>CM012458.1:24340628-24843128 GCA_003999625.1 Oryzias javanicus
ATCATCTTATAGTTTTCATGAGCAGGTGAGGTTAATTAGTTTGGAGTTCTTTACTTTGTATGTTCATTGAATAGAACTTAAAAATATTAGAACAAAAATCACTGAAAAAAAGAATTAAGGGACGATGACTTTGTTTTTAACTGAATACCGAAAAATTTCATAAATCTGAAAGAATCTCCTGAAAATGATTAGATGAACCAGTTGGAGTAAAAGTGACGTCACGTTTCACATTTTTGGAAGAATTGGTAAGAAAATGATCATTTTATGTCTTTATTTGCTAACATTTACCTGATGTTGATTTCTTAAATAATATATTTTAATGAATGAAAACTTAGTTTAATTAAGTATTAAAAATGAAGTTGTCAGTGATGATGATTTTTAAATCATGGTTTGTTTGTGATTTTCAGAGTAATAAATTGTAAAAATAAAGAACAATAGAGGAGTTTGAGAGAAGAGTGTTCTGCTTTATTTGCTCTCTATTTTTAAATAAGAGAAACATGAAAACAAAAATCAAAGTTTGATGTTGGCTATTAACTCTAAGGATAATTCATTATTTGATCTTATTTTGAAATACATTTTTAAAGTGAAGTAAATAGAACTCAGAGAAGTGATGAATTTATGACACAGAACATTTTTCTTCTGCATGTTCTTAACATTTATTCTACTTTTCAACAAAGCTGAGTTGTTGGAGGGAAGATTTCTATTTTCTTAAGAAATCCAAACCAGTAAAATGATTCTAATAGTGGAATAATCCAAAACTGAGATAATAAATGTCTCCACCAGATGTTACTGTTCTTTGTTGGACTAAAACTTTGTTTTTTTTTGTCAATCAGAACTAAAAGCTCCAGAGTTTGTTTTTCTTTCACTCCTCCCTGTTTCTCCATCTCAGCTTCTTCTTCTTCCTCCAGTAAATCATTCCTGTCCAGCAGGGGGCAGCACTCCTTCATTCCTGCATCTTCTGCAGAATCAAACACTCCTTGTTACTGAGGAACAAAGACGTCCTTCAGGAATGTGGTTCTGCTGAGGAACATTCTTCTAAACCAAAACTGCTCCTCCTCCAAAAAGTCCCAGAGTTCATCTGGAAGATCCAGATTCTTTGATTCAGATCTGCTCTCAGGATCAGACTCTTGTTCTGAAAGTCTGAATGTTGATGTTGAGGATCTGTTTCTGTCAGCAGTTAAAGGTCAGAGGTCAGAGCAGAGCTTTCAGTCAACAATGTGATCAGAAACATTCATGGAGAAACTAACAATAGTTCATCAAATCAGAACCATGTTGGTGTTTGCAGAGAAACATGTCGGCTGTGTCGTAACAACCTGTTGGTTCATCTTCTAGGAAAGGAATCCAGACGATGAGGAAAACGAATGAGAACGAATGTCTCTGCAGGGAACTGAAAGACTGAAATAGAAAACAGCCTCAGGTAGTTGGAGGAAGATCAGCTGGTATGAGGTGGAGAAGAGAGTCATGAAACACTCAGACCTGAAGATTCTCCAAATGAACATCTTCATGTTTGTCCTTTTTTCAAACTCTTTCTTGAAGCTGAATCTCTCGTCCTCAGATGACCTCTGCTGTTCCTCTGTGGAAGAAAGCTGCTAGAATAAAGCAGATCAATGACAGACCAGGAGAGTCTGCTGATCCTCTGATCTTCACTAACAGACTCTTCTCTCTCTTCTTCTCTCTCTTTTTGGAAGCTTCCTTC
Organism: Oryzias javanicus; assembly: GCA_003999625.1. Taxonomy (NCBI): domain Eukaryota; kingdom Metazoa; phylum Chordata; class Actinopteri; order Beloniformes; family Adrianichthyidae; genus Oryzias; species Oryzias javanicus. Next base: position 24,342,325 of record CM012458.1, read on the forward strand.
ATGGATATATATGTAAAACTTCACATCTTTTTTACTGTTTGAATCTTTCAGTCTGACAGCTTTCAGAGTGTTTCCTGGTTGCTCTGACAGATCAAGAAGATCCACATTCTTTCAGTTTGTCGTTTGTCTCCTCCTTCACAGCAGTGACACAATGAAGAAGATGCTGAACTAAGGCAGAAACACACAGACATCAACTTACTGTTCTTTCTGATGAGGGTCTTTTCTTAACTTGATCCAGATCCTTTATGTCGGCATCAAACTACTTCTTAGAATAAAACAACACTTTGACTTTTAGAAATGAACATTTACTCTGTGTGGATCAGGAAAGAGCATCACTTTCCTGACGATGTCACAGTGGCAGAGGAATAACTGGACAGATTTGGTTTGACTCGGGTCCCCAGAACTGCTCTTCCAGTGGGAGAAGATGGATGGATGACTGCAAATAACCTTCTGCTCTCTAGTGGTAATAATACTGAGTGCTGGCCTAAGGTTTGGAGGAGGTAGCAGTACTGACTTGAAGGAGATCATCTGTGTGGCTGGTGTTTGCTGCTTGAACCCTCGTGTTCTCTTATGGGGTCCAGATGACCCCACCCTTCCATTGATGTGTGATCCTTCCCATGACAAATGTGGACAACGGTGGACAGGATTTCATGTCTGCCACTGACACCAGTGAAGATTAAAGATCCTCGTGGGGTCCAGATGACCCTGCTTTTAATGTAAACATGCCTAAGATAGTACAAGGATTAACACACATGACCTCACCTTTGTTCAGTTCTACTGTCACTGAGATCAACAATCTGACAGCTTGAAGCTCCGCCCCTCCTCTCAGCTGCTGTCAAGTTTCTTCTTGATCTTGTTCTCTGTCTAAAGTTCGACAAATCTCAGATTTCTGATTCTCAGCTTCTCTCTGTTTGGAGGTTTTCCTCAGATCTGCTGTCAACTCTTCATCAGTGATGCAGAACTCTTCATCAAATCTCTGAATCAGAGTCTAAGTTGTTGAGTTCATGTGATGTTTCTTCCTCCATCTTCATCTGAAATTCTCAGGTCAGTTTCTAAACATCCTGCAGCTCCTGACAGTCATTTAACTTCCAATATGAAGCCCCGCCCCTTTTTCATGTCCACCGAGCATCAGAAATAAACCTGATCAGATCCTGATCCTCTGACTGTGGTTCAGTGGCTGTTCACTTGATAGATAACAGCAGGTTGAGGGTTTAATTCCAGGAAGGCTCTCAGTCTGACATCATCATCTCCACCTGCTGCCCCGCCCACCTGTGCTGCCCCGCCTCCATCCCAGGTGGACTCTTTCTTCCTGGTTCAGTCAGTGATGTGTGCTGCAGCTGCGTTGACTCGGTGAGTGGAGACTCTTCTTCTTCTTCAGCTCTGAAGAAACTGAAGTGAGTTTGTTTCTGGAACTTTGTCTGGACTAACTGGACTGTTTGTTTGTGAATGTTTGGAGAAGATCTTCTTCTTTCTCTGCAAACTCTCATCACTCTGCTGGTTCCAAAGCTTCATCATTGTTGATTCTGGAGGATCAAGTCAACAACAATCAGATGATGTTTGTTGTGTTTTTACTAAACATTTCAAAGGTTCATTTCTGACTCCTAAACCTTTCTGTTCTCCTCCATCCAAATCTGTGAGTGAACAGTATTCAGAGGAACTCATTCCAAAAGTAATAGATTACAGTAACTGTGTACTGGAACAGAGTCATGTAATATTTCCTCATTCCATCTTCAGAAACTCAAACAACCTGAAATAGAAATGTTTGCAGCAGAAACTGTCAGACGTTAATGGATGACAAATGCAGCCAATTTTGTTTCTCCTTTAGTTCATCAACTATAAACTTTAGTTTTTCATATCATGTTAAATGTTTAACTTTTGCTGTTTGTCCTCAAATAACCTCAAACTTTACTTGTTGTGTTCTTCATTTGTGGTTTTGTCCTGTTTTTTTCAGAATTGTCTGTCTAGTTTTTCTAGTTATGTTCAGTCATTTGAACTTCATGATGGAGTATTGGGACAATCATGAAAACAAAAAAAAAAGAATACATTTATGTAAATAAAGTTAAGAAAAATAATCGTAATTTTACCCATTTGAATTATGGGTAAAAAGGGTCAACATTTTACGATAATATAGAATTTTATAAGTTATAAATTTAGAAGATTAAACTCTATAGTTTGTTAACTAACTAAAGTACAGACAACCAAAAGGAACAAGTCTTTTGTTTCAGTATATGAGATGTAGAGCGCATTTTTCCTTTAGTTCAACATTGGTTTAATGAGGAAATACAAAGTCTTTAAGATAATAATTATCAGGAAACTGGACCTTTTCAGAAGACGATTCTTGACCTACAGTCAGTAGATTTCTGGTGTGCTCTGTCTACTCCGTCTGCAGTGTAGTTGCAGTGGTCCAAAGACATCAGACTAGAGTGTATACAGTGGATTCCTGTCATAAATAACCTAGAAATGGTTGAATTTAGCCTACATGTTATGTAGATGGCTCACACAACCAACTATAGCTTAAAAAAACAAGGCTTTTTACCTGTTAAAATATGACTTGTCTTAATTCTACAACTTTATTTTTGTAGAATTACTGACTTCTCGTTGATATTTTTTTTTCTGATGGTGGCCCTAATACTCTGTAGCTTTTTTGAGACTCACAGGTGTGTTTGTTCAATTTTCACTCTTTTGAAATTTTATCATGAACTAAAGTCACTAAGGGGACCTTTGATCCTCCAGGTGTGTTTTACATTTTCTTCACTTCACCAGCAATAAGCTTTTTTATCAGAAATCATCATAAAACCAAATAATCCTTCATAGAAATGAGAAAATAATCTGTAGTAAATTTGTCTCTTCAGCAGTTTCTAAATAAAGTAACTTAAAGGTAACTCAGGACTCGTGTGACACATTACAGTTTTCAGAGAGAAATATTGTAAGGTAATGGATTACTTTTGAAAAATAAATTATCTTTAATGGATTATAGTTTAGAGGTAACTTGTTCAACAGTGTGAATCAAAGTCTCTGTTGGAGCTTTAAGAGGAAGAATTCATGTCTTTCTTTCTTTTCTCCTCATTCTTTGATTTGTGTTTGTTGTTCTTGATGAGCTTCATATTTCCTGAATAGTTTGTTGTTTGTTTGTCAAAGTGAGTGAAACGTTTCTCCATCATGGAGTGTTTGCTGCTGCAGCTCCATGTCTCCATCTGGTGGAGGGAGAGTAGAAGTGATGTTCAGCAGCTGATGTTCAGCAGCTTCTGATGATGATGATGATGATGATGATGATGAGGGTTTCCTCTGCAGGTGAAGGCTGGAAGAAGGTGTGTGTGAGCTGATCCTGTGGATCCAGTCAATCCAGCAGCATGGATCAGTGGGAGGAGACACAGGAGGGAGCCCTTCCCTCTAAAAGCACTCTGTGTGGGGAAGATGAGAGCCAGAACAAAGCTCAGAGGTGAGATGAACTTCTGCAACTGTCCAGGACTCTTCTCCATGTCAGAGCTCAGAACTCACACCAGAACCTTCAGTCTTTACAGGAACCAACCTGGATCTGGATCTGGATCTGGACCTGGATCCAGCTGTGTGTCCTTCAGGAGTGACAGGTCAAAGCGTTTACCTCCTGACTTCACAGACATCCGTCCAGGAGTGAAACAGTAAGTGTTTGTCAGAGTTAAAGGAGACTGGATAATAGTTCAGATGATCAATAGTTTCAGATGAATGATTGAGTTCTGGTTCAGTTTTTGTTTTTAAGAACTAGGGTTAAGCTTGATAACCTTGAAAAAATATGTTTTTAAACTAATTTTTCACCTTCAAACTGACTGATTTTTAATTTAGGATTCATGTTTTTTTTTTCCACAAATGCATGATTACAGACAATAACTCTGTGCAGTGTCACATAGTTTTCACTAGGGGGCGTTTGAACAGACTGTCTCCCTGCAGATCAGTCTGTTCATGATCTGAGTTCATTAGTTCAACATGGAAGATAATCTGATGAACCTCCATAACAGAAGAAATTCGTTTTTTATAAAACAAATATTTTTTCCTCAGAATCCAACAGAGATCTGGATCTGGACCTGGATCCAGCTGTGTGTCCTTCAGGAGTGACAGGTCAAAGGGTGATAATCCTGAATTCAAAGACATCAGTCCAAGAGTTAAACAGTAAGTGTTTGTCAGAGTTAAAGGAGGCTGGATAATAGTTCAGATGATCAATAGTTCTCAGATGAATGATTGAGTTCTGGTTCAGTTCCTGATCTCTCTGATCAGACTCACTTGGATCATTATGTGTGATCAGATCTTTTCAGTTAGTCTGAAAGTCTCTGAAAGATGTTGGAGAAACTTCAAACAGAAATTAATCAACATTTTCTGATTTCAAGACAGGTTTAGATCAGAAAGAAACTTTGTATTATTACATTTTAAATATTACAACTTAAATCAAAGCATTTCATACCTTTATAATTAACCACTGAAGGCTAAAAAATACTGATTCGATTTATTATTGTACTTATTTTTAATAAGGAAATAAAATACTTCTTACACACAATATTTATATATGCAGCATCAAAATTTTTGGTCACTGAGGCCAATTTATTAAAGCAAAATACTTAAATTTAAACTTTGCACACATAAAATGTTATATTACATAGTTTCTGATCACATTTACATGTCTTTAGACCAAATCTACAAAAACTGAGAGAAAAGAATGCTTAAAATTGTGTTGAAAATACCAAATCTATCTGGATTATCCCTTAAAATACAAATGTTCTCATACCAGCCACCTAATGTCCAAATTAAATCATAAATAAAAAAATTAAAATCATTTTTTGGTATCTATTGTTTCATTGGAACTAACTGTGGAAACATTTCAATATTTGAAATAATAATTGTTTTTTATCGTGGCAGAAGTGACAATTAAATCCATTAAATTTGGGCAATAAAGTCAGGATTAAATGTTTAAACCAACTCTGGGATGGATGTTTGTGGTGGCCAAGAGTTGAAGGAGAAGCAGACTCCTTCATGGTTGTGTTTGAACCTCCGAGATGAAGAACAGAGACTCACCTGATAAAGAGAAATAGTTTTTCTGCCTGACAAATCGAAGTTCTACCAGCATTTAGCTGTTGTTAATTTAGAATTCTGCATGTATTGAATCGTGGGTTATAGAATGTCATGTTATGACTGACTTAAAAAAAAAAACATTCTATAAAGTAGACCCCACTCTCCTTCCCCATTAGGGCTGTAACGAGTATCCGGGTGCTCGAGTACTCGCGATCTGCTCCCAAAATTTCGAGTATGAATATTGAATGAAATGGTTTATTTCAAGCAATCAGGTTATAATACATGAAATAACATCACTTACTGAATCACAAATGGATCCCTTGAAAGGGAGTGGATGGAAGTGAACTTATATAATCCCACCCCGACTCGACCATTTTCTCTACATGAATTATCAATATCCGGTTCAGGACTTAATATCAAATATCAATATAGTTTCAAAATAGATCATTAATATCGTTGATGTAATAGAATTTAAAAAACATCATAGACAAATCATTTATATTAATCATCAACAATAATCTAAACATTCTCATTAAAAAAAATAAAAAAATATCAAGTAGTAATCAACTTAATTTGTTACTGCAGGAAAATATATCAAAATATTCTTATTAAAAAAGACAATTTGAGCAGATTGCATTTATCAAAGAACGATTATTATAATGAAAAAGTGCTAAGTAAAAAAATCATGATTTATTAATGGAGAAAAACTTCAAAATATTCTCATTAAGAGACAGTTTGAGCAGATTGTATTCAGACCAGAGCTACATCTTTGTTTAGGAACAGGTTTAAGGCCACGTAAACCATCCTCGTTATGACTAAGAGACTGTGAAGGTCTCATTTCAAGGGAATTGTGCTCGAGTTCTTCAGAATTGGGTCAGAGTTCGTATTCAATGGTTCCGACTGTTTCATGAGTCCATAACTTAACATTTTGCTTGAATTAGAGGTTCAAACATGCGTAATCCCACAGTTCTCAAAGTCTTTCATGGATTTTATTTCCTGAGACTTCATTACGTCAGGTGGTCCGAGTGCTTTGACAAAGATTCTGGAGTTCAGAATCCAGGTCGATTGGATCTGTTTCTTAGATTGTAGGAGCCTCGCGTGTTTTGCCAGATCAGCGTAATATTTGGATGAATGCTCATTAAGGAACACCTTTGTCCCCTTCAGATGTATACGTTGTTTCATCAAAGCTATCTTGTGCTTTCCATTCACGAACCTGATCAGGATCTCTGGTTTATCCGTGTTCTTTCTCAGAGGAAGCGGATGACAGACCTCAACAGTATTTAAGTCCATGGAAATCCCTTTAGACGGAAGAAATACTCCAACTTGATCCTCCACGGTTGCATTAGCACCCATCACAGCTCTGTTAGCATCCATGCTAACGCTGGTAGCACCAGGCTGCACTCGGGGTTGTAGTTGGAGTCCCGTGAGAATCACATTATTCATCCGTACTTGTTGATCGTGGTCGTTCATTCTTCTTTCGAGGAGATCTTGGCGATTATCCTGTCGGAAATCTTCCAAAATCGGTGTTAGCTTAGCCTGTAGCTCCAACAGGGCAGCTAATTTAGCATCCCAATACGTTAGCTGCGCTAATTTCTCCCGTTTCATCTCATTCAACCCTGCAGCTCCAGTCAGACATTTAATGGTTTTTCAAATACATTTTTGATCTGAGTCGTCTATTAAGATGTTCTGAAAACACATGAGCTAAAATGTCATAATCATTAGGAATTGTAATAGAACCTTATAGAGTTTAGGAATTGAAGGGATTAATCACTGTTTCATTGAGTTAGATTACCAGTTGAGATTCAGTGTTTTTATACAATATCTCTCTATCTTTTCAAAAGAATTTGTAGAATGTATTCATCCATTCAGGTCAGGTGATCTTCTAGAGCAGTGGTCCCCAACCACCGGGCCGCTTAAGAACTATAAATTTAAATTATAACCATTAGATATTTTTTTGGAGACTAATCTTTTTTATTTTTAAAAATAATCCAAATTCTCTCAATTAACTTGAGCGCTAAAAGCTGTCTGGCAACGTGTAACACGAGAAAAGTTGCCAGTTGAACATTTCTTTGCAAATGGATCAGATAAGTGAGGCGCAGGACAGACGGAGGATCAGGTGATTCCCACACACCGTACCTGTTTAAATAGAAGGAATCTAATCTTTAGAACGGTCACAGAAATGGTAAAGCAAGCCTATTCATTCAGTTGCTGAATGTGAAGTTGTGAACACGCAACTGAATAATGCAAGTACTTCCATGAAGAAAAAAAAAGGAGGAGCACTGCAGAGAGCAGGGCAGGGGTGAGGAGTGGAGGAAATAAGTAGAGTAATAGATAGTTATAGATGAGTAGAGTTGTGGGGCACATGAAAGTAAGCGCATGGAGGGAGAGAGGCCATCAGTAAAAGTCATGAGCTTAAGTTTTGTAAAAAATGTCTTTCTCTCAAAATGTTTCACTTGAAGCTTTAGCATGAAGCTACTAAGTATTCTGATTTGTTTCCTATTGAGCATCAATAACTGATTTGTTGGTTCCATATTGTTCATGTTTTGGGGTTCTGTAATGAGATGATCTTATAATTGTAAAACTAACTAGTTTTTAACTACTCTTGACATGACAGTCCTGTCCCCCCAAGACCATGGTAAAATCCTCATTCATAGGTTGCTTAGTTGAATCATTTTCCATTAGTGAATAGGAATTGACTTGTTTGTAGAACATTCTAGCTGTGACTTGTGAACTGACCTGACTCTAGTCAGTTTGGTTAGAACCCAACCAGCACAGACAGAATGGATCTGATGGTTCTGATTCTCCACAGAGTGGACCAGCAGAGCTCAGAGACTCCCAGTGGTCCGTCTGTCCAACAGCATCAAACACAGCTGGACTCCATCTTTCTGGTCTGTACATGAACAACAACTACTTTTCCATCATTCTGTCCACAGTCATCTCCATGCTGCACTTTGGAGACCAGTGGATTGTCAGTGTGTCCAACATGGAGCTGATGTTTGGCTCCATCACTTCACTCTGATTGGATCATTCATCTAGAATTCTGTTGCAGCTGCTGGAGGACAACATTGTCACTTTTGTCAAGAAGGAGCTGAAGAAGATCCAGAAGATTCTGAGTCAGAGGGAGGATGAGGAGGAGGATGAAGATGAAGAGCAGAGGAGCAGCAGAGAGTCACTGATGAAGATCACAGAGAACTTCCTGAGGAGAATGAAGCAGGAGGAGCTGGCTGATCGACTGCAGAGCAGTAAGAGGATTTCTCTGAAGGTTTCAGCTGCTGAGAAATGAAGATTTACTGATGTCTCAACACATGGAACCACATGGATTCAAACCCTCATCATTCAGGCTGCAGAGACTTGATTTACTCTGTTTGTTGTCTTCATTCAGGATCTGCTGCAGTTTGTCGACCTAAAGTCCAATCTGGTCTGAAGAAGAAGTTCCAGTGTGTGTTTGAGGGGATGGCTAAAGCAGGAAACCCAACCCTTCTGAATGAGATCTACACAGAGCTCTACATCACAGAGGGAGGAACTGGAGAGCTGAATGAAGAACATGAGGTCAGACAGATTGAAGCAGCATCCAGGAAAGCAGACAGAGCAGAAACCAGCATCAGACGAGAAGAGCTCTTTCAACTCCCAGCTGGAAGACAAGAACCAATCAGAACCGTGATGACAAAGGGAGTGGCTGGCATCGGGAAAACAGTCTTAACACACAAGTTCACTCTGGACTGGGCTGAAGGCAAAGCCAACCAGAACATCCACTTCACATTTCCATTCACTTTCAGAGAGCTGAATGTGCTGAAAGAGGAGAAGTTCAGCTTGGTGGAACTTGTTCATCACTTCTTCCCTGAAACCAAAGAAGCAGGAATCTGCAGCTTTGAAGACCTCCAGGTTCTCTTCATCTTTGATGGTCTGGATGAGAGTCGACTTCCTCTGGACTTCCACAAGACTCGGATCCTAAATGACCCTAGAAAGTCCACCTCAGTGGGTGATCTGCTGACAAACCTCATCAGGGGGAACCTGCTTCCCTCTGCTCGCCTCTGGATAACCACACGACCTGCAGCAGCCAATCAGATCCCTCCTGGATATGTTGACATGGTGACAGAGGTCAGAGGGTTCAATGATCCACAGAAGGAGGAGTACTTCAAGAAGAGATTCAGAGATGAAGAGCAGGCCAGCAGGATCATCTCCCACATCCAGAGATCCCGAAGCCTCCACATCATGTGCCACATCCCAGTCTTCTGCTGGATCACTGCTACAGTTCTGGAGGATCTGCTGAAGAGCAGAGAGGGAGGAGAGCTGCCCAAGAGCCTGACTGAGATGTACATCCACTTCCTGGTGGTTCAGGCCAAAGTCAAGACGGTCAAGTATGATGGAGGAGCTGAGACAGATCCTCACTGGAGTCCAGAGAGCAGGAAGATGATGGAGTCTCTGGGAAAACTGGCTTTTGAGCAGCTGCAGAAAGGAAACCTGATCTTCTATGAATCCGACCTGACAGAGTGTGGCATCGATATCAGAGCAGCCTCAGTGTACTCAGGAGTGTTCACACAGATCTTTAGAGAGGAGAGAGGCCTGTACCAGGACAAGGTCTTCTGCTTCATCCATCTGAGTGTTCAGGAGTTTCTGGCTGCTCTTCATGTCCACCTGACCTTCATCACCTCTGGAGCCAACCTCATGGATGAACAATCACAGATCTCTCAATCTAAACAGAGCAGTTCAGTCCAGTTCTACCAGAGTGCTGTGAATGCAGCCTTACAGAGTCCAAACGGACACCTGGACTTGTTCCTCCGCTTCCTCCTTGGTCTTTCACTGCAGACCAATCATCTACCAGTCAGTCTCAGAGTCACGAGGTCTGACTCAGACAGGAGTAGCTCACAGACCAGGAAACAGTCCAGTTCATCAAGAAAAAGATCAATGAGGATCTGTCTGCAGAGAAAAGCATCAACCTGTTCCACTGTCTGAATGAACTGAATGATGGTTCTCTAGTGGAGGAGATCCAACAGGTCCTGAGTTCAGGACGTCTCTACACAGATAAACTGTCTCCTGCTCAGTGGTCTGCTCTGGTCTTCATCTTACTGTCATCAGAAGAAGATCTGGAAGAGTTTGACCTGCAGAAATACTCTCGTTCAGAGGAGGCTCTTCTGAGGCTGCTGCCAGTGATCAAAGCCTCCAACAAAGCTCTGTAAGAACTCTCATGAAAATCATCTTCAGTGAACAAATGAATTTGAGGTAAAAACTAAAGATTCAATAACTGCTATTTGTCTCTGTTTTCTTCAGACTGAGAAACTGTAATCTGTCAGAGAGAAGCTGTTCAGCTCTGTCTTCGGTTCTCAGCTCTCAGTCCTCCAGACTCAGAGATCTGGATCTGAGTTTCAACGACCTGCAGGATTCAGGAGTGAAGCTTCTGTCTGCTGGACTGGAGAGTCCACACTGTCAACTGGAGATTCTCAGGTCAGATTTCATTCAACTGTTTTCCAGGTTTTCTATTTTTCCTCTTTTTTAGAAGAAAGTATCAGATAGATGTCAGAGAAGAAGAAACAACAGAGTTCTGTTGTATACAATGTAAAAAAAATCATGACAATCTGCTGGAGTTAAAAATCCTGGATGTTCTTTACCTGATGGTTCCAAATGTCATCCTGGGTTTTTCACACCAGACTAAAATGAGAACCTAACTCCATCCAGATGTAGATTTCTGGGATAAGTTCATGTTCTCTGTGTTCTTTGAAAGAAAACATGAATCAATCACAGAACTGCAGATTTAAATGAACAAACAATTGCAGCACATTTCTGACCTATAGAGCAGCAGCTCCTTATGAAAATGTGTGAGTAGGTCAAACTATGGTGAACTGACAGACCTGGTTCTGGTGCTTCTTTACTGAGCTTGGATCAGCACCAGATCTTTCAGTTCACATAGTTTTCAGGTTGGCTTTTGGTTCTCAGTCCGTATGCTTCTAAGGACAAAATCTTTGCTGGGTTAGATAGAAGAGCCTCTGCAGGTAGTTTTTAATGCAAGACTGGGGGCGGGGCTAAAGGGTCTAAAGAAGCTCTATGTTTATAGTTCCACTCAATAACTAAACTTAACATTTTACAGTCAGGAAGAATGAAAATCCTAAGCAGGTTTGTTCTGATGAGCTCTGGGGTCAGAGCTGATGCAAAGCAGAAAAACAAACTCCAGCTGCAACAAAGTCTGTTTCTGATTAGACCAGTTAACCCTTCCGCTCTCCTTGGGGTCCAGATGGCTCCAACCACATATTGTTATGCGATTTCTTCCATGACAAATGTGGACGAAGGGGGACAGGATTTTATGTCTATCATGGACATTAGTGAAACTCCGAAATCAGTGAAAAAAAAAAGTTCAACGCACTGTCCTGTGGTGTCCAGATGACCCCACTTTTAATGTAAACAAGCTAAGGAGAACGGAAGGGTTAATAAAGACACTGATGCTAGATGATTCCTCACCTGGACGACTTTAATGCTTCAAGGAGATCAGTGGTCCAGAGTGTAAGAATATCTCAGTCTTCTGTTCTCTTGAATGATTAACTAGGTTCCTTCTGAGGACATTCCTCTGTGTGAATCAGTTTCCAATGTGAACCAGAGTCTGGGAGTCAGAAACTGGACTTTACTGGTTCTGCAGATGTGAAGTGTTAGCTGCAGTGAGGATGCAGTGAGGGAGGACCTCTGTCTTACAGCCCTCATCCATGTCCTGCACTGCTCTGCATGAAACCATACTGCAGCTCACAGATGTTTACAGTGTTTTTACACCTATCCAACACAGTTGTTGTAACATTAGCTGAAATATTTTTTAATGAAATAAATCCTGAATTGATCACCATGCACCACCTGACAAGTTACTGAAAAAATCTTTCTATTTCTGATCTTCATCAAATGTTCTGAGTTGTCTTCAACACAGAATGAAATCCAGAATTATTTCTAAATTCACATTTCTGTGTTCATTTAATGAATCAGTTAAAGTTTCTAAAAGTTCCTGAAAATCCATCTCTGATAATGTCCTCTTATAATACTAGATTCCACAGAGCAGCTGCAGCTTCAAACATTCTCCTCCAAACAATTTCAAACCGTCCTGCCTGAACCGTCCTCCGCTTTGTGTGGGACGGTTCAGGCCTCCGCGTCGTGTGTTAATTTCCCATAATGCACACTTGGTGGGGTATTATCCCTTACATACAACGGTCATTTACAGAAAAATCACAAAGAAATTTTCCCTCATTGAGCTTCATGAAGGTAATTTTACAGATGCAGAAAATAGTCATGAAACATGAAAAATATCTAAAGACTAAACAGACTAAATAAACAGGATATCTGCTCTTAGACCCTCCCTCTCTGTAAGGAAAAACTCCTAAAAAACCCGAATCAGGAAAAAAGAAGAAACCTTAGGGATTCCCTCATGAAAGAGAGATCCTATCCCAGGACGAACAGGAGATACCAGAACTGGTAAAGTAGAATGAGCTTCTACAACTACGTATTTGAATAGAGTTCATTCAGGTAGAGCTGAGGGACGAGTGGAGATGAAGTCCTCAGTCAGTCCACGACCAGGAGCAGGAGCATGGGAGATCCACCTGGATCTGAAATCACTCCTGCTCCCCAGAAGGGAGTGAGAGAGAAGATAGATTAGCTTAGACTAGATTCAACTTTATTGTCATTGCACATGTACATGTACAGGGCAACGGAATGCAGTTTGGCATCTAACCAGAAGTGCAATAGGCAGTAAGAGCATGTGGTATAAATATGATGATAAATACGTATTGTACAGGTTGTTATACAGAATATGGACAGTATTTACAGATCAGATATATAAAGAGATGACCATATACAGGTTAATGACCAAGATATATATATATATACATAATGAATGAGGTAGGTACTATGAACATATTATACAGATGGATTGTTTTAAGAGGGAGAAGACTATTAACAGAACTAGCATAACATAATTTACAAAAAAGGGGATGACAGATGATAAATGTGGCGGGGCAAAAACAGATGACATGGGCAATTTACAGTGCAAGAAGGTATTAATAAATAATATCAGAGCCTATTTAAGTAACAAGACGTGCAATTTCGGTACATAGTACTGTGCAAACGGATTGTAGATATGTGCAAATAAACAATAGTGTAATGATGAAGGTGTTAAGACTTGGGTCGGTGATTGGATGAATCGATGTGTGGGGGTCAGCGGGGGTCAGAGTTCAATAAGGTCACAGCTCTGGGGAAAAAGCTGTTCCTCAGTCTGCTGGTCCTTGTCCGGAGGCTTCTGAAGCGCCTGCCTGAGGGCAGGAGGGAAAATAGTCCATGTGCTGGGTGGGAGGAGTCCTTCAGAATGCTGCGAGCACGACGCAGACAGCGCTTCTTCTGGATGTCCTCAATGGCAGGAAGGGGGGTTCCTGTGATGCGCTGGGCAGTTTTCACTACGCGCTGCAGCTGTTTGCGCTCAGCAACAGAGCAGCTTCCGTACCAGACTGTGACACAGTTGGTTAGGATGCTGTCTATCATGCAGTGGTAGAAGTTCACCAGGATGGCTGAAGACAGGTGGTTTTTCTTCAGTGTCCTCAAGAAGAACAGGCGCTGGTGAGCTTTCTTGACCAGGCTGGAGGTGTTGGTGGTCCAGGACAGGTCCTCTGAGATATGGGTCCCCAGGAACTTGAAGCTGGAGACACGCTCGACAGGACAGCCATTCCGTTCATGTGAATGGAGTCATGCGTGCTTCTTCTCTCCTTCCTAAAATCCACAATGAGCTCCTTGGTCTTGCTGGTGTTAAGAAGCAGGTTATTGTCAGCGCACCATGTGGTCAGGTGCTGTACGTCTTCTCTGTAGACTGTCTTGTCATTATTCGTGATGAGACCGATCACGGTGGTGTCGTCTGCGTACTTGATGATGGAGTTGGATCCATGCACCGGTCTGCTGTCATGTGTGAAGAGGGAGTACAAGAAGGGGCTCAGCACACAGCCCTGTGGCACACCGGTGTTGAGTGTGACAGTGGTGGAGCAGATGTGGCTTGACCTCACGGTTTAGTGGTCTGTTGGTCAGGAGGTCCATAATCCAGTTGCAGAGGGCGGTGTTTGTGCCCAGGGCTCTGAGTTTGGTGATCAGCTTGGAGGGGATGACAGTATTAAATGCTGAGCTGAAGTCAACAAACAGCAAACGTGTATAGGTGTGATTATTGTGCAGGTGTGAAAGCACAGAGTGCAGTGCAGTGGAGACTGCGTCATCTATGCTCCTGTTGCTGCGGTAAGCAAACTGGTGTGGGTCCAGTGTGGGAGGGAGGGAGTCCTTCAGGTGCACCAGGACCGGTCGCTCGAAGCACTTCATAATGATGGGTGTGAGTGCTACCGGGCGGTCGTCGTTGAGGCACGTCGGGTTGGAGTGTTTTGGCACTGGCACTATGGATGTCGCTTTAAAGCATGTTGGCACAGCTGCTTGGGCGAGGGACAGGTTGAAAATGTCCGTAAAGATCCCGGTGAGCTGCTCCGCACATGCTCTGAGGACACGTCCTGGGATGCCGTCTGGTCCAGCAGCCCTGCGTGTGTTGATTCTGCTCAGTGCCATGTGGACATCAGTGGGGGAGAGTGAGAGGGGCTGGTGGTCTGCAGGGAGCGTTGTCTTGGTGTCGGTGTCTCCGTTGCTCCTCTCGAAGCGAGCGTAGAAATGATTCAGCTCGTTCAGGAAGGAGGCGTCCATGGCTGCCGGGGTGGGGTTGCAGGGCCTGTAGTCCGTAATGGCTTGGATGCCTTGCCACATGCGTTGAGGGTCAGAGTTGGAAAAGTGACCCTCTATCTTCAACTTGTAGCAGTGCTTTGCTTTCTTGATGCCCCTCCTCAGGTTTGCCCTGGATGTGCTGTAGGCCTGTGCATCCCCTGATCTGAAGGGAGCATTACGGGCCTTCAGCAGGAGCCGCACCTCCTTGTTCATCCATGGCTTCTGGTTGGGGTATGTGGTGATCTGTTTCTCTGTCGTGACACCATCAATGGTGGATGTGATGTAATCCATGACAGAGGAGGCATAATTGTCAATGTCCAAGTTCGAACCACAAGTGGCTTCAGAAGCAAACATACTCCAGTCTGTGTGTTGGAATCTGTCCTGGAGTACAGAGTCTGTCTCTGCTGGCCACACCTTGATGTTCCTCACTGATGGCTTGACACGGTTGATGAGGGGTGAATATCTCAGGGTGAGGAACAAAGAAAGGTGGTCTGACTGTCCGATGTGGGGGAGGGGGGTCGCGGTGTAAGCGGAAGCCATGTTTGTGTAAACATGATCCAAAATCTTATTTCCTCTGGTGTGGCAGGAAACATGCTGGTGGAATTTGGGGAGTACAGTCTTTAAGTTTGAGTGATTAAAATCACCCGCAACAATAAAAGCCGCCTCCGGGTGATCCGTCTGTAATTTACTAATGGCCGCATAAAGTTCGTTCAATTGCAAGCTTAGCATTAGCATCCGGCGGAACATAAGCAGCAGTAATGATGGTGGATGTGAGTTCCCGCAGCAGATAGAAAGGTCTACACTTAACCATAAGAAACTCCAGGTTAGCTGAGCAGTGGCTACCAAGAGTAACAGAGTCCGTACACCAAGCTTTGTTGACATAGATGCACAAACCTCCGCCTCTGGTCTTGCCGGAGTCATCAGCTGATCTATCCGCCCGGTGTGTGTAGCGTCCGTCTAGCTTGATAGCATTGTCCGGTACGCCGTCGTGGAGCCATGTTTCGGTGAAAATCATGACATTACAATCCAAAAGTCTTTTAGTGTGCGTGAGGCGTGGTCAAATCTCGTCCATCTTGTTAGCCAAAGACCGAACATTAGCAAGGAAAATGCTGGGCAAGGGCAGCCGGTGGGTGTGAGCTTTAGCCTAGCTTTTAGCCCTCCGCGTTTCCCCTGCCGTTGTTTACATCTCTGCGCCGCCTGCGAGCACTTCCGCCCGGCCGGGTAGAGTGCGAAGCCTCCGGTGTTCGTGTGATCTCCGGGAAGAATGGGAGGTCGGCGATTAAAGAGTCTGAGAAACGTGATCCAATGTCCAGAAGCTCATGTTGGGTGTAGAATGTAAGGGTATAGCTGTTTTGCCCAACAGAACTGAGATTAGCAGGAATAAAACTGCAAAATTGCAAAAACTGGTGAGACGCTGAGCCTCGCAATGTTCTTGCGCCGCCATCTTGGTCTTTTACAACAACATGTTAAGGGAACTGCACCAACAACTGGACTGAAAATCATGTCTTTCCAGATGATGGACTGAAGCTTTTGCTTTCATTTTAGCAGCAGTCAGTTCTACAAGGAGAGTTTGTATTATTAGCAAAGAGTCTGCTGGTTTTGTTAGCACTGATATCAAGTGGCACCACGAGACAAAAAATGAAACTTCTTTTTTTTTTTAACTTGTCCTGTCCAACAGCTGAGCAAGCAGATACGGGCTGAGAGCCTCTTGCGTTGGACAGATTTTACTAAGTATAAACCCCTGTTGTATTTCATGCTAAACTTTATTTAATTATATTGTATCTTTTTCTTTTTTGTTGACCGGACGGAAACAAGGGGAGGGGGGGGATTAAAGAGTGGGTTAAGAGAACAAGAAGGTAACACAGAGTAGTAACATCCTATAACAACCAGGTCTAAAATAAAAATCTGAATGGGCGGCCTGTCTACACACACTCTACACACATACCTTTTGGCTAAAATAATCTTTACCTTTAAAGTTGTCAAAAATGAACACAATACCAACTGACCAGCTTACACACACAATCATAGAGAGCTGACACAAATAAAGAATCTTTCATTCCCATCACACTTCTTCTGTGTGTGAGGTGAGCTGACACCTGTGCTCAGGTGAGTGTTTATGTTTTGCTGATGTGAATGTTGATGGAATGTATAGAAGGAGAGAGAGCCCGGCCATCCCCACGCCCAGGCCCTCCACCGGGGCGGCAGCAGCAGCACGGGCCCCCCAACACCCGCCAAGGAGCTATGGAGAGAACAGTCAGCCGCAGAATCCCGCCAGACACACCCAGACCAGGGCACGCGGGACCGCCGCAGAGGCCCACACGCCCGAGAGCCGGAAGGCACGGGAGCACAGAGAGCGCGGACCCCCGCCCAGCCAGAGCAGCAATCCCCCCACCACGCCCAGAGGGCCAACACAGGCCCACACCGGAGAGCCCCCAACCCCAGAGGAGCAGCACCACCACACCAGCAGTGCCGAGCATCCCCCCGCCCCACCCCAGGCACGAGCCAGAACTCCCCCAGGATGACCCGCTTCTATGCTCCAGACGTCCGCCCGCGCCCGCCGCGGGAGGTCCAGGGGCGAGCCAGGAAGGGGCCGCCCACCCCCGCCAAGCAGAGAGACACCCAAGAGGAACGAGGGTCCCAGAGGAATGATGTTAACAAGGCCTGACCAGGCACACCCACTGTAATGGCTTTAGTTTAGTTCTAAAAGAGCGTTTGTTTCAAGGAAACCCCTGCTTTACATTTTTACATTTCGTTTGGATATATCGTCAGAGTGAGACATCGTCATTTCAGTTAAGTTTCGTTTTTAAATTTATGTCAGAGTGAGTGCTCTCACCATGCAGTTTGATGTTTAGTCGAGCACATTCTCACGGAGATGCGGCCATGTTCGTGCTGAGTCGGCTCTGTGCGTGCGAGTGTTGGGATTCTTCCGTCTTTGTAAGTGAAATATATTAAGTTAATGATCTTAGGATGTGGTTTGACTGTGTTTTTGTGCACCTTTAATGTTGTTTTCAAGTTTTGTTTTAACAATAGGCTCGTCATTTTTTGATATCGCAAGCTAATGTCTGTGAACCCCTTTTTTCTGTCTTATTTCAGTTACAAAAAATTATATAAGTGTTTTCAAGAAGAGGAAAAATTAAAGTAGAAACTTTGATTCCCTTGGGAGTACTTGTATTTGTTCGCTGGCTGTCTAGCAGCATGAAGTCACGTGCCGTGAGGACAGCACACCCACTGATGGAGTCCTGGAGAGGCCCATTTCTCGAGAGCCGGGACCGGAACCCGAACCACCGAGACCTGGACACCCCATGGCTCCGATGTAGTTTGATCCCCTGTTAAATCTTGGGGATCCCTCTCCCAGCGTGGCGAGGAGGCCACAGAGCCCAGGAGACCGGCACCCAAGAGACAAGACCCACTAGGCCGAGGGTTTCCATCCCCCCCTCGCCAGGGATGGGGTAGGGGACAGAGGGTCGAAGGTCCCACCTTCCTTGTGTGATGCATGCGTGTTTGTTTGCTAGAGTGTATATTTTGAGGTGTTAGAGGTGTGTGTACTAAAGGGTGCAGTTAAAATTGGTGAGTAGGGCCTTGACAGGACATCTCCTGATTGCTCACAGCGATGCCCCGTCACCCTCTCACCAACGGCCCTACATGTCTATGGTGCTGTTAAAATTGGCGGAAAGGGCACTTAGAGGACATCTACTGCTTGCTGGCAGTGATGTCCAAGCACCCCCCCACCAAGGTCCTACGTGTCTAAGGTGCAAACAAAACTAAGGGGAGGGGCTGTTAGGTTTAAGCTCTAACATTTGTAAAGAAATCAACCTGCACACAAAGAAACACAGAGAATTGATTAAAGTTTAAAACTTGCAAGGAGAGAGGGCCAAAAGCTTGTTCAGTTACAATCTTTCAACCAACTCTAAACAACCTTTTGCTCTCCGTGCATTTTATTGAGTTAGACACGCCCTAGTTACAAAGTCTCAGTTGCTAAGGGGATGGGGGTGCAGAAGAACGTCAGCTGAGACCGGTTCAAATCAGTTCCTTACACAAGGTCATAAACAACATTTAAAGATTGAGTGTGCATGTTTAGGCTGGGTGGTCAGCCCAGGCCTTGTAACTTCTCCTGGCTCCTGCTAATCTCCGACTCAGCCGCTGCATCTTCTTTATCAGTAGAACGGTCTCACTTCCAACTTAGATCAAGACATTTCAGCACACATTTAACAGCAGAAGGAAATAAGTAAGAATAGGATAACATATATGTACAACCCCAACAGGGGCAAACTCATGCAGCGGCCACTGGAGGGAGGGCCACTTGCAGGTAGTCCACCCCCAGCAGCACGCCGCAATACAACCACCCTCCCCTTCACCCTAATACATGTTTGTATGAGGAAGAGGGTAGGTTGGGGGCAGTTGGCTGACCGACCCCCGATGGTGGACCGCTGTCCCCCCCGCCCCCCAAGCGCTTGGACCAAGTTCACCCCAGCCCATGGGCCCCACCCCCCAAGAGCCAACCCCCCCAGGCCCCGCACCTCCCACCCCCGCAAGGAGGGAGGAGCCAGAAGGAGCCAGTCCCAGGGACAGGTCCCAGCCCCCGCCCCCAAGCACCTCCCCCATGGGTGTACTGGGCAGGCACTAACAGGACCGAGGCAGCCAGACCAGCCGCGGCCCCCACCGAATTTTCAGTAGAGACCACAACACGCCAGACCGCCCACGCCCCGTAGCAAATGGGACCCCCTGCTCCCCACGGAAAGCCCCCCCACCAGACGGTGGAGCCTAACCTGGCTGCTGATGGGTGAAGGCAGGGTTTACCCTGGACAGGTCACCAGTCTGTCACAGGGCCACATTCATACCTAGGGGCAATTTAGAGTCACCAATGAACCTATGGAGCATGTTTTTGGATGGTGGGTGGAAGCAGGAGTACCCGGTGAGAACCCACACATGCACGGGGAGAACATGCAAACTCCACACAGAAAGGTCCCAGTTGGTGTTTCTGTTCCCCCAGCTGGGATTTGAACCAGGACCTTCTTGCTGTGAGGCAAAAGTGCTAACCACTGCACCACCGTGCAGCCCTGACACATGGTTTGTACGGGATAAAACTCTGCTCTTTACATCCATCGTGGGACAACTTTAGACTCTGATAGAACAGACATTACAGACATTTTCTGATCATAATTATCTCAGCTCTAGGAGTCAGTGAAGACACTGAGACTGAAGTTACCACTCTCATTGATTTTGATAGGTCTTGTGGGATTGTCCCGCCACAACGGGGCCAAAAGTCTTAAAACTGAATTTTTTACATTTGAAAAAAAAAAAAAAAAAAAAAATTGAAACTGGAAAAAAATTGATTAAGTTTGGGAATTGAAATCCTGAGTTTGAAACATAAAACAGAGACCATTTGAAGTTGAAAATAATTAAGCTTATTTTAGAATAATAAAAAGTTTCTGACATTTTAAATTCTTGTGGCCAAACACCAATATTTTTCCAATTAGTTTTCTTTGGGTTTGAAATCTTGGCCCCAGTTTAGCTCCATACAGTTCCAGCTGGACACAAGCATTCAAGCTGCCAGCTCAAAGATCTCAGCTGGCTTTCAAAGAGCAGCTCTGCCTTTAAGTCTGTTTCTAGTTTACCTTTTATGTTTAGAACGTTTTTTGGACTAATAAAAGTTATTACGTTAATGTTCAATGTGTAGCAAAGACTGAATGAGAGAAATACTTGTTAAGACAATAAGATAAAATAGTTATTTGAAAATGTAACTACACATTGTAATTAAAGAAAAGAACAGAAAAGTCAAATATTTTCTGAATGTTTTTGCACCTTCGGACCCCGGTCTGCTAAGTAGACAGAGTTACTGGACCTCTTGCCAAATTAGTTGAGGACCCCTGATGTAAAGCATGAACAGGATGGACCCTAGAACTGAGCCCTGAGGGACTCCGTAGCTAACTGGAGTACAATGAGAAGACTGTCCATTTACATGAACAAACTGGTATCTATCAGATCAATAGGATTCACTCAGATCAGATCCTCTGATCCCTATGTCATGCTCTAGTCTCTGGAGTAAGATGCTGTGGTCGATGGTATCAAAGGCTGCGCTGAGGTCTAACAGGACCAGAATAGAGATTAGTCCTTTATCTGAAGCCAATAACAAGTCATTAGTAACTCTAACCAGTGCAGTTTCAGTGCTATGGTGAGGTCTAAACCCTGACTGAAAATCTTCAAAGTGACTGTTGTCCTGTAGGTGGCGCTGTAGCTGCTTAACTACAACTCTTTCTAAGATTTTAGAAATAAATGGGAGATTAGATATTGGTCTATAGTTGGCCAGAATGTCAGGATCCAGACTGGGCTTTTTCAAAAGAGGTTTAACAACCGCATATTTAAAAGACTGAGGCACATAACCAGTTTCTAGAGAGGGATTTATTATGGTTAATATGGAGTCACTAATTAAGGGAAAATTTCTTTAAAAAGTTTAGTGGGGATTGGATCTAAAAGACAAGTGGAAGTTTTAGAAGACATAATAACTGATGTTATTTCTGTTTGGTCCACAGCAGTGAAGCAGTCAAAGGTTACAGACGTTTCTATGATGCCTTTGTTTCTACGACTTCAGCTTTGGGCTGATGGTGGGAATAACCACATTTAGCTTGTGTCTAATATTTGAGATTTTACTATCAAAGAATTGAAGGAAATCTTCAGAGCTGATAGTAGCTGGAATATGTGGTTCAACCGAGCTGTGGCTGCTGGTCAGCCTGGCTATAGTAGTAAAGAGAAATCTTGGATTATTTGTATTTTCTGCTATTAAAGTTGAATAGTATTGAGTTCTCGCTCTACGCAGGGATTTTTTATAATTTAAGAGACTACATTTCCATCATTATGGATCATTATGGAGCGGGGGGGTTGACTAATTTGTCAGTATGTCCTCATTTACCTTACAAAAGGAAAACAATCTAAATGCTGATGGTTACAATAAGTTAAATACATCATCAGTTCAGAGAGAAAGTTCACCTCTTACCACTTGTTTTAGTCCAGATGATGAAGGAAAAATATGTTTTAAAGAAGCCTGCGCACTGATCCAGAACTTTTGGTCTGTGTGACCAGAACTTCTTTTATAGGTTATCACTTTTTAATCCTCACCCAGCAGCCAATCAGAATCCAGTATTCACCCGGACCATGGTATAATGCATTTTAACAGTTGGTCTGGGACCAGAGATGCAAATTTCATTTGATTCCTGTAGTGAAATGACAGTAAAGACTCCTTGAATCCTGGAGGATGGAGAATGATCCTAAAAACACACCACAAAATCCATGCTGTCTTCCGTGAAGAGGCAGAGACTGAAGGTTTTGCAGTGACCTTCCCAATCCTCTGACCTCAACATCATTGAAAATCTCTGGATAGACCTGAAAAGAGCCGAGCGGAACAAACATCCCAGAAGTCTGAAAGAACTGGAAGACTTTAGTCAAGAAAACTGGATGAAGATCCCTCAAAGAAGAATTGAGAGACTTGAAAGTGTTTACTAGCAGTGATACTTGCCAAGCTACTAACTCTGCAGTGTGTCCAAACTTTTGCACACACCTTTATTATTATTTTGTTATATTGAAAGGGTCAATGATGGAAATGAAGTCTATTTTTCTGACATATTCAAAGAATGTCTCAGCTGTAAACTGAAGCCTTTAGAAGATGTTTTCAATCTTTCCTTGGGTTCTTTATGCACAATAACAGAACATTTTACCTGGGGGGCCCAAACTTTCCATCTCCACTGTATGCAGGGCTCCAGACTGAATTTATGTCCTGGTTGCACCAGTGCTCCTAACTTTTATTCTTAGGTGCACCAGCACTAAAGTTTGGTGCACCGACCCTCTCCACCTCATTGCTATTAATACACTTTTTTATTTTCTATCAATTATCTGCATTAAGAATTGAAAAATGATTAATTAAACTGTTAAACATAAAGCACTTGATTAAAAACAGAGTTCTATAATAATGATAAACTACTACATTTATATCGTATCTAAAAATGTGCATTTTGAAAAAGCTTCAATTGATGACAGCAAGTGAAATGGGTGAACCTAAGTCTCCCTGCTCTGCTACATTCTGAAACATCCACTTGTAGACCAATAGATCCATGAACGTCTTTGTTTTCTTGGTCTGAGCTGGATCTGGATCTAAACTGTAACTGTGATATCGATCACTATCTTTGCTGCATGCTAATGTTAGCTTGGGGTGTGAGGGGCTGTAAGCTAGTGAGACAGCGAGTAAACAAAGATTTCATCAGATATCAGCGTGAGGGTTACTTCACACCAACAGTCCCGCCCAAAACTCCAAGGGGAATGTCTAATGAACTCCTGTTGCTCTGCAGAAACTATGTCCTAGAAAATGATAAGTTTTTAGATTTTGGCTTAAAACAGCAGAATCCTAATTAAAAGAAGACTTTAAAAGGCTTTGAAAACAGATCAAATAGAGTTGGAGTAGGACTTTAAAATGCTGAAACTTCAACTGAAAAAATCTAAAAAGAAATCAAAACTTTAAAGAGTTTTGTGATCAGTCCAGAGCCATTCATTGTGATTTTTCAAATGTTGTGGGGGTTGCTCTGCACTGAACCCTCCAATCAGGATGAAGAATGCAGAATGTCAGAGGAAATGAGCAGAAACAATCACCAGGACACAGAAATCTTCAGAGCTCTGAGTTTTTGACATTTCATTTTGGACTCACACAGCATGGAGCTCTTCTCCCTCTGTTTCTCTTAACAAACAATTCTCAGGCCTTTTATCTCATGGCATCTACCAGCTCCCTTTATTGGGAGGGGTTTCATCACTTCCTCAGGTCAACCATTTGGTTCAACAGAACAGAAAAACAAGTAGACGATCAACACAAACTTAAAGTTACCATGGTTTAACAAAAACAAAACTACATACAACACCCAGAAAAAGTGAAATCAAACACCTAAACAAGTCTTTGATTCAGCTCCTCCTCCTCTCAGATGGTTCAGTCCACTGGAAAGCAGCCAATCAGCTCCAGCTGATCCTCATCTGGTTTGTCTCCTTGTGCACACCCAAGTGGACATCCTGTAGAGGTCAGCCTTGGACGAAAGAAGGGACAGCTGGCAGAAAATAGACTTAATAAAAAACCAAAATGTCCATGCCGAGTACCTGACCTTTAACTCAGTGAGGATGGAGGAACAGAATCCTCACAAATGGACTTTGGTTTTTTTGAAACTTTTCCTTTTTGATTTTTTAGAATCGTTTTGGTTTTTGGAATTTTGTTTGGATTTCTAAAGCTTGATGTTTTTTAATATTTGATTTTCATTTTTAATTGTCATTGAGATCTTCATAATGTTTTGCATTGATGAATTTGTTTGTGATTTCACCTTCAGGGCCACCATGGTTAACCCTAAAACACCAATAATGTTGCAGTGAATAAATGTCTTTTTGGCTTGCCATAAATCTTCTGCATTCATCATATCTCCGTGGATCAGCTGATTCTGAGGTGGATTAAAGCGTCTTTTCTTTCCTGCTTTGCTCCGATATACACAATATTACTAACTTAGAGCGCTCATCATGAGAGCGCTGCAGCATGAAGCTGCTTTT
Organism: Oryzias javanicus; assembly: GCA_003999625.1. Taxonomy (NCBI): domain Eukaryota; kingdom Metazoa; phylum Chordata; class Actinopteri; order Beloniformes; family Adrianichthyidae; genus Oryzias; species Oryzias javanicus. The sequence continues at coordinate 24,366,628 of CM012458.1, forward strand.
CTCCGCTGCAGTGTCCGTCCATAATGGTGGATTCCACAAACACTTCATAACTGCACAGAGCTGCGGATCAGCGCCAGGCTGGTTTACTCCGCTTCAGAATCCGCTGGAATTACGCTCATTGTGTTAACGGTAGATGAAAGAATGGAGCCTAAACACTGGAGCTAAATGAGCTGAAGCTCCGGTGTTGAAGGATTTGAACAGACTGTTTTCATTGGTTCCAAGTTCTGGTCCAGCTGGACCTGCAGCTCCACTGAGCTGTGATGGAAACGTCCTGAGAGTCTCAAGGAGGAAGTTTGTTGTCAGTTTGGAGCTTTGGCAGACGTCCACTAGATTAGAGTCAGTCAGACTGCTGAAGCTTCATGTTGGAGGAAGTCATTTCTGACAGTGGACTTGTGTTCAGAAGAACCCACTTCACAGTCAGTACTGACAGCAGAACCATCAGAACTCTGCAGTCTGTTGACCAGCTAACAAAGTGAAGAAGATCCTGAAGGATTTCTGGGATCAGAAAAGAAACTTTAGGAGCAGCAGACACAGTGGACAGAATGACTAGGAACTGACTTGGACCTGTTCATGGGTTCTTTAGAAGCTCCAGAAGTGAAAGACTCCGACTAACATCAGAACCATCAGCAGCTCCTCTGCAGGAGCACATTCAGACATTTTGGATCCTGATGTTCTTCAAGGCTCCTCTACAGTTTAGAGATGTCAGTAAATGCTTTCAAAGGAGAACTCAAGACTTTGGAGCTGTTTTTCTGCACAACCAGTCAGGATGAAGAGAGAAAGGAAAGTTTGATTGTGGTCAACATCTTTGAGTTTCTGCAGAGAAACTTCATGCTTTCCTGGATTTCTCTACACTTCCAATAGTTGTTTCCAAAAGTCCAAATGAAATCCAACATTTCTCAAGTTTCTAAATGGGATTTTTGTTCCTGATTCTAAAGGAACCAGAGTGTTTAGTGTCTGCAGAATCTTTCTGCTGTTTTTCTTTTCTGTCCTTCAGTCTTCATCTGAATCTGTGTTGAACCTCATGGAAAACTTCATCAGTTCCAATGAAACCATTGATGCTGTCACAGCTGGAGAAATCTGATCTCTAACTGAAGATTCCACTTAAAGCCACAATCATCTGTTGACTTGGATTCTTCAGACTCTTGTTGTGTCTGTGACCTTCAGACACTCAAATCTTCCATTCTTCTGTCATTTCTCTCTCATCAAATGTGCTGTTAACTCTCTCAAAGTGTCTCTATCATCCAAAATCAACTTTTTAGAGCTTTGAAATGGATTAGAATGCTAATTCCTCAAGAAAAACAACCCAAAGCAGTATTTAGCTCCATTCATGCATCTCTGAACATTTCTCTGAAGCTCTGCTCTCTGAGCACCAGCCCCTCCCAATTCTCCCATTATTCCATATGAAAGTGAGGAACAGCCCCTTCCAGGAGGATTCTGTGTTACCAGCACCGTTAACACACACATCCACTTTCTTCACAGAGTTCTAAGCAAAACCCTTTCATTTGAAATGAACAATATGCACATCCGTCTTTCCAAAAGTTCAGATGTTTGAAACACAGACTCACTGCTGAGGCTCCAGGATGACATCACTTTCAGTCCATCAATGATTCTTTATGGAAGAGATCAGTTCAGGTTTAGAAAAGAACTTTTTACTGATAAGATAGATCAACTTTAATTACAGACTCTTAGTCCATAAAAACATACAACAGACATAAATACACTCATTAAAAAAAGATTCTTGTACTTTCAGTAAACAGTCATACCAGTGTTTCCACAGCTGTGATGAATATCATGTGGTACTATATGCAATGTTGATAAGAAATCAGATAGATAGATAGATAGATAGATAGATAGATAGATAGATAGACAACTTTATTAATCCATTTGGGACATGCCCGCAGGGAAATTAAAGTGCTCCACATCTCACACAGCACTGTTGCATACATGTCAATAAAGAAATGACACTTAATAAAGATAAATAGGGAAATAAATAAATAAATAAACATAAAAATGTATAAGATACAGAATATAAAAGTAAACAGGCAAATTAGTTCAACACATACAACGGTTACTCCCAACCAAGTTCAAGGTTTTACCCTCCTCCCCCCCAGAGAGATGTTAAACAGACCTATGGCACGAGGGACAAATGAGTTCTTAAATCTGTTTGTCCTGCATTTTGGAAGGAGCAGCCTCTCACTGAACAGGCTTCTCCTGCTGCTGATGGCAGAGCGCAGAGGGTGGCTGGCATTGTCCAGGATCCCCTGCAGCTTCCTCAGTGTTCTCCTCTCTGCTACCGCCACCAGAGGGTCGAGCTTCATGCCAACCACCGAGCCAGCCCGCCTAATCAGTTTCTCCAACCTGGAGAGATTGGCTTTTGAGGTGCTCCCACCCCAACACACTACACCATAGGACAAGACGGTAGCAACCACAGACTGATAGAAAATGACCAGGAGCGTCCTGCAGATGTTAAAGGATCTTAGTCTCCTAAGAAAGTACATTCTGCCCTGGGCCTTCCTATACAGCTGCTCAGTGTTGCTCGTCCAGTCCAGCTTGTCATCCAGCCACAGCCCAAGATATTTATAGGTGTGTACAACCTCCACCTCCTCCCCACCCACCAGAACTGGCCTAGGAGTGGGACTGTCTCTCCTAAAGTCCATAACCAGTTCCTTAGTCTTAGAGGTGTTGAGCTGCAGGCCGTTGGTGTGGCACCAGGTAGCAAAGTCACTCACCAACCTCCTGTACTCCTCTTCGTCATCATCCCTGATACACCCCATTATGGCCGTGTTATCCGCAAACTTCTGAATGTGACACAGTTCAGAACTGTAGCGGAAGTCCGAGGTGTACAGGGTGAAGAGGAAGGGGGAGAGGACAGTCCCCTGTGGTGCACCGATACTGCTGACCACAGTATCAGACACGATGTCCTTGAGCCTGACATACTGTGGTCTATCGGTGATGTAATTGTAAATCCAAGCAACCAGGCTGGGGTCCACTTGCATTCTTGTCAATTTTTCCTGGAGGACAAGGGGCTGGATGGTGTTAAAGGCACTGGAGAAGTCCAGGAATGTAATCCTCACTGTGCCACTTCCCTTGTCCAGATGCAAGTGGGCTCTATGTAGGAGGTAGAGGGTGGCATCCTCCACCCCAACCCCAGCCCGATATGCAAACTGCAGAGGGTCCTCTGCATGCGTAACCTGAGGCCTGAGGACTTTGAGGAGCAGCCGCTCCAATGTCTTCATCAGGTGTGATGTGAGAGCCACCGGTCGGAAGTCGTTCAGCTCGCTGGGCCGGGTCTTTTTTGGCACTGGAACGATGCAGGATGTCCTCCAGAGGGTGGGCACTCTCCTGAGTTGCAAGCTCAGGTTGAAGACTCGTTGTAGCGGCTCCCCCAATTCAGCAGCACAGGTCTTCAACAGCCGAGGACACACGCCATCAGGTCCTGCTGCCTTCCGGGGCTTAAGCTTCCTCAGTGCTACAGTCACCTGATCAGCAGTGAAACAGGGAGGGGACGTGAGGGCGGGGGGGTAGGTAACCTGCCCTGACAGGGATGAAGGGGGTGAGTGGCTGTTGTATGTGGGAGGTGAGAGAGAGATGGAGGAGGAGGAGGGGGGCTTGGCAGTGACACTGATGGTGGGGGGTGTGGTAGAGAGGCTGAACCGGTTGAAAAAAATGTTCAGATCGTTGGCCCTCTCCACACTTCCCCCCTCAGTGCTGGTTCTGGCTTTGTGTCCTGTTATGGTTCTGACACCTTCCCAAACGTCTCTCATATTGTTCTCCCTCAACCTCTGCTCCACTTTCCTCCTGTAGCAGTCTTTGGCTTCCTTCAGACAGCGTTTCACCTCCCTCTGCGCTGCTCTCATCTCCTCCCTGTCTTTAGTCCTGAAGGCCTTCTTCTTCTGGTTAAGGACAGCTTTGACTCCCTGTGTTACCCATGGTTTATTGTTCGGGTAACACCGAACAGTCCTGGTGGGGGCGACCACATCTGCACAGAAGTTAATATAGTCCGTGATGCAGTGAGTCTTCCCCTCTATGTCCTCATCATGTCCACCAAGCAGCACATCCCAGTCTGTGGTGTTAAAGCAGTCTCTCAGGGCCTCTTCCGCTTCAGGAGTCCATCTCCTGAAGGAACGCGTAGAGGCAGCCTGCTTCCGGACCAGGGGGGTGTACTGAGGCTGTATATACACCAGGTTGTGGTCTGACTTGCCCAGTGGGGGCAGGGCGGTGACCCTGTATGCATCCTTAACGTTAGCATACAGTAAATCAATAGTCCTGCTCTTCCTGGTGGGGCAGTCCACCACCTGATGAAAAGTAGCCAGAGTGGAGTCAAGGGTGACATGATTAAAGTCTCCGGATATTATGCAGAAGACCTCAGGATGTTGCATCTGCAGCCGTGCAGTGACACGGTGTATTCTCTCACATGCAGCGGCTGCTTCCGCCCTCGGAGGAATGTAAACACAGATGGAGATCACGTGACTGAACTCTCGAGGTAGATAATATGGCCGCAGACCAACGGCTAGCAGTTCCAGATTAGGACAACACCACACTGCCTTGACGGTAACATGACCAGGGTTACACCATCGGTCGTTGACGTAGATGATAAGTCCTCCTCCCTTCCGTTTCCCACATCCCTTCGTGTCTCTGTCGGCTCTTACTGCAGTAAATCCCCGCAGATCCACGTTAGAATCCGGTACACAGAGTCTGTAAATATCAAATAATGATATTTACAGACTCATTTAGGAGACACATAAATGTAAACATTTGATTTCTTTAAACAGTCTGCAGTTTGCTGACTCAGGAGGACACAAACATTTCACACACTAACCCTGTCCTGGGTCTTCTTAATAAAAGCCTCAAGGCATCATTGTAAGTCACTTGAAGTCTCTGAAGGCTGACCAAAGGTGTAGAGTGGAGTGAGGACTAAGGCAGAACCCCAGAATGACACAGGCTCAGCTGGAAACATGAAGAAGTTTATTCTGCTCCGAGGAAAATGGTGGAGAGCTGAGGAGACCCCTGGATCCTCCTGACCAGTAGAGGCAGTGGAGACACCACAAGAAAAAGAAAAGTTAGCTACCAAGCTGTTGCTAGAACAGGGCTTAAGCATTTAGAGTTTTGCTCACTCATGAAAGTTGTAGTTGAAGCTTAAACTGAGAACTGGAGGAGGAATACTGGTGAGATCCAAGTTCAGCTTGGGAGGAGATCAGGTTCAGAGCAGCAGGATTGCAGGTGAGGTCCACGCACTACTTGAGATGAGATGATCCAACTTGAGTCCAGACAGAACAATACATCCAAAACCATGAGAAAAGCGGGACTAGACAAACAAAAACTTAGGAAAAGGGAAAAGCTTAGACCGGATCTTTGACAAACTGGAGCCCTGTGTGACATTTATTGTGAAGCTTTTGTGGATGTGGACATGAGTGAGTTGTCAGGACAGATGCTGAGCTGTTCTCTGTTGATCCTGTGGAGATGGAAGTCCTAAATCTCCACAATGATGTTCAGATCAAATCTCTGCAGCATTCTCAGCACTTCTGGAGTTTAGTGCAGCCAGAAAATGATCCAAATCTCCAGCAGGCTGCTCTGAAGATGGCAGCATTATTTGGGTGGACATTTCTTTTCTGACATGAATGTCATGAAGTTCAGAACCAGAATCAGAGTAAACCTCAGTGGATCCACTCCAGCTTATGTCAGATGACATAAGTCACATGACTGAACATCTGCTTGATAGCTGAATGGAGAACAGAGTGTTGCAGCCAGGTCTCTGGGATGAACACAAACATCCTTAAAGCCTCGGGCACAACTGCCTGCACAGGCTCCCACGGGCGGTCTACGGGCCAGATTTTCCCGCCCCCGTGCGGCGGTCCGCACAGGTCCGCAAAGGTAGCAGGCTCCGCAAAGGCCCGTAGGCGCCCGTGGGAGGCTGTCCGACATGCACCAAAGTCTTCTGCGGGTGCCACGGTTTTTTCCCATTTTCTTTTGCCCGTGCAGCTGGCTGCACCACTCCCGTAAGGGCCGTACGGGCCCGTAGCTGTTTTCATCAACCCCAAGAGCCGTACTAGCCATACTAACAGCAGTTCTAACACCCGTACTACACCCTTACGAGCCGTGCAATCAGTTTCCCGTGCTCCAAGTCCCGCAAGGGTAGTACAGCCGGTTGTACGGCGACGTGCGTGAAACCTTGCGGCATGCACGGTAGAGGCGGACATTATTTCGGGATTCCCGCGGGATTCCCGCGGGATGGGAGTCATTTCTTCCATTAATCACGGGACCGGGACGGGACGGGACTAAATTCTGACAGGAGTGGGCGGGAGCGGGAGTTCAACAAAAGCTCAACTCAAGAAACTTGACTGAAATTTTTGCGTCCGACGGTGCTGGATAATTTCAAAGTTGGGGAGAGGAGAGGAGGAGCACGCCAGCCCAAATACCTCTGGCTGCAGCACGCAGTTTACGTTTGTTTCTCCCCCCGCCCCTCCGCGAGTCGAGACGCTCACGCACAGGCGCGCGCGCTCACAGCGAGTCAGAAGTGTTTTTAATCAATGGATCGGGGGTGCGGGAGTTGCCCATATTCGCGAGAGTCTCCTTTCTGGGAGCATGTTCTATTATTATTATTCTTTTATCTTTCTTTAACCATTTCTTTATTTGTTTCTCCTTAAGCTAGCACGTGCTAAGCCGAACGAGAAAGACAGCGCCAAGTGAAAGATTTCTGAAGGCAGCACTGCATCTTTGAACTGTGAGAGAAACCAGACAGCCTACTGAGAAGGTTAACCCATGCATGCACGGGAGATGATGAACTTCATGTAGGAAGGTCATCGGGGGGAATCGAACTGGCCCGTATCACACGCACGCGCCTTGCGAACGTCCGTTCTACGCGCACGTGCGCCCGCGCAACCATTTGCACGGGCCCGTGCGCGCACGTGCGTCAGTAGCAACGCCCGTGGTACTTCCGCACCCGAGAATGACATCAGCTTTTCACACGACCACTTGCACGGGCTCCTGTACTAATGACCACAACTCATGCGGCAGTCACGGGCCTGGTCTACGGGCCAAACCACCCCAGACCTGTACGGGTCAAACATTCGCACGGGCAGATGTGCCCGAGGCTTAATGCAGTTGTTAGTGGAGAGAAAACAGTTCAGAAACAGGAATGTTGATTACTCTCATAACTCTCAGATTTAGTTCCAAAGAGTGAACAAAGAAGATGGATGATTACGACTGATTTCATTCTGGAGCTTTTGGAGTTTGCTGAAATGTTTGACTTTTTCTTTCCTGTTATTAACCATAGAAACATAAAACTAGAAGAGAGAGGCACAGATTCTGTCAGGCCGCTGCTCATCCAATTCAATTTTTTTCAATTTTATTTCTATAGCCCAAAATCACAAAGAATTTGGCCTCATTGGGCTTCATGCAGGTAATTTTACAGTTGCAAAAAATAGTCATGAAACATGAAAGAAAGATCACGAAAGACTAAACAGACTAAATAAACTGGATATCCCTGCTCTTAGACCCTCCCTCTCGGTAAGGAAAAACTCCTAAAAAACCTGAATCAGGAAAAACGAAGAAACCTTAGGAGATCATCCAGCCTGTCACTCTGAATCTGCCCCCCCACCCCACCCCGATCATTTGCAGTAGAAAAAAGTACTTGATAAATGTCCGTAGTTACAAGCTTCCACAACAGTCACGTTCATAAATGGCGTTTCTGTTTTTGTTCCTTCTTTTTTAACAGTGTGTGGAGAGGGAAGACAAATTCTGGCAGAGGGAACGCTTGTCCCAATCCTGTGAGATTACGGAGCAATGGAACAGCTTTAAAGTTGATTTCATGGGATTATCTGATCTTTGATCTCTCTCTGAAAGAATTCTTATATATTTATAGTAAACATGAATGATTCACACAATATGTAATAATCATTGATTATCAATAGAACATATAAATACATGAATCCAGTAATATTAATAGTATAACGTAGTATTGCTACATATTTCTGATCAAGTAAAGAAAATCAATACACTATTGATTGTAAACTTTTCAGGAATCATTACTGCATATTACAGAATGTAAAACTCAATGATTGTGTTTAAAAAGAGAAGAAAAAATCTTTGATTATTTCATAACATTCAAGTTCAAACATTTGGAATTATTCAACCAGCAGTTGATCTTTAACTCGTCTTATCTTCATATTGTGAAATGAGAGTTTCTTTCTACATTTTCTTGAATTGATAAATGTTTGAACATAGTTTGAGTTCATGACTGAACTTGTTCCAGAGTTTAGTTCCACACAGAAACAGAGAAACTTTTCTTTGTGGTTCTTATCAATCTGACCTTGAAGTTCCTGCATCCTCTCAGTTTGTTCTGAGAACTGTTGTTGGATATTGGATGGTAATGTTTTCCCACTAGCTCTGTATAGATATTGTGCAGTGTAAAAATCAACAAGGTCATACAGTTTTAACATTCTGGATTGATCCAATAGATTGTTAGTGTGATCAAGATAACTGACATGTTCTGTGAGTTTAGTTCCTTTTTCTCTGGCCTGTTTTGTGCAGTCTTCTGTGGCTCCTCCTTGCTGCCCCGCCCACTTCCTGTGCTTCCTGCTGGAGGAGTTCACAGCTGCACTCTATCAGTTCATGTAGTTGTTTTCCTGTTGAAGTTCATCTCTCCGTGTTGGAGCGTTTTATATTTTTAATTTTTTATTCTAGTCAATTCTAGAAATTCTTATGTTTGAATTATTTCCTTTGTTTTTGGATGCAAGATCATTAAAATGAATCAAAGTTGGAAATAATAAATGATTATTTATTCATTCATGAATCACTGATGAATATTTTCAGTTTTTTATCTAGATAACTTCTGGTCTGGAACCTCACAACTATCCAGAAACACTGAGAGATGAAATGATGATTTGAAGAGGTTTTTCAAAAAGTGATCAAATGAAGAATAGTTATCAGAGCGACTGTAAAAAGAGGAAAAGAGAAAACAAGAAATGTGTTGTTATACATCCTAAAGAAAGAGAGACAAAATAGGAAAAAGAAAAACAGATCAAATGAATTTAAAAGAAGATAAAGAAAGTCAAGAATAAGAAAAGAGACAGAAAAAGAGAGAAACGACAAAGAGAGAGACAGAATTGATCATTTTATAAAATATTTCTTTAGTTTTTAATTGACTCTACTGTTTTCTTTCCTTCATTCAGGTATTTTTGTTCTTTGTTTTTTTTTCCTTGTTTAGTAAAACTGACATATTAAAGAAAAGACAGATAATTACACATTGTGAGGGATTCATAAATGAACTCTTTTCAAGAAATGGTCATGTTTAACATTTAAATGTGATTTCAGTTTTTAGATTCTGATCAAAACATTTGATTATCTTAAAGTGGACCAGTAAGGAAGTTATTAGACTCCATGTTTTTGGGTCAGAAAGCTAACATCCCCCCTCGCTCCCTCCCCCCCAGGATCATATTTTCAATTTCCAGATCATCATTTCAACTGAAATATGTCATCTGAATCTATATCTGTCATCCTGAGAGACAAGGGTCTCACCTGAACACATAGATGTGAGATTACCAAGGTTCCAGCTGCATTCATGCTCAGTTTTTTGATGTGCTTCTGTTTTCTGCCTATGAATTTACAGAGTTATGTGCATCCAGTTTGCTCAGAGTAATCTATAAAAAAATGAAGAACCCATCTAATCTGACAGAACTGGACCTGACCTGGAACGAGAACCTGCAGGATTCTGGAGTTGTTCATCTGTGTGGTTTTCTGGAGAGTCCAGACTGCAGACTGCAGACTCTAAAGTAAGACATGTTATGTCCAAATTATTCATATTACTAAATGATTATTAATTATTATTATTATTATTATTATTAAAGATGAAAACAAATCATTTCATTGGAGGACAGAAAAAAAGATAGTATAAAAATATTACACATATGTAAATATATATATGTATATATATATATATATATATATATGTATATATACACAAGATGACATAAAGTGACGTAGTGTGGTTGTGATAATGATAATTCTGTTTAATTGCACTGATTAGCTGGATTGTAAGTCAGAGTTAAGCAGCTGGACTGCTCTTGGTATGAAGCTGCACTTCCTCCTCTGAGGTTTACATCCAGGAATCTGAAGCCTGTGATGTGGGTGGAGCCATTCCAGCTCCTGATGCATGATATGGGAGGGGTCATGAAGGATTTTGTGGGCTTTTTTTGTTGTCTGCTGATCACACAGTGTAGCAAGAGATCTGATTGGCTGCTCAATGATCTTTGAGAGGCGGTTTTTGTTCTGTACTGTTAGCGAGTGGAACCAGCAGATGAATGAGAAGGTTCTTACATTTTCAATGAAGGTGTAGTAGAATCTGGTCAGGATGTCACTGCTTGTTCCAAATGATTTGAACTTCCTCAGGAGGTTTTGTCTCTGACTTCACTTTGCTAAGATAGCTTCTGTGTTGGAGGAGAACCTCAGCAGGTCATCAAAGATGGTTCCCAGGTATTTGTACTCGCTGACAGATTCTACAGGCTCTCCATGAAGGATGGTGGGGGCTGTCTGGGGGAGAAGGTCACTATCATCTCTCTCTTTTGTTTTGTTGATGTTGAGCTCCAGGTGTGAGTTATCACACACCTCCATCAAGTCCTGTATGGTCGAGCTGTGATGCTGGGATTGGTCAGAAGACAGTGTCGTCAGGAAACTTAAGGATGTGACAGTTCTGATGGGCAGACCTGCAGTGGTCTGTGTAAAGAATGAAGAGCAGAGGAGAGAGAACACAGCCCTGAGGAGAGCCTGTGGATGAGTAAAGGTGTCAGACAAGCAGTTGTTCACCAACACTCTCTGTGACCTGTTAGTGAGGAAGTCCAGGATCCATGGAGGGAGCTGGTGGTCGATGCTGAAGCAAGACATTAGCTTCTCAGCGAGGAGGTGTGGCTGCATGGAAGTGAACGCTGATGAGAAATCTAACAGGAGCCTGATGAGGTGTTTGGCATCTCCAGATGCTTATGAGTGGTGTTCAAGATGAAGATCTTTGCACCATCAACCCCTCTGAAGTGGATCCATCATGGGATAGGTTTGGTTCATGATGTGATCCTTAATGATCCTCTCCATTGACTTCATGCCCCGGGATGTGCAGGTCACAGGATGGAGGTCATTCAGGACCTTAGGCCTGCTCTTCTTCTCAATTGGATCACTGTAGAGTGTCTCCAGCATGTGGACACTATGCCAGTAGACAGGGAGCTCTGGAACAGATGTAGAAACACCACACTGAGCTGCTCAGCACAGTCACAGGGTTCACCCTCAGATGTTGTCTGGTCCTGGAGCAGAGTTCTTTTGTGTCCTCTTAAGGGCTCTCACCACCTCAGTTGTGTTTATTGTAGGGGGGGTCTTGAGTTGTGAGTGATGAGATGACTGAATTTATATTTCTATGGCTTGTTTGACCTCATTATTGACCTCTTTCGTTTCAGCCTCAGTTCCAGTGATGAAAATTCTCTTTTTTTTGTTCAAAATGTTTTAAGGTCTCTGTCGTCTGGCTCCAACATGGAAAAATGGAGCCTTGATAGATTCATCTGGTTATAGCCGGAGATGAGACATCTTCTATGGGTGATGTCACACTGGCTCTGTCCAGTTCTCTTCTACAGTCAATGGGTTCCATGTCCAGACTTTCCAATGGTTGTGCTGTGATGGACAGGAGTGCAGTCATGATAGTGCAGTAGTGATGTGTGAGTCATAAATGACTCGTAAGTCATGATTCATCTTCCCCACTGACTCACTAACTGACTCTGAGGTTGAAGGTGTCCCATGACGACGCCGTGCCGGAGCTGGAAAATATCTGCATCCAATCACACTGCACAAACAGATGCCACGCCCACCGTGTGGATGAAGAAACTTCAATCCTCCAATGGATAAAGTTCTTCAGATAAAAGGAAGTGGAGTTTCTCATCAGCAGTGTCCAGAGGATTGAGGATCAACCCTGGTACTGAGGCTTAGTGGATGTGTGGATGTGCTGGCTGACTCGGACTCGGTTTCAGACCTCACAAGTCTTTTCTCATTTGAAATTCTGAATTGGAGAAATTCCTTCATTTCTAAATGACTGGACTTTTACCAGAATGTCTTTTTAGCAAAGAGAAAACTCAGTTTCTCCTTCAGAAACTTGATTCCAGAGTCGATGGGTTGCAGCATATTCTGCAGAACGAGTTTAGGAGTGACGTGAGCAAAAGATGAGGGTGTTGAAGAAAAAATGAACTCCAAACAAGAATGAAACTTGTTTCTTCCAGAATCAAACAGAAGATTCTTTCTGCAATCAACAGAGTCTAAAAAGAAGTAGAAGAAGTCCTGAGATTTGAAGAATCAGCCCCTCCAAATCTTTCATTTGTTCTGGACAAAACGGTGTCTGTATATAGATGTGTATATAAATGTGGTTTATTGATTGTGAATAGTTGTATCCAAACATCAGTAATCCCGTCTGGATGTTGGTTCAGGAGATATATTGCTAATGTTTTCCTGTCTCACTCTCACTCCGGGGAATGTGTCTGGATGACAGCCGCTTCCACTGTGTTTCTGTGTCTCTGAGTTTGAAGGCTGTCCCGCATTAACCTGAGGGGGCGGGGCTTCCCTTGTATTATTATCTCGATGAAAATAATAAAAATGTCTAAAGTTCAGGAACCAGAGCAGGCAGCCCCCCACCCCCCACAGAGGCCGTCTGTCTGCAGGAGGATCTAGTGAACGAGCTCCACTGGACTAAAGGAGGGGTTACTGCAGCATGATATATGTTCAAAACATACCTGACATGATCCTTCAAAACATGTCAGGTATGTTTTGAACATATGTCGTGTGTCTGATGATAAATTAGTTTTAGTGAAATATTTCTGTAAAGTCAAAGAAGGAAGAATCAAAGACTGAATGTGGAATAAAACATCAGAGATTATAACACAACCCTAGTCTAAGTCAGAGATAGTTTGTTGTTGTTGCTATGACAACTCTGCATCTCTTGGTTCACAACCATCATTTCTTGACAGCAACAAGAAAAGCTGCAGAAAATGTTGCTTTTCATTTCCATCCTTGTCACTTTAGAATCATTTGTTCATTTAGATCTTGAAGGACAATTTGTAATGAACATCCGTGTGACCTCAACACTGTCTTCATCAAAGGTCTTACCTTGTTCTTCAGAGCTACCAGAGCTGTCAGCTTTTCATCAAACCTTGGAGTGAGACTCGATGCAGGAAACAAAAATCCCAATCCAGCAAGCCAGACATGAGAGGAGTCGAGTGTAGTTTAGTGGAAGTGGATTAGTGAAATCAAACACCAGCAGGTCAACAACGGATGAAAACTATTACGACTGTTCCATTGACTTAACATTGAAACTGGCCCCTCCCCCACGAATTCTGTTCTGTGTGAATGTATCTTTATCATCAGACACGTGAAAATCAAACTCTTCATAAACAGTCTGAAGATGACAGAAGAGAACAAAGACTGATCAGAAATCAATACAAGAGATTATCAGAAAAAAAACAACTTGTCTGATGAATCAAGAACTGGAATTTATCTCTGGTGTTTCTCTATGAGAGCTACAGCTAGCTAACAACATAGTGCGTTACACACGTGCACGTGTAGCCCCACCCCCACATGTTCAAGATGTGAAATATGGGGAAGAACGAATGGTTGTGTGCTGTTTTGGATTTGAACTAAAAGAGAGGAATGTGACTTAACAACACCCCCCCCCCCTCCCTGTTCTCAGGTAAAAGTCCTTTGTTCATGAACATCAGAGCTCGCGTGCTTTTCATGCTCTGGACGCAGAACAAAAGTCCAAAACCCCCTCCCCCGTGTGTTTGGATGTGCTCAATGCGGCATGCTCACTGCGTGGTTTTATTGTGGGCGTGGCCAAACTGCGATGAAACCCGCCTTCAATCTGAACTCAGCTTAGTATCCTGGACACTCGTCTTCATCAGCAGCTGTTTTTGTTGGTCTGTCAATCACTGAATTACCTTGAAAGTGACAAAGAACGCATGTCTTCTATGATTCTTTGATTTAAAGTTCAGATACATTTGATGTTGTGTGCAGAACAAAGGATCTGTCCCTGGGGAAGGATCAGTGTTTTCAAAACCTTTAGTGGGTCCAGATGACCCACTCTGAATGGAAACATGTCTAGAATAGAACAAGGGTTAAGATGGAATCATTCTGGGAGTCATGTGAGTGCGCTGGGAAGATGTGCTTGACTTTAAGTAACTAACTCCACTAGCTAATTTCAGCTTCTCATTTGGAATTCATAAGGAGGCGTGACCAAGGAGTGTTCATTTTATTTTATTGTACTTTTCCATCCCTGATATTTGAAGAATAGCCAGCGGGGCTAAACCTGCTAGCCCTAGCCACACAGCAGACACCAGTGTGCTATCTGCCATGCAAGAGTCTTTACAAAAAGCTTCAACCGAAATGATAAGAGTTCGGCGACTTCTTCTGTCGAGTTTGCAGGCGATATGGTGGAAATGAAAGAAGTAAATTTCGGGGCTGCAGACGGGTATGAATGGGGTTCTGCAGAGGCTTTAAAGTGCTCCTTTCATTTTTGTGAGCAGTTTATATTCTGTCAGAATGATACAAGTTATTTACTTGAATATGTCATCAAGATAACATCAGCTGTTTATAATGATAATATAAAATGATGTGGAGGGCCGGATCCGGCCCCTGGGCCTGTGTTTTAGAGGAATTGTTCTCATGAGCTTTTCTTGCACATTGACATGAACTGTCTGCAGCAGAAACAGCTCCGAGCTGTTTGCAGCGTCAGCATCTGCTGCTTGACTTTCAGAGCTCAGTTCAGGTTTAGAAAAGAACTTTTTACTGATCAAACGGAGACTTGAGAGAATGATTTTAGCTTTGATGATGAAAATTCTTCAATTCTCTTTGACAAGTTTTCATGACTCAGCAACTTTGTTTTCTTGAATCTTCATCCTCTGTCAAATCTCTGCAGGAGGTTCAAACTTTCTTTATTCTCTTGATCCATTCAAATCTGATCAAGATTTTCCTATGGAAGTATTTTTTTACCCACAATTCAAAGTGGTTTTAGATTCTCAATGAACAATTCCCTTTAAAATGTGATCCTGTCATTTAAAATTTATTTAATAATTTAGGATTCAAGATGAAGAAATCCAATTGAATCTGACCTTTTTAATCAAAGCTTTAAATCCTATTTCTGATCTGCTGCTGTTTCTTCACATTTTTATAACTTTTTTCAAACTCTCTGATCTTCTTCAGCTCTGAACTCTTTAGAAGAACTGAAGGATGAAAAACATGAACTTTGTCTTTAAATGAAACTTTTTCTTCTGGATTCAGGTTGTGGAACTGCAGATTGTCAAAGATCAGCTGTGCTGCTCTGGTCTCAGCTCTAAAATCCAACCGGTCCCACCTGACAGAACTGGACCTGAGAAACAACGACCTTCAGTCTTCAGATGTTCATCAGTTTCAGGATCTGGTGGAGAGTCCAAACTCCAAACTTCAGATTCTGAGGTCAGTAGAGGGTTGGAGTCAGTCCAGCTGGCTTCCAGATGGTTTGCTGCCTAAAGTTAACTGAGAGCAAAGATGCAGAGTTTCCTGTGAAGCTGCAGCTTCTCAGTGAAGCTCTGAGGAGAATGATGACAGGCTTCAGGACAACAGTCAGCCAATCAGAGCAGCAGAAGCTCCAACAGGAAGCTGCTGCTCTGAACAGGACTGAAGCTCCTGCTGCTCTTTCTGCTGCTGAGCTGCATCACTGACTGACACACCAGGATCAGATAGAGACACTCCTTCATCTCTGGACTTCTGCTTTCTCTTTGTAGGTGGGGGACGTGGTACTGATGTTCCTCCTTCTGGATCAGAGAGGATCATCATCATCATCATCATCATCATCAGCTGGTCTGCAGAGATGTTGTTCCTGGGAGTTTCATGAATTTGGGCGGGAAATGATAATGTTTGTGACAAAGTCACACGGTGAATGTGAAATGAAAAAAAGAGCTTCTTCCAGATGTTCATGTTCTTCTTTATTATCCATATGTGTGTTCCTCTTATTTGAAGAGGTGGGCTGTATTTTGGGGGTGTGGACTGTTGACCTGG
This sequence comes from Oryzias javanicus, assembly GCA_003999625.1. Taxonomy (NCBI): domain Eukaryota; kingdom Metazoa; phylum Chordata; class Actinopteri; order Beloniformes; family Adrianichthyidae; genus Oryzias; species Oryzias javanicus. Next base: position 24,382,675 of record CM012458.1, read on the forward strand.
CGGGTGGTGACCCCGCCCCTAAGGTAAATGAGGCTGGTATAGGTGTGTGAGGGGGAGCAGGAAGGTGGAAGATGCACCATCTGCTGCGGCTGCATCTCCTCTTCCTGCAGGAGAAGATCAGAAAGGTTCCTCACACACCTGGATTTGACCTGAGATCCGACCTTTGGAGCATCCAGTTGTGGGACGGGGGAGCCTCAGAAACCTGGACAGGTAGATTATTGTGTGCATCCAGAGACGGGCGCGTCTCCAATCAACCGGGGGACGGAGACATTTTCTATTATTGGGAACATAAATGGTTTTTTCTAAAGTGGTATACCAGAAATGAGACTTTGGGGGTTTTCTGTTTCTCTTGGAGGACGGGACGATTTTCTTTCTGGACAATCTGTGTGGGAGTTTTGGAGATTTAAAGTGACTGTAGGTCTATCCTGAAGAGGGAGGATCATATAAAGAAAACACAACAATAATGCTTTTCTTTCTATCAGTCAAACTGTAGAGAGGGGTTTCTTCTTCTTCAGTCAGATGTAATATCAGTGATAGAAGTTTATCTTTTAGAACAAACAGTATTTAAAGTAGTGTTTGTTACATGTTTGTGTCATGAACATCAAACTAAAATACAACTAGAATGTAAAACTCTGTGCTGTGATTTTGATGTCGTACATTTGATCAATTGTGACCTTTCATGAATGAATCTAATAAATCTCATTTTGAGCTCTTTTCATTTCCAGAGTTTTAGAGCTGCTGATAACCTCAAATAAAAAGATGAGTGCAAAGCAAAAATGTGAATTCTTTCAATTTAAAGTCAGTTCAATAGCACCTGAACTCAGTAAAACCCTCAAAAAACACAAACAGGCCAAAGAAAATATGATAATGGAAGCTTTACAGTCTTTACTGAACAAAACTTAACCTCTCTGAGGATGAAAAACACAGTTAACTTGACTCCAAAATGAAATAGATAAATTATATATTGATGCTGCAAAGGGGCCTTCATTTGATCTAGAGCAGGGGTCTCAAACTCAATTGAGCCGGGGGCCGCTGGAGGCAGAGTCTGGGTGAGGCCGGGCCGCATCAGGATTTCCACAAGCAAATCGCTGATAAAACATTCCAATGTTCTCAAATATCTTTATTTTTAACACAAAATAATGAATGAATTAAATTAATTTTAAAAAATGAATCAGAAAATCAATTTTTATTAATTAAAATAATAACAATGACCATACAGCAGACACAGACGACTGAAACCACATATTGACTGACTGACTGATCAGTGTTTCTCAAATGGTGGGGCGCGCCCCCCTGGGGGGAATGCGAATAAAAACATGTTTATATTAGTGATGAATATTGTGCATAATCCTACATAGTAGTTGATAATAAATTCAATATAGCAAAAACAACCTAAAACTCAATTTACAGTTAGCCAATGCGAAATAATTGAATCTCTGAGAAAAGACAGAATCCTAGCACTACTGTGGAGAGAAACATGGAAAGATTGTTTTTACTTTGTCTGGAAGTTTTGGAGGTATTCTTAAAAAAAAAAAAAAAAAAGAGAACAATTAATAAAACTGATTATTTAGAAGTTTTTTTATTATTATTATTTATTATTCTTTAATGATAATAAAAGTATGATATTTTGAGGAGATATACGTTTAATTTGAGCAAATTAACGGATAGTAATGATGCTTGCAGCTGGGGGGGGGGTGTCTAAGAGAAAATACCTGAGAAACACTGGACAAGAGAAAACTATTTTTATTCAGTTTCAAATGTCTGTATTTACAGAACCTCCTTCATCTCTGAGCTGAGAGCAACGCGCTCACTCAAAGGTGGGAGCGCGCGTTGCTACGCAAGTTTTTAAATCACCTTCGTGAAGCTGACCCCCCACCTATGTAAAACAGCCCGGCAAATAAGCAGATCCGTCAGTGCAGCGTTAGTGCTGGTTTGTGCCGTTGGAATGATGATTTGTGCTGCAACTGTGTCTAAGATATTAAAGATTATTTTAAAGTTCATTCTCAGGTCATCATCCCCCCAGATAGCTCAGAAAGGAACCGGACCGGGTTCATTCTTCAGTGTTATGTCTGTGCAGATTTGTGCCGTTGAAACGATCGTTTGTGCTGCTGCCGATCATGAGATATTATAAGTTCTATATTCCGATGATGACGTCATCCTCCCCCCAGATAGCTCCAAAATGACCCGAACCGGTTTCCCCTTAGTGCTATGTCAGTGCAGATTTGTGCCGTAGAAACGATCATTTGTGCTGCTGCCGATCCTAACATATTACATGGTTTAATCAGTGCCTTAAAAAGTGGGCGTGGCATTCAACAGCTGCAGCGTTGCACATAACAGAAATCTGAAGGTTTGTAGATTGTATGTATTGTACATTCACCTTAAAAAAAGAACAAATGAATAAATTAAATACATGTCCACTTCTTATATACTTGTGTGTCAAGGTGGACGTCATGTTTACAATTTGACATTTTTAAAACACCTGTTTTCTGATTTCCCGTCATTTATTTTGAAGTTTCAATGTGGTTTTTTGGGTGTAAAACTTTTTCAAATGTTCTTAATTGAAATGTCTAATATGTTATCTGTTATTTATCTTAAGCTGATCAATTAAAATCAGTCGGCAACCACATGTCTGCAGAAAACTGCAAACAATTAAATCTCGCTAAATAAATCTCATAGATCTTAAATGGATCATAAATCTCAGTATTTTATAACATAGTTCACTTACCTTGTCCAGGTGTCAGATCACAGTATTTTAATGGATTAACAAGGTTTACTTGTCTTTAGTTTGTTCGCTGAATCTTTTCAGGTGGAGAACAAAGTCTCACGTAGTCGTTCGCGAGACTTTTGAAGTGTTGGGGAATTTATTAGGGACAAAAAAAGGAGCAAAATATAACCCGAATACTTAGTGTTTAATAAATTTGATACTAAATGTGAAAGTCGAATTAACAGTACAGGTACAGCTATTAGATATTTAGACGATTTGTGACATTATGTAAAAGAAAGAAATAAAACATACACATCATAGGCTACGTTCGCCAAACTTTATTGAAGGGAATTTTAACATTTTACACATACATTTACAAACAAACTCATTTATTAAGCACCCTTTCCAGAAATAACATAATGACGAGCATCAGATGTAAAGATATTTCTTATTATTTGGCAAATGTCACTGGTAATCAGCTCCTGTCAAGGCATCTTGTGATAACCCCGCCCACACATTGAAGTGTTCATATCTAAACAAAAGACGTCCTGCTCACGGATCCTGTTGTGATGTCCAATACAAAAACTGCTATCTCATGATTAGCAGCAGCACAAACGTTCGTACAATACATACAATCTACAAACCTTCAGATTTCTGTTATGTGCAACGCTGCAGCTGTTGAATGCCACGCCCACTTTTTAAGGCACTGATTAAACCATGTAATATGTTAGGATCGGCAGCAGCACAAATGATCGTTTCTACGGCACAAATCTGCACTGACATAGCACTAATGGGGGAAACCGGTTCGGGTCATTTTGGAGCTATCTGGGGGGAGGATGACGTCATCATCGGAATATAGAACTTATAATATCTCATGATCGGCAGCAGCACAAACGATCGTTTCAACGGCACAAATCTGCACAGACATAACACTGAAGAATGAACCCGGTCCGGTTCCTTTCTGAGCTATCTGGGGGGATGATGACCTGAGAATGAACTTTAAAATAATCTTTAATATCTTAGACACAGTTGCAGCACAAATCATCATTCCAACGGCACAAACCAGCACTAACGCTGCACTGACGGATCTGCTTATTTGCCGGGCTGTTTTACATAGGTGGGGGGTCAGCTTCACGAAGGTTTTTAAATCTCGTCTCAAGCTCTGCGCACAAATCGTGCACGCACTGAGCGCGCGCTGAGTCTTCAACCCGGTTCAATATTTCACGCACAGTAGCAGCAGCGTTAATGAACGGTTAAAAAAAAAAAAAAAACACAATAGAAGAAGAATCTCCTCTCTACTACTGCGTGCGTGACCGCACTGCTCCGGTGTGGATACCACCTGCTGAGCGTGCGTTCATAAACCCGCGCAGACAAGCGGCCGGTGTGGAAACAGCTTTGAAGATTCTGCTCGCTCGCGGGCATCACTCACGCACGCGGAAGTAGTCAGTCTCTCTCGCAAGGACTTTCTCTGATTGTGGAGGAGGAAAAAGCGCTCGCGAGGATCTGATTTGTCCGCGCGGAATATTTGATGCGTGCGCGGAATTGTCGCGCGGCGTCAGGAACACGCTTTTTGACAAGCGGCAGGCTGTGTATCACGTGACGAAAGAGGAGCGGGGCCCGCGAATCCCGTTCAGTGAGAAAGCACTTCACAGCTTCACGGCTCCTCCTCCACCCAGCTGACTGGAGGAATGAATTAAAGAGTGAGGAGGCTCGGACAGCCCGCTGATGTCCCGCCCTCCTGAGCCATATACTTTACCGTGATTGGTTCGTTCAGCTCTGCACACAACAACTGTCATTCATATCAGCCTTGCGGGCCGCACTAACAGTAATCTTTCATATGAAGGCGGGGGCCGCAAATTATCATCCCGCGGGCCGCAGATTGCCCGCGGGCCGCGAGTTTGAGACCCCTGATCTAGAGCGAAATGACAAGAAAATTGAGAAAAAACTACTAGCTACTTTTTTCCTTAAGAAAAACAGAAATTATAAAAGAAATTCAATAACCAAGTTGAACATTCATGATGTTATTTGTACTGACGCCACAGAAATAGCAAAACACGTTAAAACTTTCTACAAAGAACTGTATATATCCAGATTTAATGAGGTACATTGTCAACATTTTTGAGAATCTTAAAGAACACATTCCTTCTATTTCAGAAAAATTCAAATCTATTTGTGACAATGGTTTATCTAAAGATGAGCTGCTGAATGCATTAAAATAGATGAACAATGGTAAATCTCCTGGAAATGAAGGTCTCTCCACAGAATTTCACTGTCACTTTATGATGTCATCAATCCTCATCTGATGCAGATAGGAGTGCATTGAACAGCAGGAAGTGACATCAACGATGAAACGGGTTTAATGACTTTAATACTCAAACCAAATAAAGAAAAATGAACACTTCTGAATGTAGATTATAAAATCTTAACTCTTGTTTTTGCTCAACGATTGAGAAGAAATTTATATGAAGTTATTAACGAGACTCAATCTGGGTTTATGAAAAATCCACATATTTGCAACAATATAAGGTTAATTTTAGATGTATTAGATTCTTCAGAACACATTGATTCTGATGCATTCATCCTCTTAGACTTTTACAAAGCTCTAGACACTGTAGAACATCCCTTTCTTTATGATGCACTGCAGTTGTTTGGATTTGGGGTCAATTTCATTTCTATTGCTAAAATGTTCTATAAAGACATCAGCAGCTCTATTCTTCTTTATCCTAATACTACCCAAAGATTTGACATCAATAGATCAGTGTGTACCAATCTCTCCCTTTTTCTTCTTCATTGCTGCAGAATTACTTTCATTAAAGGATTAAAAATTGCCCAAATTTACTGAGTTTATTCATATTTCAAAAGGAAATCAAAATAATTCAGTTTGCAGATGATCCTGCATTATTCTTAAAAGATAAAAGTATAATTGACCTTTCTTTAAGTACAATTATATCATTTTCAAATGCTTCTGGATTACATCTTATCTTAGGTAAATGTGAATTATTAAGTATTAAAAAGTAAAGTATAAATAAATTAATAGTATCCCTGTTAAAGATGCAGTTACATATTTAGGTATCAGTATAACCAATGACATAAAATCTAGACTAAAACAAAATGTTTCCTTGAGAATTAAAAACTACAAGATGTAATGAACATGTGGCTTCAGAGAGATCTATCTATTTCTGGCAGGATCCTCTTGAATGTATCTGAAGAGAAGTTTATCCTGCCTTATCTTTATTTGTTCCTGATTCAACTTCCACAGAAATAAACAACATTCTAGTTAATTTTGTATGGAAAATAGACGTCACTATCTTCAGAAAGAACAACTTTATGCCCCCAAATCAAAGGAGGAAATGAACTCATTAATTTCTCAGATTTAAACTTTACATTTAAAATGAACAGGATTAAAAAATGTCTCCAACACTCAAATTCAATTTGGTATTTTATCCAATTCAGTGTTTTTAATAAAATAGGTGGTCTTCAGTTTATATTAAAATGTAATTATAATATCAAAAAGATTCCTGACAGTCTTTCACATTTTTATCAGCAAGCCCTGCTTGCTTGGAACTTATGCTATACATCCCCCCCACAAAATTATAATATGGAACAATGAAGATGTAACTATCAAAAACAAATCTTTATTTAAACAAAATTGGATAGATCAAAAGATTATCTATGTTTCTGATCTTTTTGATGAGAATTGGACTCTTTTGGACTCTTCCAGGTTCTTAAATAAAAACTGTTTCCAGTTAGAAATAAAGAATTCAATAGTGTAATGAAAGCTCTCTCCTCAGGATTAGTTCAACTAATGATATTCCACCTTATATATCAAAAAGCATCTCATATAGATTCTTCCTTAATAGTTAATAGTATTGATACATTGAATAAAAAATGAAACAATAAACATATACACAACACTTTATGTGAAAAAGAAACTTTACACCTAAAGGAGAAATGTATTGGAACAGTATTTTAAATGATACCAACTGGAAGAAAGCATGGTTACTACCTGATACATTTTGTATAAACAACGTTAAAGAAATACACAAAAAATTCTGCATAACATTTACCCCTTAAATATATTTCTATGTAAATTCTCAGCTGTAGAAAATAACTGTAGTTTTTGTAATGATTTCTCTGAATCGGTTCTTCACCTTTTCTATCATTGATGTAAATTCTCTCTAGAATTCTGGATCAATTAGAATGTTTTATAAATATTAAATTAAACATTAATATTATAATACATTTTAAACAAATTCTTACTGTCATAGTATTGAGTTAAATAAATAAATAAGAATGTAAATGGATCACTTATGTTTTAAGTTAAAGCACTTCTGAGAATGTCCACTTGGTGGCAGTGTGAGACACCAGATGCCTTATGTTGTGATCGACGGTATTGTTTCACTCTCTTTGATTTTCCTTCGGCCATGATAAGAAATGCACGTTCACTGCTGGAATTAAAATACATCAAGTTCAACCTGTATCAGCATCCTCATTTTCTACCCTCACCTTTGACACCATATTTACCACATGGGAAACAAAAGCATGAAGCATCAAGCTTTGCTGATATTCCAGCCCATGGTCTCCCATGATACCAGCCTGGGCAGAATGAGGCGTGTTCTTACCAAAGTTACGCTGGAGAAGACCAGAGCTGTGGGTTGTGACGTGTTCAAGTGTTTCCATTGAAACTGCAGGACTGGGAGCAACATTCTGTTCATTCATTCTGCTCATTTACTTCATCAAATTCAGATTTTCAGCATTAACTTTAGATCTATACTTTTCTGTTATAATAGCTTCTGCTTCATGAAGGGGGGGAGGGGTTTATGATTGACAGATGACCATGCTGTGGACTCTAATGTTTAGCTCCCGTTTTAGCGTTAGCATCAACTCTATATTCTGGTTTGGGCTGGAACCTGTTCTAACTCTGTCTGGGAGTCCTCTTGTTGGAACCACAAGCCCCAATTTGTTCCAAATGTTCCTAAAATGATGGAGCTTCCCTTAATCCAGTTCAAATATGACAGATTGTTGAGTGGAACTCATTGGTAATCACAGATACAAGTATCTTTTTAAGAACTCCATCTTACCTGCTTGTTTTTGCTCTAAAGCATGCATTTAATGTGTCACATTTTTCAAGAGTTTCAACAATTTTCAATCTTTTTAGATGATTATTCGATTCATGTCCTTCATGCTTTACATCTGCAGAGTGCAGCGTATTACTCTGTATCAAGGACTTAAGCGCTCCTCACTGGGATCATTCATGAAAATTGTCCCAATGTGACGTGAGGAACTCGGGTCTGAAACCACGAATGGCGTGGATTTAAAGGAGGTTCCTCAAAGTTTAGGAGGAGGATTTGGAGACTTATTTCACCTTGTACCTCAAACAAAGTTGAGAAATGGATCCAACGTCCAGAGAAAGTCGCCGTTGGCTCACAAATGTCCACTAAGTATAAGCTATCCCAGCATGCACCACAATGCATAGAATGACAGAGTGAAGTTTGTCATGTGGAAATAAAGTTGTTGAATGTTAAAGAGAACATGCGTGAACGGTCTGTGCAGTGACATCCTCTGCAGTATCTACGGCTCTCATCTTTTTAAGGGAAGGACTAAAAAATGTCTTTCTTTCATTTGACTTCATAAATTCCTATTAGTAAAAAAAAACTAGACACAAAAATAGAAATGATGATCTTTTCTCATAATTCAATGTAATTAGTTTCAAATTTCTCAATTTGAAATCTTTCTAAATGTTAAAACCAACAGAATTTTCTCTTTCTTCATTTTCTTTTCTTCATTAAGGTCAAAGGTTTCCACTGTAGAAACTAAGAAGAGGAATGTTTCAATGCTGAAGAACTCAACCAAACAGCAGCAGGAACTGCAGCAGACGTTCTTCCTCTTTAGCACAGAGCAGAACGTTGATCTGATCTGTTGGAACTGAAGCTTCACTGCTGAGTTCCTGTCCACCAGGGGGCAGCACTCCTTGATTCCTGCATCTTCTGCACACTTCCTGTTACTGAGGAACAAAGACGTCCTTCAGGAATGTGCTTCTGTCCCTGAGATCATCTGGAAGATCCACATTCTTTCAGTCAGAGCTGCTCTGAATGTTGATGTGGAGGTTCTGCTTCTGTCAGCAGTGAAAGGTCAGAGGTCAGAGCAGAGACAGTCTCATTAGAACTGGACATCCCAAGCCATGAGGTCCCCCATTTACCTCCACCCCTCCCTAAAGTGGGCCCCGCCTTCACCGTCACTTCCTGATGTCTGCCGCCATATTCCAACGATTGCAACCATCACCAGCGATTGGTCCGAGTCTCTGTGAGTCATAGCTGAGTCATGGAATCTATAGGAAGTACTGTCTCCAATCTGGAGGGAGTTTATTGTGAGTCTCCGCCTCTTTCACGAGAACGCTGGATGTAAACAGCTTCCACTTTAATAACGCCGCCTTGGGAGAATTGTACAAGTCATTGTTCAAGTCTTTGAGGGAGAAGCATCCGAACATTTGATTCTGCAAACGCTCATTTGTATTTCCTCACATTTATTCTTTTTTGTCGAGCTAGAAGAGAACATTTGGGGGACGTCGCTGCAGTGCGGCGCGTGCAGCGCAGCTCGTCCATTTATGCTCGTGAGAAACCCGTTCAGCTGGATTTCAAATAAATAACCATTCTGAGACAGACCGGCGACCTGTCCAGGGTAAACCCCGCCTTCAACCATCAGCAGCCGGGTTAGGCTCCGGCACCGCCGCGAGGCCACGAAGACGAAGCCTTCTAACAAGTGAACGGGTGGATCTTTTTTCTGTTTGAAAATACCACAAGATCCTTTCAAGTTTGTCACAGCGCTCGCTCTCATTCTGAAAGGAGAGAATGAGAGGATCTGTGTCTCATTCAGGCTGCAAGCTTGAAAAGACACAAAGGAAAACCTTTGGTTGATGTTATGGAGGAGCTGGAGCATTCTGGATGACAGCAACTTACAATTCAGAAGCTACAATCAAAACAGTGAAAAAAGAAGGTTCAACAACAACAGAAAAGTCCAAAGTGAAATCTCCGTCTACACAGTAAATCTGCATCTAAACATGTGGACAGCACGTTTTACAAACTGCTGCATCGCTGCATTCCATTGAGGAAAACAAGCGTCCAGCAACCATTGGAACATTGTTGAATTGTGAAGGAGGTGTTAAAAGGTCTTCACGGACCGCATTGATGAAGTCTGCTGCCATTGGCTACCCACAATCTGTCAATCAAACGTCCCAGACGTTCCAGGTCAGACCCACATACGTTTATTGAGGCGTCTGATTGGTCGATTTATAACTCGAATGACTTGCAATAAGTGAAAAAAATCTTTAAAAAAAAATGAGGATTAGAAAGAAGAAGTTCTGCAGAAAGCATCACTCAACTCAACTTTATTTATAAAGCACTTTAAACAGAACAAGGTTCACCTAAGTGCTGAAGAAAGCATAAACTGAGTAAAAAGACACAACAGAGAAGAAGTAAGACGATTAACAGTCCAATAAAACCAACTCAATTAAAAGCCAAACTAAAAAAACAAGTTTTAAGAGCAGATTGAAAAGTTTAAAGTGAGTCCATCTGTCTGAGGTCCAGAGGGAAATGGTTCCGGAGACTGAAAAGGCTCCATCATCTCTCAGTTTCCTCTTGGTTTTGGAAATGACTAACTTCATCTGGTCAGCTGACCTGAGGGAGCGAGAGGGCGTGTCCACCTGGATCAGGTCTCACAGGTAGTTCAGAGCAAGACCGTGAAGACATTTAGAGACAAATCAAAGAATTTTAAGATCAATGCAAAAACTAACTGGGAGCCAATGAAGTGATGCTAAAACAGGAGGAACGTGTTCTTGTTTCTGTGCTCCAGTTAAAAGACGGGCAGCAGCATTTTGGACTGACTGCAATCCAGCAAGTGACTTGTGAGGAACTCCAACATGAAGAGCATTGCAATCATCTAAACCAGTTGAGATGAAAGCATGGATTCACAGTGAGAAAGAAGAGGTTTAACCTTGGACAGTTGCCTCAAATTACAAAAGCTGGACTTGACAACTGAATTAATGAGCGTTAAGTTGGGATCCAGTTTCACACCTGAACTCGTTGCTGTCGGTTTCAAATAATCATTTAAAACACCTAAATCAACATGTGCCTCAGAGATGTCACTCGGGTCAAATGACAGAACCTCAGTCTTTTCCTGATTCAAGTTTAGGAAATGACATGACATCCATGTTTCAGTATCATCAAAGCATTGTAATAACTGTTGAGGAGAACACGCTTCTTCCTGCTTTAACACTATGTAAATCTGGCTGTCGTCAGCATAGAAGTGGAATGAAAGTCCATGTTTTCTGAGAACGGACCCAAGTGGAAGCAGGTAAAAAGAAGAGGTCCCAGAACAGAACCCTGAGGTACGCCACATGTAAGAGGTGTCCTGCAAGACTCTGAAGCTCCAAGACGGACACAGAAGCTCCTATCAGTGAAGTATGATGTAACCCAGGTGCAAATGGATTATGCAGAAATCTTTTCGTTTCACTGGATCAGTTTTGTTTAGTTAGAAGTAGTTGTAAATTTTGAGCAGCACTTGAACGCATCAGCAGGTTCCCGACTCTCCAACAGCCAATCAGGAATGATTTTAGTCAAACCCTCCAACGCAGACACTGCTTGCGGCTTTTGGCGCCGTTAGCATTTCGTTTCGGGCCGCGAGGAGGGATGACCAACTGGTGGGCGGGCTGAACACGAGGGGGCGGACCTTGGAGGAGGACGGTGTGATTCAGTGCAACAGTGACTGTGAGCTGCGGGAAGAAAGGAGCTCCCACAACACAACGGTGAACGGCAAAGAGGGTCTCCACGAGGGCCGGCTGGTTCCCGGTCGCCATTACGGGAGTTTTGGCGAGTGGCGAAGTCGACGCCCTCCGTTTCAGAGCAGAGCAACGGTGAGAGAGAGAAAAAAAGGTTTGTAGAATATATTGAGCTTTTTTCTCAGATGCATATTGTTAAACCTATTGTGCATTTTCCAGAAGTTCACACATTTGCAACTGAGACTCAGAGCAGCTCACTTCCCCGTGAGATCCAAGGCCAGTTTTAGTGAACGGCAGGAAGACAGGATCTGGGAGGAACCCACCTCCTTATGATTAACTGTGCAGCTGCAAATATGAGTGAAGTCACCTTATTACACCTTATAAGATACCAGAACTTCAGCCTGAACCGGGAACTGTGATTGGATATGCAAATGACTGTGAACCCGCCTTATTACACCTTATAAGATACCAGAACTTCCTCCTGAACCGGGAACTGTGATTGGATATGCAAATGACTGTGAACCCGCCTTATTACACCTTATAAGATACCAGAACTTCCTCCTGAACCGGGAACTGTGATTGGATATGCAAATGACTGTGAACCCGCCTTATTACACCTTATAAGATACCAGAACTTCCTCAAGTTTCTAGATTTTATTGTAAGGGTCTGGGACCCCGAGACCGTGGAGTCTCAACATTCTGTCTATGGTTTGGAACCATATGACTTTGGGATCATCTGGAATGACGTAAGTGTTCTGTAAGACAGGTAGAGAAAGAATAGAAATACACCTGAATGAATGCTGGACAGAACGAAGACCCTCTGAGGAGGATCGGAAGTTCTGTTCCAAAACGACATCATACATTTCTGCTGTTTTCACCAGCGCCATCTTGAAGAACTTTTTGAGAGGTTCACAGGAAATCTGTGACCCGGAGCAGATCTGGTCTAACAGTGGCGTCTGCTTATACAAAGACCAGTTTGGTGGCGGCGTCCGACCACATTCACTTCACTTCACAGTCAGATTGTGAGCTGCAAAAAAAAAGTAAAAACTCCCCTGTGAGGAGCAGCGCCAGACAGCCAGGAAGGTAACATGCAGACAGAAGCAGAAGGAGATTCTCCCCAACATTAAAGAGAAGTACAGTCCTGATTAGTTACTATGTTGTTATGATCTTATTTTGTTTGATTTGTTTCTTTGTTTTACCTTCTCTTTTGGAAGTGGAAGGTCTAAAAACAAAAATCCAGCTGTGAACAACTGTAAATTTCATTGTGATCTGCCTTTTCTGAAAAAAAAGAACAGAAACTACTTCTTTGACTCTTCTGCAGTTTTATGAGGAACCAGAGTCGACCTGTCTGAGGACTCCATCCCTCCTCCCTACCAACCTGACCCCCAACCCCAGCACAGAAGTGTTGTGACCCCCCACCTCCAGATAACAAGGCAGCAGTTTGCTGGTGAAGCTCTGAGAGCAGAAGGAGGGGGAGGAGCTTCATCCAGTACTGCTCTGATTATGTGTGTGCTGGGGGTGGACTACCTGCAAGTGGCCCCTCCTCCAGTGGAGTTTGCCCCTCCCCTTAGCTTTATTTGCACCTTAGACATGTAGGACCTTGGTGGGGGGGGTGCTTGGACATCACTGCCAGCAAGCAGGAAAAAAAGGAAGCAAATCCTCACAGAGCTGAAGAGTTCAAACAAGCCCCGCCCTCCAAGCTGCGTTTGATTAAACAAGGAGCTTCAAAGGTGGAAATGGACCCGGGTGTTGTGCCAAAAAGACGAGACTTTTCTCTTTCTTTAGGTTTCATTCTCTTGTCACATCGTGTCCTTGTTGATAAAAACAATCCGTTTACTTCTATCTATCTATTGGAACAAAGAAACGGCACATTTTGGCGCCTCTATCTGAGCTGCAAAGAGATTGGTTGTTATTCCAGAAGAGCAGCTGGTCACGTGTTCACCCCTCCGAGCGGCGGCAAACAGCTGGTTAAGCTAACTGGGTCCCGGTGAGTTTGAGCGGTTCGGTTCTGCTGGATGAGTTCAGGTCAGTTATTCTTCATTTTTGCTCATCTAGTTGAAACATTTCTATATTTCAACCTTTTATACTTTTGCTCTGAGTTTTCTTTAAACATAGTTTTTATTTTCATTTATTAGAGAGGAGGCGTGGTTTCATGATTGACAGATGAGACTCTAATGTTTACCTCCCGTTTTAGCGCTAGCATAAACTCTAACCTGGGAGTCCTCTTGTTGGAACCACAAGCCACAATTTCCAAATGTCCAGAGACAAAATGTTGAGCATAGAATGATGGAGCATAGAAAGAATTCAAACGGGACAATAGACTTCAAATGAAGCAAGTTCTTCATATTTGATGTCAATCAAATTCATCTTTGTTTTTTGATGAACATCAAAATATGCTAATATCATAAATATCAGCATATTTCAAACCCATTTTTGAATCTCCAAATAGAAAGTTTGTGTCTTTTTCAGAGCTCCATCTGACCTGTTTCTGCTCTAATCACTATCAGTTTGTCACAGGACATTATTCAAGTGTTTGGACAATTGATCAATATTTTTCAATGTATGTTACTCCATGCTTTCTGTCTGCTGAGTGCAGTGTATTACTCTGTATCAAGGGCTTCAGTCTGTGTGCGCTCCTCACCGAGGTCTTTAATGAAGTTTGTCTCAACGTGACGTGAGGAACTCGGCTCTGAAACCACAAACGCCGTGAATTTCATCAAGTTTCCTCCATGTTTAGGAGGATTAAGGACAAGAATCACCTTGTAGGTTTCAGGAAGTTGTGAAATTGATCCAACGTCAAGAGAAAGCTGCAGTTGAGTCCCAAATGTCCACTAAATCCCCTGTACCTTGCTGTGAATCTAAATAAAGTACCAGCTATCCCAGCATGCACTGCGTACATTTTTCAAAGTTCTTCAATGGTAAAGTGAACAAGCGTGAACATTCTGTGCAGTGACACCCTTGGCAGTACCTCCGGCTTTCAGCTTTTTCTTTTACATTTTACTTTAGAAATTTCCATTGGTTAGAAATAGGACTAAAATATATAATATCATCTTTTCTGTCAATTCAAGTTCTCAATAAAAATATTTCCAAAATGTCTTCCATTTATATCTGTAATGATTGTGATTTGAATGTTAAAAACACTAGAATTTTCTCCTGGAAGTCATTTAGTCTTCTCAAGTTCACGGGTCTGATTAGCTTGTCATGGACTTCTACACTTCTTTTGTTGGAAATTCCTGCTGTTTACAAACTTGACATATTATTAAGGTTGATGATGCAATATCATTTCACCTGTGTGTGGAGAAATGGGAAGACATTGGTAAAAGAGCAAAAGCAGATGGTCAGTTTTTCCTACGGCAGGCGGTAAGCGTTGGAGGATCTTCAGAGAGGATCAACTATTGGTGCGTTCAAGAACAAAGTGAAAAAAATGAGTCACGCCCCTTTTCCCCATTTATGGAACATCTGAGTTGAGCGGAGTTAACAACTGCCAATAGAGTGGCGACTATTAGCTGACAATCTAGGCTTTGAGAGTAGACGTCTATAGGGGACATCAGATGACCCGTCTAGTTGTAGATTTCTATGCTTCTTTCCATTCACATGTTTAACATTGACAGCAGACTTGGTGATGTTTTCAGGCAGTTCTTTGAGTTGTTTTGGGACATTAAGGTTGAACAAAGATCTGATTCTGATCCAGTTTCTGCTTTCAGAGCATTTCAACTCACTCTTTCTCTGCCAACAAACTCCTTGTTTTGGTTTCTTTCATCTGTTGAATCTTCACACATTTTCAAATTCACTCTTTCAATTCTCTCTTCATTGAATTCACATTGAAGCAGCTAAACAGAAGTGTCTGGTTCTGGAGCAGAGGTGGGTGGAGTATTCAAACATTTACTCAAGTAAAAGGATTGTTACTTTACTCCAGTTCAAGTCCAAATAATTACTGGAGTAAGAGTAAAAAAGTACTTGAATTCAAATCTACTCAAGTACTGAGTAATTAATGAGTAACGTCCCATTTCTGTCATAAAAGAAGAACATCAAAACAATGCTAGAATCTAACTTTGAATAAGGCTGGAGGAAAGACATACATATTTTACTAAATAAAACATTAGGAAACATTTGCTTCAACAAGTTCTCAATAAATTGAGAGTTTTTTTTTTTTTTAATGTTCTTTAGCCGAGATATAGTTCATTCTTTTCCTGTTTTTAGTCCTAAAAACTAGAAAGCTTTCCAACAATCCAGTTGTCCTGGAACTGCAACATATTCCTTTCCATCAAATACCAGATTATCTCTGTGTAATGCTACATTTAGATGAGTGGAAGAGTGGACAGCATCAAAACTGAATGAGAGTTGCTGCAGGAGAACATTTGGATCTAAAAGCTCCAAACAAACCAAATCCCTCCTTAAAGTGAGAGTTCAGCTTCAACAGTAGCTGTTCTCAAGGTTTCTGCAGTCAAGCTGTGATCTTTCAGCAGTAAAAACAAGTCCTGCATGACTGAAGAGTCTCTCACAAGCTGCAGATGCTGGAAGACTCGTGTTGACTTGGAGTGACTAGAGGGAAAGAGATCCATATCTCCAGTGGATGGACATGAAAGGTTCCTCTCCTGTTTGGGGTTTTTTCATGGATCCAAACAAGTCATCTTCATCATCATCATCATCATCAGGGTCAATGAGGTGATTTTGGATGGAGTCAAGACCTGCAGAAACACATGAATAGAAGAAGAATGACTTGATCTGATGACTCATTCACTGCACAGGTCACCAATCAGGAAGCCTACAGTGTAAAATGATCCAACACAAATCTCCAATCAGGCTTGTGTTCTGTTGATTGATGGATTTCCCAGTTTTGAACATGTCCTCCTCTGAAGTTAGGCAGCAGTATAGCTGCAGCAATCAATTCAATCAAATCAGGTCATCTGAATCAAGAACAGAAAAGTTCAGAAAAGCCTGAAATTCTTCTGAAAACTTGAAACATGGATTGAATAAAACATGATTTGTAAAGTTGTTAGCAGATAGAAACACACTGGAGCCATGACATCTTTGAACTCAGGATATTCCTAACAGAAAAACTCCGAGAAACAAAGAGCTTTGAGACATTCTAGCTTAAAGGAGGGAAATGTTTTGATTGAAGGAGAAAAGCAGGAGATGTTAGAATGTACTACAGTACTATCATTCTTTCACTGCCTACATCCAGTACACATGCACAGACCCAAACTACTTCCTAGTTTACAGGAGAACCATTCATTGTTGTTTTGGGACTTGAAGTTCCATTTCATTTATGTACGGAGGTTTCTCATTTGACATTCTTTGGATTTATTCCAGTCAAAAGGAACGGTAACGAGCAGCAAGAGGACTAGTGGACTCCAGTCAAAGACACGTTTTCCTCTCAGAGTTGTACTCGAGTAAAAGTACAAAGTACACCATATTTTGACAACTCAAAAAGTAACTTGAGTAAATGTAAGGAGTTGTTGAGGTTGTGGTGGTGACAGTTGCTGCCATGTTGTGTTGTTGTGGGTCTTTAACAGTCAGACAGAACATTTTCAAACACACACTCATTTCTACACACAACATTCCAGGAGATTTGAACAAGCAGACAGCAGATGTGTGACATGCTGAGAGTTCAGCTGCAGTCTTTCCTCCCATTCTTCTGTTCTTCACCTACAAAGTCCTGACACGTCCCAAGTTAATGAATGACACGCTGATGCCATTTCCTGGACAGATTAGAGGATCTTTATGGTGTCTTATCACAGGAGGAGGCTAAGACACGCATGGAGGGGGCAGAGTTCCTTTCAGGTGTTCCTGAATCAGGAAATGAGGAAGCAGACCTGGAGGGCACAAGTCCGGACTTTCACTCCTTCAGAAGAAGGAAAACCAAGTCTTTCTCCTAAAATCCTCCTGAAACAAGAAAGAGGCGGGGCTAGAAGCACCGTCTCTGCTGGTCTTCCTGTAGTTCCATGAGTAACTTTGGTTCTTCTCCATGACGGAGCAGGAGGAGACCTGGTCTCTAACGTTCTTCTTCTTCACGGTGAGTCTTTGTGTTTTCTGTCGTCTTCTCCTTCATGATGAAGGCAGTGATGTTTCTGTGGGATCTCATCTGTGAGGAAGAAGAGCAGCAGAGGAAGAGCTCAGACTGAACTTGATCTTCTGTTCAAATAGAAAAGTTCTTTCCATTTTTTAAAGTTCTAAAATCCCTGGTATGTATATTCAAGCGCTGGAAGCTCCGAGCTAACGCTAGCGGAGCTGCCATGTCGATGACATCATCGAACGACAGTCGCCTCCCAAATATTAGACGGGGTTTTTTCATCACCTTCCATTGGGAGCAAGCATGGAGAGATGAAGGAAAGGGGAGGGAGGAAGGGAGAATCTGGACCGGGCCTTTGACACACGGGCGGGAATCAAACCCACAACCTTCCAATCAGAAATCTGCCGCTGCACCAGAGTCACTTTGGGTTCAGCTGTCAAAAGCAGGAAATGTGTTTCAACTGAAAATGTAGGAAACTGAGCTTTGATGGGAGAAACTGAAAGATTGAATCCATCAAGTCAAATAGGACAAAAACTCAGGGAGAAATAAAGAGGAAAAGCAGATGAGCTGACAATGGAGAAGTGAAAACCAGAGCCTTTGATCCACTGAAGACAATGAAGAGAAATGAAAGCAGCTGGAGATGATCAACATGAAGCTGAAGTGACTGACAGGAGACAGAAATGAAGACAACTCAAAGACGAAACTCAAATCCTGAGAAGAACATTCCAGAAGAAGATGAAAGTTAGGAAGTATCTCTGTTTCAAATCTGACAATTTGGATTCAAGTCCATTCATGTTGATGCCAAAATAAAGAGCCTCCAGTGGATTCATGCTGTGGATGTTTTCATTGTTTGAAGAAAAACTCCTTCACCAACATGCATCATATGGCTGAGTAGATATTTCCTAATATGTCTCTTCAAAAATCGGTCATTTCTAAACCATTTCCAGCAGAAAAAACAAACCCAAAAAGCTGTTTTTGTTGCTCTTCTCCAACGTTGAGCCCCGCCCCTCAGAAATCCTCTGCACATCACTGCTTATGAGTGAATGAATGAGGGAAATGTTGCTGCTGCAGCTCCATGTCTCCATCTGGTGGAGGGAGAGCAGAAGTGATGTTCAGCAGCTGATGTTCAGCAGCTTCCTCTGACTGCATTCACCTGAACCTGAGGGAGAAAACCAGAGAAGAGCCCATCAGTGGAGGAGGATCAGAGCTGATGATGATGAGGGTTTCCTCTGCAGATGAAGGGCTGTGGGAGCTGATCCAGTGGATCCAGCAGCATGGATCAGTGGGAGGGAGCCCCTCCCTCTACAGAAAGGAGAGGTGGTAACCATGACAACCAGAGCAAAGCTCAGAGGTCAGATGAACATCTCCAACTGTCGAGGACTCTTCTCCATGTCAGAGCTCAGAACTCACACCAGCAACCTCCATTCTTCACAGGAACCAAACAGGTTCTGGATCTGGATCTGGATCTGGACCTGGATCTGGATCTGGATCTGGATCTGGATCTGGATCTGGATCTGGACCTGGACCTGGACCTGGACCGGGAACTGGATCTGGACCTGGATCTGGATCTGGACCTGGACCTGGACCTGGACCTGGATCTGGATCTGGATCTGGATCCAGCTGTGTGTCCTTCAGGAGTGACGTCTCTAAGGGTCTTCCTCCTGACTTCAAAGCCTCCAGTTCATCAGTGAAACAGTAAGTGTTTGTCAAAAACATGCTATAAATTGAACTGAATTAGATCTATTCAGTTTCACAGTTGTCAGAACAATTTAACAGATCAGTTTGTTTATGATCTGAGATCAATAGTTCAAACATGGAAGATAATCTGATGAACCTCCATTACAAAATAAATGAGTTTTTAATAAAACAAATGTTTTCTCATCAGGATCCAACAGAGATCTGGATCTGGATCTGGATCTGGACCTGGATCTGGACCCGGATCCAGCTGTGTGTCCTTCAAGAGTGACTTCTCTAAGGATCCTCCTCCTGACTTCAAGTCCATCAGTTCATCAGTGGAACAGTAAGTGTTTGTCAGAGTTAAAGGAGTCTGGATAATAGTTCAGATGTTCAATAGTTTTCAGATGAATGATTGAGTTCTGGTTCAGTTCTTGATCTCTCTGATCAGACTCTCTTGGATCATCATGTGTGATCAGATCTTTTCAGTTGATCTTCTGAGATTCTCTGAGATCAGAAATGAATCTTTCTCCATTTTCTGATTTGGATCAGAAAAGAAAATGTTTTTTCCAATATGTTAATGATAGTTTTTTATAATGTTAATGCTGACTGACAATCATCCACTACATCTCTGAGTCCTCTATTCAGGTCCACAAAAACCAGAGCTAATATTTCCTAAACATTCATCAATAAAGTGATTAGAATGTAGAAATGAAAGTGATTACCCTTGATTCATTGTGTTCAACCAGCTGAGATTGATTATCTTAGAATCTTTGAACAATGTCTCTCTAGATGTCTCAGAATGTGTCCAAATTTCTTCATCCTATCAGGTCAGCTGACCCTCCAGAGGTCATTATTATTACAGCAACATCTGTTTATCTGTTAGAAAGGATCTTTGAACAAACTGGATCCATTCAGGATCAACAATTTAATGATGTCAATGAAATATCTAGAGTTCTAGAAATGACCTTCAAAGTTCCACGTTATTCTGTTAACTAGAGTTTTCTGACCGTTTGTTGATTCTCTTGTTTTGTTGATTCTGCTTTTCAAGATTCAAGAAAAAATGTTTGATTTTCACGTTCTTGATCCAGTGAGCATGAGATTATATCTTTAGCTTTTTGAAGTATGAAATGTCAAATTGGTTGAATGAATATTTATGTAAAAACAAAATCTGATCAATCTTTTTGTCCTGTAAGATAATCATAGCCTGGATTATTGTTAAAATTGTATTCTATGCAGTGAAAAAAACATTTCATGTTTCTTTTATTGATTTGATTTCTTTTAATTAGAAACAATTTCTGCAAATCGACAACTTTGTTTCATTGAATCTACTAACATTTTTAGACTTTTATTCTTTAAATTTCTTGTACAATTATTTTATTTTGAAAATAGACTTTCATAAAGCAGAATCTTCAAAATACAAAGCTTGTATTTCAGACGGTCTGTAAAATGATTGTCTGAAAAAGGTTGGAGACCACTGGTTTAAATCTATCCACAAATATTTGTGTTATTGTGAGCAGAGAAGAATGAATGAATGAAACGGTTTATTTCAAGTAATACGGTAATAATACATCAAATAGACACATTATACATCATCAATCACAAGTAGATTGCTTGAAAAGGAGTGGAAGGAAATGGATTTCTATAATCCAACCAGATTCAACCTCAGCATTTTCTTTACATGAATGATCAACATCCGGTTCAGGATTTAGAATCAAATATTTAGATCCTAAAATGATGGATTCAATTTATTGAGGATCTTTAAGATCAGTGATGTCATCACATTTCACACATCCACAGTCTAGTTTTTTATTGGACTCTTCTTACATTCAGATCAAAGATGAATCATTTATATCAAACGTACCAAAAATCTAAATATACTCAGATGATTATCATCAAACATGAATCTACACTAACCAATACCAAACATTCAAAACATACCCGGATGATTATTAATCATCTGAATATATTCCAGACCAAATGACTTTCTCCAATGATGATCAATAATTATCATCAGAAAAATACATCAACTACATCAGTCAATTGAAAAATATCCAGAATCTATTCTTAAAAAAATGAAAATGTGTGCAGAATGTTTTCATTAAAGATCAGTCATAAATGAGAGTTTAGGAGAAAGAGGAAAAATCCAAAATATCTGCAGATTGTTTTCATTGAAATAAGAGAAAGAGTGATAGATTACAGTTTAGAAACCAAGTCTAGCGACAGGATGAAGGCCAAAGTCATCTTCTTCTGCTGCCTGTTTTCCAGCTGTGAACGGAGTTCAGGAGTTCTCCTCATTGTTCTGACTGCACACTTTGTTTGTGGGCTCCATCGCCCTTCAGCTGATATCTTATCTAGTAAATTGTCTTCAAGTTATCTGCAGGTCAGCTGATACTCGGGTCAAAGTTCACCTTCAGAAGTGGTCTATTCTAGGCCTTGTTTTCCTGAAATCCCATTTGACTCTTATTTTGCTTCAATGAAAAGCTCAGACGTTGGTAATCCTACAGTTCTTGAAGTCTTTCATGCTTTGGATCAGCGCCTTGAGCCGGCGCGGGCCATGAAAAGCACTTTAGAAAGAAAGATTGGATTGGATTTCCAGAGGCTTAGCCAGATCCAGTCCACCCAGTGGTTTGATCCTGGAGTTCAGAACCCGAGTACTTTGGATCTGTCATCTCTTCAGTATTATTACAATTTGTAGCTGCTTTATTTTGAAAAACATTTCAACTTTTGTTGCAACTTTTCCTAAAAGCTGCTGCAACATCAGGAGTTTTAGGCCGCAGCAATCATAAATATCAGCCCCAAAATCCTGGAGGATCTGAGTGAATGTAAGCAGAAATTCTGGAACAAAGTGACTGTAAATATGTTGACATGATCTTTTTGTTGTTTCTTTGGACAGGAATGTTGTGTAACATTCTAGCTGGGACTTTGTGAACTGATCTGACTCAAGTTAGTTTTCTTTGAATCCTCCCAGCACAGACAGAATGGATCTGATGGTTCTGGTTCTCCACAGAGTGGACCAGCAGAGCTCAGAGACTCCCAGTGGTCCGTCTGTCCAGCAGCATCAAACACAGCTGGACTCCATCTTTCTGGTCTGTACATGAACAACATCATTCTGTCCACAGTCATCTCCATGCTGCACTTTGGAGACCAGTGTGTCCAACATGGAGCTGATGTTTGGCTCCATCACTTCACTCTGATTGGATCATTCATCTAGAATTCTGTTGCAGCTGCTGGAGGACAACATTGTCACTTTTGTCAAGAAGGAGCTGAAGAAGATCAAGAAGATTCTGAGTCAGAGGGAGGATGAGGAGGAGGATGAAGATGAAGAGCAGAGGAGCAGCAGAGAGTCAGTGATGAAGATGACAGAGAACTTCCTGAGGAGAATGAAGCAGGAGGAGCTGGCTGATCGACTGCAGAGCAGTAAGAGGATTTCTCTGAAGGTTTCAGCTGCTGAGAAATGAAGATTTACTGATGTCTCAACACATGGAACCACATGGATTCAAACCCTTCATCAGTCAGGCTGCAGAGACTTGATTTACTCTGTTTGTTGTCTTCATTCAGGATCTGCTGCAGTTTGTCGACATAAAGTCCAATCTGGTCTGAAGAAGAAGTTCCAGTGTGTGTTTGAGGGGATGGCTAAAGCAGGAAACCCAACCCTTCTGAATGAGATCTACACAGAGCTCTACATCACAGAGGGAGGAACTGGAGAGCTGAATGAAGAACATGAGGTCAGACAGATTGAAGCAGCATCCAGGAAAGCAGACAGAGCAGAAACCAGCATCAGACAAGAAGAGCTCTTTCAACTCCCAGCTGGAAGACAAGAACCAATCAGAACCGTGATGACAAAGGGAGTGGCTGGCATCGGGAAAACAGTCTTAACACACAAGTTCACTCTGGACTGGGCTGAAGGCAAAGCCAACCAGAACATCCACTTCACATTTCCATTCACTTTCAGAGAGCTGAATGTGCTGAAAGAGGAGAAGTTCAGCTTGGTGGAACTTGTTCATCACTTCTTCCCTGAAACCAAAGAAGCAGGAATCTGCAGCTTTGAAGACTTCCAGGTTCTCTTCATCTTTGATGGTCTGGATGAGAGTCGACTTCCTCTGGACTTCCACAAGACTCGGATCCTAAATGACCCTAGAAGATCCACCTCAGTGGGTGATCTGCTGACAAACCTCATCAGGGGGAACCTGCTTCCCTCTGCTCGCCTCTGGATAACCACACGACCTGCAGCAGCCAATCAGATCCCTGCTGAGTGTGTTGACATGGTGACAGAGGTCAGAGGGTTCAATGATCCACAGAAGGAGGAGTACTTCAGGAAGAGATTCAGAGATGAAGAGCAGGCCAGCAGGATCATCTCCCACATCAAGAGATCCGAAGCCTCCACATCATGTGCCACATCCCAGTCTTCTGCTGGATCACTGCTACAGTTCTGGAGGATCTGCTGAAGAGCAGAGAGGGAGGAGAGCTGCCCAGAGCCTGACTGAGATGTACATCCACTTCCTGGTGGTTCAGGCCAAAGTCAAGAAGGTCAAGTATGATGGAGGAGCTGAGACAGATCCTCACTGGAGTCCAGAGAGCAGGAAGATGATGGAGTCTCTGGGAAAACTGGCTTTTGAGCAGCTGCAGAAAGGAAACCTGAATTTCTATTGAAATCGACCTGACAGAGTGTGGCATCTGATATCAGAGCAGCCTCAGTTACCTTCTCAGGTGTTCACAGATCTTTAGAGAGGAGAGAGGCTGTACCAGGACAGGTCTTCTGCTTCATCCATCTGAGTGTTCAGGAGTTTCTGGCTGCTCTTCATGTCCGCCTGACCTTCGTCAAATCTGGACTCAACCTCATCAAACATAAGAGAAATTCCAAGACCTTAAAGCTGAAAAAAAGCAGTCCAGTCCAGTTCTACCAGAATGCTGTGAATGCAGCCTTACAGAGTCCAAACGGACACCTGGACTTGTTCCTCCGCTTCCTCCTGGGTCTTTCACTGCAGACCAATCAGAGTCTCCTACGAGGTCTGCTGACTCAGACAGGAAGTAGCTCACAGACCAATCAGGAAACAGTCCAGTTCATCAAGAAGAAGATCAGTGAGGATCTGCCTGCAGAGAAAAGCATCAACCTGTTCCACTGTCTGAATGAACTGAATGATGGTTCTCTAGTGGAGCAGATCCAACAGGTCCTGAGTTCAGGACGTCTCTCCACAGATAAACTGTCTCCTGCTCAGTGGTCAGCTCTGGTCTTCATCTTACTGTCATCAGAAGAAGATCTGGAAGAGTTTGACCTGCAGAAATACTCTGGTTCAGAGGAGGCTCTTCTGAGGCTGCTGCCAGTGATCAAAGTCTCCAACAAAGCTCTGTAAGAACTCTCATGAAAATCACCTTCAGTGAACAAATGAATCTGAGTGGAAAAATGAAAGATTCAATAACTGCTGTCTGTCTTTGTTATCTTCAGACTGAGTGACTGTAACCTGTCAGAGAGAAGCTGTTCAGCTCTGTCTTCAATTCTCAGCTCTCAGTCCTCCAGACTCAGAGTTCTGGACCTGAGTCACAACGACCTGCAGGATTCAGGAGTGAAGCAGCTCTCAGCAGGACTGGAGAATCCACACTGTAAACTGGAGACTCTCAGGTCAGTTTTCATTCAAATGTTGATTCTCTATGACAAGTTCTGTCTGGTTTTCTCTGATTTAGGAGAATGTGTCAAATAGCATCACTGAAGCAGAAACAGCAGTAGGTAGAATAAACACCAGACTAAACAAGAGAACCAAGTCCATCCAGGTGTTCATATCTGGGAAAAGGTCATGTTCTCTGTGTTCTTTGAAATAAAACATGATTCAATCACTGAACTGCAGGTTCAAATGGAAAAACAGTTACAGAAGTGGAGCTATGGATCATTACTTAGGTGGAAATCAGATTCACAAATGGAACCACAATTTTTACTTTTTAATATAATGTTTGTTGTTGTGTGTATGTCTTTCTACTGGATGTATGAAAAGTAAAATGATATGTAGTAAATCACCATCATTTCTACCTTTATTTAAAACATGAGATCAGAATGAACAAAACTGATCAAAATAAAGATTTAGATAGAAGGAAATTGTGTTTTTCATTTTAAAGATTTTTTTTAATTGTCAACCTTCTGGTTAAGTTCAGCAGTAACAAACAACATAAAAAGCATAAACATCACTGTTGTTTTGGATCATTAAAACAAAAACCTGAAAATGTTCTCCATAGTTTTTCCATCCTCAACATTCTGACACTTTATGTTCTAAGCATTACATTTTTTAGATTAGACTAACAGCAGAACATCTGCAGGGCCACATTCAGACCTTTTGGACCCTGTAGATCTGTATTTTTAAAGTCCCTTCTGCAGTTTAGAGATTTTTGAAAATGATTTTCACAAATCAACGCTTTAAGTGGGCCGGTGCGCTCCGGTGCTGACCACCGGGACTTCTCTCATACAGACTTTAGAGCATCGCCTCTTCTCACCTAATTAGGACCATCCGGTGCTCTATTTTGACCTCCATATCCAAACAAGTCATGAAGCACTTGTTAGTAGTGATGGGTCAGTCGTGCACGAAACGACTCTTAGACAGTGGTGCTTCCAGAATTTTTTTCTT
The DNA here is from genome assembly GCA_003999625.1 of Oryzias javanicus. Taxonomy (NCBI): domain Eukaryota; kingdom Metazoa; phylum Chordata; class Actinopteri; order Beloniformes; family Adrianichthyidae; genus Oryzias; species Oryzias javanicus. Next base: position 24,408,450 of record CM012458.1, read on the forward strand.
TAAAACTTTCTCTTGATTGTGTGAGTAAATCATATTTTCCTTTTGAGTTTCCCTTCAGGGGTCTTCACAGCCAATCAGCTTCCTCCATCTAAGCCAGTCTTCATCATCCTCTACTCTAACACCAGCCACCTTCATGTCTACATTCTCTGCATCCAGAAACCTCCTCTTTGGTCTTCCTCTAGACCTCTTTCCTGCAGCTCTAGACTCAGCATCCTTCTACCAATATCTTCACTGTCTCTCCTCTGAACATGTCAAACCATCTCAGTCTGACTTTATCTCCAAAACCTCTAACATGTGCTGTCCCTCTGATGGATTCATTCTGATCCTATCCATCCTGGTCACTCCAAAGAGAACCTCAGCATCTCATCTCTGCTACCTCAGCTCTGCTTCCTGTCTTTTCTTCACTGTTTTAGTCCAACAACATGGCTGTCTCACCACAGTCTTGTACATCTTTCTTTCATTTGTGCTGAAACTCTTCTATCACATCACAACACCTGACACTTTTCTCCACCCATTCCAACTGCTTGCACTCGCCTCTTCACTTCTTTTCCACACTCTCCATGACTCTGTACTGTTGACCCTAAATACTTAAACTCCTCCCCTTCTTTTATCTCTTCTCCTGTAACCTCACTCTTCCACTTGGGTTCCTCTCATTCACACATGTACTCTATCTACTGCGGCTAACCTTCATTCTCTCCTTTCCAGGCAAACTCCATCTCTGCTCCTCCTACACCTCTCTAGCTCTTCCACCTCTCTAGCTCCTCCTCACATCTCTCTAGCTCTCCTCCACCTGTTCTATAAACAACAATATTGTCTGCAAAGTCATAATTCATGGAGAATTCTGCCTAATTGGAATATAAAACAACATGTTTGTGCAACTCAAATAGTTAACTGTACTTTTAATCATCTGTGCACATCAGTAGCATGAAATATAGACACAATACGTCAAAGTAGCAGACACTTACTGTTCTTTGTAGTTTTCCACAGGCTAATTTATTAGATTTAGTAGAATCAATTTTGAAAATATAGTTAATGGTTTTGGTATACCCAAAGATTTAAAGTGGCCCCCCAGTGGCCACTCCCATGAAACATTTCTGGAGGTGCCACTGCATCTTTGGACTGTGAGAGAAACCAGAGTTCCTTCTGTCCAGTTAACCCATGCATGGACGGGAGATAATGAACTCCATGCAGGAAGGTCATCGGGGGAATCGAACGGTGACCTGGAGGCTAACTGAACACTACACTACAGTAATTGAAAATGAATGTGGACTCAGCTACTGCTCTGAAGCATGCTGGGAGCAGATACAAATTAAATGTAATGGTTTGAACAGGAGTGGGAACAGGAGTGGGAGTCAGGTTACCGGAGCGGGTCAGGACAAAGATTATTTTTAACTTTGTCCGGGAGCGGACGGGACAAAGTGAAAATCCACTCCTGTGTCATCCTCTAGTACAGAGCTCGCATGAGTGCGCACTGCTAAGGAAGTTTTTAATTCGGCCTGCGAGCTTTGTACAAATCCAGCACGCATTGAGAGCACGCTGAATCTTCAACACATTTACATAAACAGTCACAGGGGACTCTGAATTGGGAGCTGCTTGAGGGTAACCTCTGTTTCTAAGCAAAGAAAGGCCAAACATGATCAAGACAGAGACATTTTTAATAGCAGTTTGTGCCCGGTCAGGTAGATATGACACCCACACAGACATTTAAAGGACAGAGTTAAGAAAACAAAAAACATGGTGCAAAACTCGACTTTTTGCTCCGAGGTTCTCCCTATTGTATGTGGTGGAGGAGCGCTAATGAACAGTAAAAAAACAATAAAAGATTCTCCTCCCTGCAGCTACTCATTTACAGATCCTCATGATCTTTCAGTCAAAAATTTAACTGAAACTGTAATCCATCAGTCTCTCATCAGAACTGGTTCCATCCAACTGATATGAACAAATTCCTGGAACTCCAGCTGCCATCACTGCTCCTTAACCCACTTTTCTGTCTGATTTCAGGTTGATGTACTGCAGTTTATCAGAGATCAGCTGTAAATCTCTGTCCTCAGCTCTAAAGAAGAACCCGTCCAATCTGACAGAACTGGACCTGAGCAGGAACCAGAACCTGCAGGATTCAGGAGTTCTTGATCTGTGTGGTTTTCTGGAGAGTCCAGACTGCAGACTGCAGACACTGAGGTCAGACTCCATGTTCCAGTTGTGTTCAGTTCAATATGATGAGAAAGTTGTGCTGACACTAAACTGCAGACATGATGTTCTGCTGCATGCTGACTATCTCATGCTGAAGGCTGTTTTCTTTTCTGAGCTTTAGTCCATTACCCTGGCAGAAGATCTCATGTTTGAATGTTTCTTTTCATCTTCTTCATTTCTAATTTCAGCTTCCTTCAGGATATTTCTTTCTTTTTCCACAAAGATCTATAGATGTTTATGTTAGGTTTAAGCACTAACATTTGTAAAGAAATCAACCTGCACACAAAGAAACACAGAGAATTGGTTAAAGTTTAAAACTTGCAAGGAGAGTGGGCCAAAGACTTGCTCAGTTACAATTCTCCAACTCACTCTGAGCAGTCTTTGCTCTCCGAGCATTTTATTGAGAATTAGGAACGCCCTTGTTACAAGGTCTCAGTTGATAAGGGGAAGGAATGCAGAAGAACTTCAGCTGAGACCGGTTCAAATCAGTTTCTTACACAAGGTCATCAACAACATTTAAAGATTGAGTGTGCATGTTTAGGCTGGGTGGTCATCTTCAGAGTCCAGTCACCGGCCTTGTAACTGTCCCTGGCTCCTGCTAATCTCCGACTCAGTTGCTGCATCTTCTTTATCAGGGTACGGTTGATAGTGTCAGCGCCACAGGACTGTCTCACTTCCAGCTTAGGTCAAGACATCTCAGCACACAATAAAGAGAACTAAAACACATCTAGAGTTAGTGTTTTGAAGGACGGAGAGAAAGCGTGTGAGTATCAGGGGAAAATAGGTGGCAGATGGAATGTGGTGAAGGAGCAAGTGGTTGTAGGTGTGGAGGAAGAATGGAAACAGTTTAAGAGTGCAGTGGTTGGATGTGCAGAGGAAGTGTGTGGTGTGAGACGTGTTGGGGGTGGTGTAAGAAAGGGAAGTGAATGGTGGTGCGAGGAGGTAAGGCTGGCCGTAAATGAGAAGAGACGTGCGTATGAAGTGTGGCTGCAGAGAAAGGACAGGGAGTCATATGAGTGCTACAAGGAGAAGAGAAGTAATGTTAAGAGGGCTGTGCGTGAGGCAAGAGTGGCTGCGGACGAAAGGTGGGGCAGACAGTTGACTGACAACTTTCGGGAGAACAAGAAAATGTTTTGGAAGGAGGTGAAAAGAGCACGAAAGGGAGTGTCTGGGAGGGAGGAGAAAGTGAAAACAGAGGACGGAAGGATGCTGAATGAGGGGAATGCTGTAAGAAAGAGGTGGGCGGAGTATTTTGAGAGGCTGTTGAATGCGGAGGAAGAGCGGGATGCTGTGGTTGTGACGGATGGAAGGGAAAGTAGTTTGAATGTATTGGGAGAGTTGAATGAAGCACTGATTACGAGAGAGGAAGTTGAGCAAGCTGTGGGAGAGTTGAAAGCAGGAAAGGCTGCAGGTGTGGATGGGTGTACGGTGGAATGTCTGAAGAGTGGTGGAGTGATTGTGATTGAGTGGTTAGTGAGACTGTTGAATGTGTGCTTTATAAGTGGGCAGGTGCCACTTGACTGGGTGAGCGCGTGTGTGGTTCCCCTGTACAAGGGCAAGGGCGATAAGTATGACTGTGATAGTTTTAGGGGTATTAGTCTGTTGAGTGTTGTAGGCAAAGTGTATGGGAGAGTGCTGATTAATAGGATAGTAGAGGGGACGGAGTGTATGATTGGTGAAGAGCAGTGTGGTTTCAGGAGAGGTAGAGGGTGTGTGGACCAGGTGTTTGTTGTGAGACAGGTGTGTGAAAAGTATCTGGCTAAGGGGAGAGAGGTGTTTTGGGCATTTATGGATCTAGAGAAGGCTTATGATAGGATTGATAGAAAGGCGTTGTGGGTTGTGTTGAGTCTGTATGGTATTGAGGGGAGATTGTTGGAAGGTGTGAAGAGTATGTATAGGAATAGTAGAGCGTGTGTGAGAGTGGGAAGTAACATGAGTGAGTGGTTCCCTGTGAGGGCTGGTCTGCGTGAGGGATGTGTGATGTCTCCGTGGTTGTTTAATCTGTACATGGATGGTGTGGTAAAAGAGGTGAATGTAAGAGTGGCAGGTATGGGTGTGAGCATGGTGAATGCTGATGGCAGCGAATGGAGTATGAATCAGTTGTTGTTTGCAGATGATACTGCATTAGTGGCTGATTCAGAGGAGAGTTTGGCACGTTTGGTTGATGAGTTTGGAAGGGTGTGTGACAGAAGGAAGTTGAGAGTGAATGAGAGTAAGAGTAAGGTGATGAGGTGTACGAGGTCAAAGGGTGAACGTAGGTTGAATGTGATATTAAATGGGAAGTTGCTGGAAGAGGTAGAGTGTTTTCAGTATTTGGGGTCACATGTTGATGTGGATGGTGGAATAGGGGAGAGGTAGAGTTTAGAGTGAATGAAGTACGAAAGGTATGGGGGGGGTGAAGAGAGTGTTTGAATGTAGGTCACTGGGAAGGGAGGCGAAAAGGAGACTGTATGAGGGTGTGGTGGTGCCTACAGCGTTGTATGGGGCTGAAACCTGGAGTCTGAAAGTGGCGGAGAAGAGGAGGCTGAATGTAGCTGAGATGAGATGTCTGAGGAGTATGTGTGGTGTGACGCGTATGGATCGTGTGAGGAATGAAGAAATCCGAGAGAGAACTGGTGTGTTGAGGGAGTTGGCTGAGAGAGCAGAGCAGAAGGCACTGGGATGGTTTGGACATATTGAGAGAATGGAAAGGGTGAGATTGGCGAGGAAGGTGTATGAATCAGATGTGAGTGGAGTGAGAATGAGAGGAAGGCCGCGAATGGGATGGACGGAGGGTGTCAGAAGGGCGTTGAATGCAAGAGGGATGACTGTAGTGCAAGGGAGAGAGGCTGCTCAGGACAGGGTTGGATGGAGAGAGTTTGTGTATGAATGAATGGATGGTGTGGTAGAGGCCTGGTCTTGGTATGAAGTGGCAGGGGTAAACCAGTTTACGGCTGAGGCCCTGCTGTGGAGGTGCCAACACTGGACTGTGCAGCTGACCCGGGTACAGTGGGGTGTGGCTTAGATCAGGCCCACAGACACGAAAGGAGGAAGGGTTTGGGGAGGGAAAGGAGGGAAGAAAAAGAATGCGTGCCCTGTCTAGGCTACCCCACGTGGTGGGACACAGCCTTGGTATATGTAAAACACATCTAATAAGTAGGTAAAGGAAATAAGTAAAAACAGGATAACATATATCTACAATCCCAACAGTTTAATCTTCTTCATCCTCTTCACTCCAGATTTAAGAAAAGCTCCTAAGTAGTAAGACTTAGTGTATTAAAGTTCAGAGTTTACTGGGATGTGATTCACCTCTCAGTTTTTTGTTCAGCTTTAACAAAAGCTGGATCTCAAAGCTCTTAGAACTTATTCCAGATCTTTTTGGCCTGAAAATGAGGCCAGAACTGCTAAAAAGACACTCACAAGCAGCAGATGCAGGTAGGGGAGTGTTGAGTCTTATTGTGCTTCCGCACCGGTCGTGTCGACTTGTGTTCAAGCAGCTACTTGCAATGAAAAGTCTATGCAAACACACACACACTAGAATTCCTGGTTTCTGCATCTGGAACGTCTGTGACCGAGTATTGCTATGCAAGTTTTTAAGTCCGGGCCCGGGCTTTACAAACACATTGAGCGTTCATTGAGCGTGAGGTAAAAGTTCAACTGGTTGAACATTTTCATGTAGAATCACAGCAAGAAGGCGTGTTTCAGATGACCATGGCGGACACAGAACAGATCACCTGCAGCGCGGTGCATGCTGGTTAGTTTTTACACTGACGTCATATGTGCGCCGTCATGAAAGTATCTTGTGAAAGATGCGGGTGCAAAGCGCCAACCTAGTCAAGTGTCTGCAAGCCGCCATAATGACTACAAACAATGCATTATGGGAAAAGGTGTCTTGCCAGTTCTTGTAGTTTGAAGTGAATCTGATCAGAAATGACTGGCGCTAAATAAAGGAAATAGACTCTTTTCGACGTCACACATCGCCGGATGTGTGATGAGTCGCTTCTGACTCATATTGTTTAGAACGAGAAAGCTGACTGCTGAACACTTTTAAAGCAATTTTACATAAATAGCAAAGGGTAATTTAAACAATTGTAACTGAAATGTGTACAATATTAATTGTATAAATGTCCTACCTGGTTGTATTGGTTTCCTCCTCTTAGATGGTTCACATATCAGAGTACAAATGTCAGTAATCCTTCCTCAGTGTCTGCAGAAGGCAGCAGCTGCAGCTGCTTCCACAAATTCCTATGGATGATATTAAACCAGTCGTGGATTATTTCTCTCTGACAACCCAGTTAAAGTTCTCACATAATCCTTGAAAACAGAGTAAAAGTCAGACAATTCCTGTGTGTCTGACATTAAAGTCAAACTTATTACTGTTGTAATGTTTTCTACTGCGGTCAGTGAGCTGCTGTTAGCTCAGCCGTGATTCTAACTAGGGGTGTGCCAAAATATCGATATTGCGATATATCGCGATATTTAGTCCTACGGTTGATTCTCGATGGGTTTTCACCAAGTATCGATATTATATTTTCATTTGAAGAGGCGGTTGCGTCTGAGTCGCGGACCGGAACTAATGCGCAGTTACTCGCGCTGTGTCTGACTTATTTTCCCGACGCACGGACCTCATTCATGAAAAAACACCGGCAGAATTCTGGCTCGGTATTGCGTGTAAAAATCATGTCTACCTATTTTCAATTATCATCCACCTGTAGAAGAGGCAGCCGGTAAGAAGTGAGTTTGTCTAAAGGCTAGAAAGGCCGCGATCGTTTATTTCCTGTTTGAACGGTGCGCTGTGGGAACGAGGCGCGTGCTTCGTAGTTGTTTGTGTGTACTTCAGGTACCGGTCGGAATTCTCGCTTTCATGCACTGATATTTACCCTGCTGGTGTACAGTTTAACTTTGTTAAATTTATGGTGTAAGGTTTTCAAATGAACGCAATAACTTTTTTCTTAAGTCATTCTTAGATTTAAAAAAAAAATGCAGATTTGATGTGTGAACTTAAAAATAATGTAATTAAAATAAAGTACATGAATTCACGGTAAAATAAGGATGTTGCTAGTTAATTGAAGAACTCAAAATTTCATAAAATATTATAGATTAAAGTTGTTTATTGCTAATTTATAATAGAATTTGAATTTTTTAATATTTATTGCCATTATTATGTGTGTTTTAAGGTTTTTACCTTTTTACCTGACTATTGACTGACCAAATAGAAAATAAATAAAGATTGGAGAAATAATCTCAAGTGATCGTTTGAGTAAATCAGCCTTCAATTTTGAATGCTTAGCCCTTTTCAAATGTGGGAAAAGTGCACTAAAAATTATGTAACACTTAACAGAGGCTGTAAAACGTTATATTCATCATCCTTTGGTGTGACGTTCCATTGGAGGTAGATAGCTGTAACCAATGTGAATTATTTAATTTTTATTCTGTTGCTAACAGTAATTCTGTGGCACTGCTGATCATGTTTACTATTGTTAATATTGAATTTTACAAATAATTCCAATTCAATTGGTGGTAAGTTATAGTATTAGTGATTTTAGGCAACGTTAAACAAAAGTGTCTATAATTTGTTGCACAAAATAAGACATAAGTTGTTTATTATGATTGTGTTTAAGCTAAAAAAATAAAATGGGGATATATTTCCGCCCCCAAAAAAAGTGTTCTTCCATATGATATTAGTTATTAGAGAGGATTTTTACCAACTATCGCAGTATCGCGATATTATCGATATCATGAGCCATGTATCGCGTATTGTATCGTATCGTGAGGTACCCAGTGATTCCCAGCCCTAGTTCTAACATCATTCATCTTTGTCTTTGTTCATAACTTGAAAAACCCTGTATGAATGTAATGATGTCAATTCAGCGTACGACAAATTTATGCAGGATTTTACCTCACTATATGACAAAAACTTCCCAATTACTAAATTCTGTAGTAAGAAGCAATATAAGAAAAATCCGTGGATGACAAAGGGACTAATTAATGCATGCAAAAAAAAGAACGGTTTATACAAACAATTTTTAAAAGACAGAACTGTTGAAGCAGAACGGCGATATAAAAAATATAAAAACAAACTAACCAATATTATGAGAACATGTAAAAAAGACTATTATACAAACATTTTAGAAAAAAACAAATCAAATACTAAAGGAATCTGGGAAGTATTGAACAGTGTCATTAGAAAACACAAAGAGAAAACAAATTATCCAGACTCTTTAGTAAGTAGAAACAAAATATGTAACAATACTCAAGACATGACAAAGAAATTTAACAAATATTTTGTAAAAATAGGACCAAAGTTAGCTGACGAAATAAATCATACAAATGAATCAGAAAAGGATACTGCAGAACACCACATAAAGAGAAATCCAAACTCGATCTACTTGAGACCTGTGGAAACAAAAGAAATTCTAGAAATTGTCAAACAATTCAAAAACAAAACATCTACAGACCGTAATGGAATTAATATGACAGTAGAAAAAAAGGTAATTGACGCCATTGTTGACCCGCTAACCTACATCTGCAATTTATCCTTTCAAACAGATACGTTTCCAGAAAAAATGAAAATAGCTAAAGTAATTCCATTATACAAATCAGGGGACAAACATCAACTCACGAATTACAGACCAGTGTCCTTACTCTGCCAATTTTCAAAAATACTGGAAAGAGTATTCCTCACAAGGCTGGAAATTTTGTTGAAAAACATAAGCTAATGTCCGATGATCAATACGGTTTCAGAAAAACAGACCAACTTCTATGGCAATAACGCAACTAACAGAAGAAATTTTAAAGACAATACGGAGTTCACAGTTGGAGTGTTCATCGATTTAAAAAAGGCTTTTGTTACCATCGATCATAACATTTTAGTAAAAAAGTTGGAGAGATATAGAATACGTGGATTAGCATTAAATTGGTTAGACAGTTACATTAAAAACAGGCAGCAGTTTGTACAACTGGATAATTTTACATCATCCCTGCTAAGTTTAAACTGCGGAGTTCCTCAAGGATCGATATTAGGTCCAAAGCTTTTTATATTACACATAAATGACATTCATATTGTATCAAGCAAATTTAAATACATCTTATATGTTGATGACACAAGTATAGTGTGCACAGGAAAAAATCTCAAAGAAGTCCTAAAAACTATAAACACAGAATTAAGGAAACTAAAACAATGGTTAGATACAAATAAACTCTCACTCAATGTCAACAAAACAATACATGATTTTTGGAAATTGTCATATCCCTGCAGATTTAGAAATCAAAGTTGTTATAGACAATCACGTGATAGAGAGAGTAACTGAAATAGAGTTCCTCGGAGTCATCATGGACCACAAAATAAGCTGGAAGACACAAATAAAACAAGTCAGAACCAAAATTGCCAAAGGCATAGCAGTGTTGGGAAAAACATGTCATACACTCACCTATAAAGCACGCTTACTAATATACTCATCAATAATATTACCATATCTACAGTACAGTGCTGAAGTTTGGGGTAATACTTACAAAACGAATTTACAATCTCTGTACATATTACAAAAAAAGCTATTCGAATAGTTCATGGTGTGGATTATGGGACACATACGAACACGTACTCGTACAACAAAAAAGAAAATGTGTCTATCATTTTGTGGTGTGGATTTATGGAATGGGTTAAATGAAGGTTTAAAACAAAGCAAAAGTTTATGTATATTTAAAAAAACATACAAGCTGCCACTGCTGAATCTTTACAAGGATTGACATGATCAGTATAAACATGTACAAATGTTATGTACATACATTTTAACCAAAAGAAATTTGAAGTGTTTTGAAAAAGGAAAAAAAAAAAACTGTAAATAGACCAGGTAACAAAAAAATGTTGTAGAAAGGGATGGGACCAAAAAAGAATTTTCTTCTACCCACTCCTTTACAAGCACATTGTTTGCTTCACTTGTATATTTGTATTTTTTTTCAATTGTTATATTTGTATTTTTAGATTCTTATGCTTATTTAGTATTTTTGTACTTTTAAATTCTTATATTTGTATTTTTCAAATTCTTATTTTATTATCATTTTGTTTTTGTGTTTGAAACAAAGAACAATAATTTAAAAAAAACTGTCTGATTATCCGGGAAAATAGAGGTAAAACATGATCTAATTAGCTGAAACTCTTGACAAAAATATGAAAGTGTATATTTTCACATACTTTAATAAAATATGTTTACCTGGAGATTCCTTTTTTATTTAGCCGCTCTTATTTTGAAAGCTGAAAATATATGGCTCGACTTCTGCTCTGAATATTTTCACTGAACCAAACCATTCCTGTTTTTACAATTATTCCCTGAAATATACTGTAGAAAAAGTAAATTTATCCTGGGAAGAGAATAAAATCCATGCAGACATGCAGAGATGTGTCTTTGCTGAAGGTATTAAATGTGACCAACATGAATTTCTATCAGCTTTTATGCTGATCGCACTTAAAATACGTGTAAATAACATCATCCCAAACAAGAACCATTAGAATAATATCTACTCAAATAAAAGGTTGATAATTTAAACAAAACATCCAATACTGGAGGATATCAAACATTTGTATTTAGATTTGAGAACGATCTGAAAGAGGAAACAAAAATACAGTTTGGCAGGACATTGATAAAATATTTATTGTATATTTTTCCTTTTAAAATCGGTAAGATTACCATTTATTTGTGTAAAATTTCAAATCTATTGAATATTAATTTACCATCATGTGTTTTGGGAAATATCCAAAAGAACTTGCTTTAAAGTCTCCCTCAAGTTGTGATTCATCTTCATTTACAGATCCTCATGATCTTTCAGTCCAAAATTTAACTGAAACTGTAATCCATCAGTCTCTCATCAGAACTGGTTCCATCCAACTGATATGAACAAATTCCTGGAACTCCAGCTGCCATCACTGCTCCTTAACCCATTTTTCTGTCTGATTTCAGGTTGAGAGTCTGCGATTTATCAGAGATCAGCTGTAAATCTCTGTCCTCAGCTCTGAAGAAGAACCCGTCCAATCTGACAGAACTGGACCTGAGCAGGAACAATCTGCAGGATTCAGGAGTTCTTGATCTGTGTGGTTTTCTGGAGAGTCCAGACTGCAGACTGCAGACTCTGAGGTCAGACTCCATGTTCCAGTTGTGTTCAGTTCAATATGATGAGAAAGTTGTGCTGACAATAAACTGCAGACATGATGTTCTGCTGCATGCTGACTATCTTCATGCTGAAGGCTGTTTTCTTCTTCTGAGCTTTAGTCCATTTACCCTGTCAGAAGATTTATAACTCTTAGCCGCAGAATGTTATTTATTTATTTTTTTAAATCTTTTCCTTTGGGCTTTTCCCGTCAGGGGTCGCCACAGCCAATCAGCTTCCTCCATCTCTCTTCAGCATCTTCTCTAGCACCAGCTACCTTCATGTCTTCATCACTGCATCCATAAACCTCTCTCTGGTCTTAAACCTCTTTCCTGCAGCTCTAGACTCAGCATCCTTCTACCAACACACCATCTCTCCTCAGTCTGGAGACGTCTGAACCATCTCAGTCTGACTTTATCTCCAAAACCTCTAACACGTGCTGTCCCTCTGATGGATTCATTCCTGATCCTATCCATCCTGGTCACTCCCAAAGAGAACCAGCATCTTCATCTCTGCTACCTCCAGCTCTGCTTCCTGTCTTTTCTTCACTGTTTCTAGTCCAACAACATGGCTGCTCTCACCACAGTCTTCTACATCTTTCCTTTCATTTGTGCTGAAACTCTTCTATCACACATCACACCTGAGACTTTTCTCCACCCATTCCAACCTGCTTGCACTCGCCTCTTCACTTCTTTTCCACACTCTCCATGACTCTGTACTGTTGACCCTAAATACTTAAACTCCTCCCCCTTCTTTATCTCTTCTCCCTGTAACCCTCACTCTTCCACTTGGGTCCTCTCATTCACACACATGTACTCTGTGTTACTGCGGCTAACCTTCATTCCTCTCCTTTCCAGGGCAAACCTCCACCTCTCTTGCTCCTCCTCCACCTCTCTAGCTCCTCCTCCACCTCTCTTGCTCCTCCTCCACCTCTCTAGCTCTTCCTCCGCCTGTTCTATAAACTACAATATCGTCTGCAAACATCATAATCCATGGAGATTCCTGCCTAATTGGAATATAAAACAACATGTTTGTGCAACTCAAACAGTTAACTGTACTTTTAATCATCTGTGCACATCAGTAGCATGAAATATAGACACAATTCATCAAAGTAGCAGACACTTACTGTTCTTACGGTTCTCTGTAGTTTTCTACAGGCTGTTTTATTAGATTTAGTAGAATCAATTTTGAAAATATAGTTAATGGTTTTGGTATACCCCAAGATTTAAAATGGCCCCCCAGTGGCCACTCCCATTAAACATTTCTGGAGGTGCCACTGCATCTTTGGACTGTGAGAGAAACCAGAGTTCCTTCTGTCCAGTTAACCCATGCATGGACGGGAGATAATGAACTCCATGCAGGAAGGTCATCGGGGGAATCGAACCGGTGACCTGGAGGCTAACTGAACACTATACTACAGTAATTGAAATGTAGAAATGTGGACTCAGCTACTGCTCTGAAGCATGCTGGGAGCAGATACAATTAAATGTAATGTTTTGAACAGGAGTGGGACAGGAGCGGGAGTCAGGTTACCGGGAGTGGGACAGACAGGATTATTTTTTTAACTTTGGTCCGGGAGCGGGACGGGACAAGAGTGAAAATCCACTCCTGTGTCATCCTCTAGTACAGAGCTCGCATGAGTGCGCACTGCTAAGGAAGTTTTTAATTCGGCCTGCGAGCTTTGTACAAATCCGGCACGCATTGAGAGCACGCTGAATCTTCAACACATTTTCATAAACAGTCACAGGGGACTCTGAATTGGGAGCTGCTTGAGGGTAACCTCTGTTTCTAAGCAAAGAAGGGCCAAACATGATCTAGACAGAGAAATTATTAATTTAGGTTTGTGCCCGGTCGGGTAAATATGACACCCACACAGACATTTAAAGGACAGATTTAAGAAAACAAGAAACATGGTGCAAAACTCGACTTTTTGCTCCGAGGTTCTCCCTATTGTATGTGGTGGAGGAGCGCTAATGAACAGTCAAAATACAATAGAAGATTCTCCTCCCTGCAGCTACGTGCAGGACAGCGCTGCTCCGGTGTGGATACCACCTGCTTAGCGCACGTTCATGAACGCACCGCACGGGGCCGGTGTGTGTGCACCTGTCCATGTGTGCCTTAAAATGCACGCAGAGTGATAATCTTTTAGTAAGATAAATATATAATAATCATTCGCCATTTACCAAAGAAAGTTTAATTTGACTCTTTTAAAAAAAAAAACAATTTATTCCAAATAATTTTTATTATAAACTATTATTTCAATATCCTTTTCTGCCATGAATTTAGAAAATGTGATTCGCAATTAAAAATTCACAATAATAAATTACCTTTAAATTCCTTGTCTCTTTTGAATTCATTTTAAAGTTATTTCAAATAGATTGCATTTTAATTTATCATCACATCTTTGGGGAAAAATCCAAAGTAACTTGCTTAAAAGTCTCCCTCAAGTTGTGATGCATCTTCATTTACAGATCTTCATGATCTTTCAGTCCAAAATTTAACTGAAACTGTAATCCATCAGTCTCTCATCAGAACTGGTTCCATCCAACTGATATTAACAAATTCCTGGAACTCCAGCTACCATCACTGCTCCTTAACCCACTTTTCTGTCTGATTTCAGGTTGATCTTCTGCAGTTTATCAGAGATCAGCTGTAAATCTCTGTCCTCAACTCTAAAGAAGAACCCGTCCAATCTGACAGAACTGGACCTGAGCAGGAACCAGAACCTGCAGGATTCAGGAGTTCTTGATCTGTGTGGTTTTCTGGAGAGTCCAGACTGCAGACTGCAGACACTGAGGTCAGACTCCATATTCCAGTTATGTTCAGTTCAATATGATGAGAAAGTTGTGCTGACACTAAACTGCAGACATGATGTTCTGCTGCATGCTGACTATCTTCATGCTGAAGGCTGTTTTCTTCTTCTGAGCTTTAGTCCATTTACCCTGGCAGAAGATCTCATGTTTGAATGTTTCTTTTCATCTTCTTCATTTCTAATTTCAGCTTCCTTCAGGATATTTCTTTCTTTTTCCACAAAGATCTATAGATGTTTAATCTCTTCTTCATCCTCTTCACTCACTCCAGATTTAAGAAAAGCTCCTAAGTAGTAAGACTTAGTGTATTAAAGTTCAGAGTTTACTGGGATGTCATTCACCTCTCAGTTTTTTTGTTCAGCTTTAACAAAAGCTGGATCTCAAAGCTCTTGGAACTTATTCCAGCTCTTTATGATCTGAAAATGAGGCCAGCACTGCTAAAAAGACGCTCACAAGCAGCAGATGCAGGTAGGAGAGTGTTGAGTCTTATTGTGCTTCAACACCGGCCGTGTCCACTTGTGTTCAAGCAGCTACTTGCAATGAAAAGTCTATGCAAACACACACACTAGAATTCCTGGTTTCTGCATCTGGAACGTCTGTGACCGCAATGTAGTGTGAAAGGGGAGGGGCATATGAAATATGCTTTCCCAAAGTTGGTTGAAAATTATTAATTTTATTAAACTGGAAATGTAATAATATTATCCTCGAGGCACCACCTTCATATTTGAAGGAAATATTACTCATGAATGATCAGCTGCTACCTCTAATCAATAAAGTGATAATCAATAATCAGTCTCTCAACCTTAGGTTGGTCATACCCTTGAATTGACTTTACCACGAAGAAGAAGTAAAAGATATCTGAACAATGATGTCCTTTTAAATATTTATTGAATAACATGAGGTTAAACAAGCAGAAATACTGGATGGAAAAGCATGAAAAGCAATCAGCATATGTGGAACATAGGAGACAGCTTTCAACTAATAACTAGAAATAGATAAATGAGAATTAAAGATCAAATATTGATGTGAAGAATGCTAAGTGTGTAGATGCATTAAAATTTGTGTGCATAAAAGGTGTTTGTACTGAGATGAGGATAAGCGATCCTCAAAATGGGTGAATTTAAATGTTTACACTTAGAGACAGTTTGCATGTCCCAATGAACTCTGGGTATGCAAATATCAGGGTGTAACTTATCCTGGTCTCTGGATGTGTTTTTCCTTATTGTTGAATTAACAAGAAGGTAGGTTTCTATCAAACAAAGTCTGGACAAACCTATATGTCTATGAATCCTGTATGTGGATAAATAAAACACTTCCCAAATCTACATAAAGAAAATCAATTCTCCAAGCCTTGATGGTTACACATGATTATTTCATGGATTTTAACCTCAAAGAAATTATGAATCTGCTTCTGTCAGGAATAAAAGTTAGATTATACACATTTACTAATCAGGGCATTTCTCCTGGAGCTGTGAAGAGATGTTTTACATGTTAGATCCAATTAACAAAAGTTCTGTCTTTTAAAACATGATAAAGGTCACGTGTTTCACACAAAGGAATTTTGAGTGTTTCTCATGAGTTCTTGCAGACTCCACGGGGGGGGGTCGACCTGCTGGGACCAAATGACCTGCAAAGATGTTTGCAGGAGATCCAGTCATCCTTTGAAGGTGACATGTCGAAATTAATCAGAGTTTGAAATTCAGAATTCCAAGAGTTTTGGCCGAGTCACCAAGAGTTTAATGACCTTACATAAATAGCGGTTTTGAGGCAACTTTATTGCCCCTCTGCTGTTGGGAGAGGAAGTCTGTTCTTGAGAAGATGCACTCCAAATGAAAGTTGGCTGACCAAAGGTCAAGTAGGCGTGTTTTGGATGACCAAGGCGGACACAGAACAGATCACCTGCAGCGCGGTGCATGCTGGTTAGTTTTTGCCGCTGTCGTCATATGTGCGCGCCGTCGTGAACGTATCGTTTGAAAGAGGCAGGTGCAAAGCGCCAAACTCGTCAACCGTAGCTAGAAACTAGCTACTGCGCTGACTGAGTCACCTCCATGATAACAAACAATGCATTATGGGTAACAGTGTCTTGACAGTTAATGTAGTTTGAAGTGAATCTGATCAGAAATGACTGGAGCTAAATAAAGGAAATAGACTCTTTTCATGTGAAGTCACACATTGCTGGATGTGTGATGAGTCGCTTCTGGCTCATATTGTTTAGAACGGGAAAGCTGATTCACTGAACCAAACCATTCCTGTTTTTACAATGATCCATTAAAATATACTGTAGACCAGGTACATTTATCCTGGGAAGAGATTAAAATCCATGCAGACATGCAGCGATGTGTTTTTGCTGAAGGTATTAAATGTGACCAACATGAATTTTTATCACACGTAGAAATAACACAAGCCCAAAATAAAAACCATTAGAACAATATCTATTCAAATGAAAGGTTGATAATTTAATTAAAACATCCAATATTTGAGAGAATATCAAACATTTGTATTTTGATTTGAGAACTGTCTGAGGAGAAAATGAAATACAGTTAGGCAGAACATTCATAAAATAATTATTGTACATTTTCTTTTGAAATTGGTAAGATTAACTTTTATTATTTGCATAAAATTGTGTCAAGCAGCTTTCAGCTGTCAACTTTTCCGTTCTAAACCACAGGAAGTAAAGATTCCTGTTTCCAGCCCTGTAGCCATTTTGTCTGAAGTCACCGTGAAAAGGATCTGTGTATTTTATAACTCTTTCTGTAAAGTAATGAATCACTAATGAAAAAGAAAAAAAATCTATTAATATAAACTGTTTTGGTTAGTGAAATCATCAACACTGAGATTTATTTATTATAAATTATTTTATTTTGATCATTTGTTTTTTCTACTGATAATCACTTTGGTTCTAATGCTAAACATCAGACAGACATTTGCATGTGTGTAACAAAAGAAACTCATAAGTAGACATCACAAATCATCACAAAAGTGAGCAGTTTCTGTCAGGAGATTCAGCAAAAACAGGAACTTGGTTGTTTCTGCAATTAAACCTTCATGTTTACAAGATGAAAGAATCATTTAGGATCAGATTAATATCAGATCACATTTGGACTGAAGGATAGAATGAATGATTCAAACTCATAACTTTACTTTTCAATATAAATGTTTCTCTTACAAGTATAGAGTACATATATTCAATCAAACATGTAGTTGAATAAAGAGTAAAATAAAAACTTGTTTGATGTATCTTCATTCATTCTTCTTTACAAAAGTCTTCCAGTTCTTAGAGACTTCTGGGATGTCTGTTACTCTTTTCAGGTCTATCCATAGATGTTCAATGATGTTGAGGTCATGTGATTGGGAAGGCCACTGCAAACCTTACATTTATGCCTCTTAATGTAAGACGGCGCGTGGATTTTGTTTTTTTTTTTTTTTTTTTTTAACTTGTCCTGTCCAACAGCTGGGCAAGCAGATACGGCTGAGAGCCTCTTGCGTTGGACAGATTTTATTGTCCCAACAGGGGTTAATACTTAATAAACCCTGTTGTATTTCATGATAAACTTTATTGTCTGATTGCTGAAAGCAATCAGAGTATGTTATCCTACTTTATTATAGTTGTCTGATTGCTGAAAGCAATCAGAGTATGTTATCCTACTGCTTTATTATATTTTTTTCTTATTGTCTGATTGCTGAAAGCAATCAGAGTATGTTATCCTACTGCTTTATTATAGTTTTTTATTATTATATTTTCTTATTCCGTCAAAAGTTCGCCGCGCTACTCCTCCTACAGTTTAGTAGCTAGAAAGCTGAAACTTATACTGTTTGTGGGGCTTGCTGGTGTGACCTGTGCTA
Source organism: Oryzias javanicus (assembly GCA_003999625.1). Classification (NCBI taxonomy): domain Eukaryota; kingdom Metazoa; phylum Chordata; class Actinopteri; order Beloniformes; family Adrianichthyidae; genus Oryzias; species Oryzias javanicus. The sequence continues at coordinate 24,426,413 of CM012458.1, forward strand.
TTATACAGTTTTTTGATTAAAGCTCTGGTTGATTTTATATTAATATTTTATGATTTTTTTTTTCCCATTGACTTAACATTGGAGCACCTTTAAATGTTTTCTAGCTTTAAAAATACTGGAGATAATTTCATGAAACTTTTCAATATCATAGAGGACGGTAATCTACACGTCCTATTAAAATTACAGGTCAATACTCCTCTATAGCGCCACCAGGTGGTCGTTTTCGTAACAATTTCGTTTTTGGGCTCTATCTCGAATACCGTAAGTCAGAAATTTGTGCTTTCTTTTTCTGTGTGTTCCTTGGATGCTAATGAACGTTTTTCAAATTGGGACCATGGACTTCCGTCGGACTAGATTTTTCGCTATTTGCGATTTTTCGTAAAACACGTTTTTGGCTCCCTATTCAACATAGTTTATCCAAACTTGACAAAATATCTTACATACCCTATTTAGACTACCCCGAATCGAATGGCACCACTCAATTTGCAAAATTCCTTACCGTTTTTGAGATAATCGTAATGCTAATGAGGTGGGTGTGGTCACTGATTTTTAACATGCTGTAAATTCTACAAAGATTGTCAAAACTTCACAAGTTTTGAAATATAACTTCATCCTACAGTGATAAAGTAGTATGAAAAGTTTTATGAAAATATTCCTATAGGTGGCGCTTTATAATAGGAAATGTGTTAAGCCTCTATCTTAAAAACTACTCAACCAAGCTACATAAAATTCAATGCATAGGTTGAAGGAGGAGACTTGTATAACATACTAGAAAAAGGGCTCTGCTGCGCCACCTAGTGGTGACCTAAGAAGGATAAGCTAACTTTAGATGGTTCCCTCTATCTTCCAAACAGTTGCAGGTATCATCTTGCAACCACTTGTATTTTGTTAAGTTGATCAAGGAGGTGTTTGTTTAAAACTTCGTACCATTTGGGTTTATGGTTGATTTTATATTAATTTTTAAAAATATGTTTTCCCCCTATCTAAATACATGGGACAAACTTTAAATTACTACTAGATTTGCAATTCCCTGAAGAAATTGCGTCTGATTGCTGAAAGCAATACCGATCTAAAACATCCTACAGCCGCAGGCATGTTAAAGACCTTCCGTTCGATTGCGCACGCCAAGTTTCGTCCGCGTAGGTCAAGTACTTTTGAGATATTAGAGGAAAACGACAGGAATTGGCTGTTGTTGCGCCACCTACGGGAGCACCGTTGTGAAGTGTTGTTGTACTTGCTCATCTTACACTGTGGAAGAAGTCTTGTAAGTTTGGTGAAGTTATGTGAAACTGTCAAAGAGCTACAGCGTTGCAAACATTACAATCTCAGCCTGTCTAATTTGCATGACGTGTTACGCAAAAACCATATGGAACTATGGAAAACGATATTACCATTGGATTTGTGTTGCCCAAATAGGGTATGCGTTGAAAATTGTAAAGATTCATCAAAAGTATGTGACAAAGGGAGTCAAAAATGTGTTTTGCTAAAAATCGTAAATTGCGAAAGGTCTTACACAATAGAGATCGCTGATGAATATAGGCTATTATTTACTATACAATGAAAACAAATAAGTAAAAGGCAGGGCTTAAGACAAATGCACTTGGAGAATAACGCCTATACACTTTAGTGTTCCACACACCACCTGGTGCGCAATAGAGCCAAAATTGATTGAGCATTTAAAGATTGGTCTGAAGTATCTACTGACAAAGTTTCATACCAGTTGATCAACTACTTTTCAAGATAATAGGGATTTAAGGTTTGTCCCATGTATTTTGATAGGAGGAAAAAATATTTTTAAAAATTCATATAAAATCAACCATAAAACCCAAATGGTATGAAGTTTTTAACCAAACATGTCCTTGATCAACTTAACAAAATACAAGTGGTTGCATATTGATACATGCAATTAATTGGAAGATAACAGGACCGTCCAAGTTAGCTTATCCTTCTTAAGTCACCACTAGGTGGGCGCAGCAGAGCCTATTTTCTACTATGTTATACAAGTCTCCTCCTGCAACCTATGCGTTGAATTGTATGCAGCTAGGTTGAGTAGTTTTTGAATTAGAGGCTTAAACACCATTTCCTAAATTATAGCGCCACCTATTGGAATATTTTCATGAAATTTTTCATACTTCTTCATCACTGTAGGATGAAGTTTATTTCAAAACTTGTGAAGTTTTGACAATCTTTGTAGGATTTAGAGCATGTAAAAAATCAGTGACCCACCCACCTCATTAGCATTACGATTATTTCAAAACGGTAAGGAATTTCGCAAATTGAGTGGTACCATTGAATTCGGGGTAGTCTAAATAGGGTATGTAAGATATCTTGTCAAGTTTGGTCAAACTATGTTGGATCTGGAGCCAAAAACGTGTTTTACGAAAAATCGCAAATTGCGAAAAATCTAGTTAGACGGAAGTCCATGTCCCAATTTGAAAAAACGTTCATTAGCATCCAAGGAACACACAGAAAAAGAAAGCATAAATTTCTGACTTACGGTATTCGAGATAGAGGCCAAAAACGAATCGCTCACTAAAACAGCCACCTGGTGGCGCTATAGAGTACCATTGAGCTAGAATTTTTATAGAACGTGTAGTTTACTATAGGCTACAATATTGTAAAGTTTCATGCAATTATCTTTAGTACTTTTGAAGATATAAGCATTTAAAGGTGCTCACAATGTTAAGTCAATGGGAAAAATAATTCATAAAAATATTAATATAAAATCAACCATAAGTCCAATTAAAAGTTGAATACAAGCACACGTCACACCACCAAGCCCTACATACTGTATAAGTTTCAGCTTTGTAGCTGCTAAACTGTAGGAGGAGTAGGCCGGCAAACTTTGACGGAATAAGAAAATATAACTAGATTTGCAATTCCCTGAAGAAATTGCGTCTGATTGCTGAAAGCAATACCGATCTAAAACATTTCACAGCCGCAAGCATGTTAAAGACCTTCTGTCCGAAGCACACGACGACTTTCGTCCGCGTAGGTCAAGTACTTTTGGAGATATTAGAGAAAACGACAAGAATTGACAGTAGCGCCACCTACGGGAGCACCGTCGTGAAAGTTGTTGCGCTTGCTCATCTTACACTGTGGAAGAAGTCTTGTAAGTTTGGTGAAGTTATGTGAAACTGTTAAGGAGTTGCAACCTTGCAAACATTACAATCTCAGCCTGTCTAATTTGCACGACGTGTTACGCAAAAACCGTACGGAACCATGGAAAACGGATATTACCATTGGATTTGTGGTAGCCCAAATAGGGTATGTGTAGAAAATTGTAAAGATTTGTCAAAGTATGTGACAAAGGAAGTCAAAGAAGTGTTTTGCGAAAAAATTGTAAATTGCGAAAAAGTCTTACACAATAAAGATTGCTGATGAATATAGGCTGTTATTTTACTAGACAATGAATAACAAATAAGTAAAGGAGGGCTTAAGACAAATGCACTTAGAGAATAAGGCTATACACTTTAGTGCACTAACTGACCACCTGGTGGCGCAATAGAGCCAAAAATGATTGAGCATTAAAGATTGGTCTGAAGTATCTACTTACAAAGTTTCATACCAGTTGATCCACTACTTTTCAAGATAATAGGGATTTAAGGTTTGTCCCATGTATTTTGATAGGGGGAAAAATATTTTTAAAAATTCATATAAAATTAACCATAAACCCAAATGGTATGAGGTTTTAAACCAAACACCTCCTTGATCAACCTAACAAAATACAAGTGGTTGCATATTGATACTTGCAATTATTTGGAAGATAACAGGACCCGTCCAAAGTTAGCTTATCCTTCTTAAGTCACCACTAGGTGACGCAGCAGAGCCCTATTTCTACTATGTTATACAAGTCCCCTCCTGCAACATATGCGTTGAATTTTATGTAGCTAGGTTGAGTAGTTTTTGAGATAGAGGCTTAAACACCATTTCCTAAATTATAGCGCCACCTATTGGATATTTTCATAAAATTTTTCATACTTCTTCATCACTGTAGGATGAAGTTATGTTTCAAAACTTGTGAAGTTTTGACAATCTTTGTAGGATTTACAGCATGTTAAAAATCAGTTACCACACCCACCTCATTAGCATTACGATTATCTCAAAAACTGTTTGGAATTTCGCGGATTGAGTGGTACCATTGAATTCGGGGTAGTCTAAATAGGGTATGTACCAATTTTTGTCGTGTTTGATTAAACTATGTGGAATAGGGAGCCAAAAACGTGTTTTACGAAAAATCGCAAATTGCGAAAAATCTAGTTAGACGGAAGTCCATGGTCCCAATTTGAAAAACGTTCATTAGCATCCAAGGAACACACAGAAAAAGAAAGCATAAATTTCTGACTTACGGTATTCGAGATAGAGGCCAAAAACGAATCGCTCACTAAAACAGCCACCTGGTGGCGCTATAGAGTACCATTGAGCTAGAATTTTTATAGAACGTGTAGTTTACTATAGGCTACAATATTGTAAAGTTTCATGCAATTATCTTTAGTACTTTTGAAGATATAACCATTTAAAGGTGCTCACAATGTTAAGTCAATGGGAAAAATAATTCATAAAAATATTAATATAAAATCAACCATAAGTCCAATTAAAAAGTTGAATACAAGCACACGTCACACCACCAAGCCCTACATACTGTATAAGTTTCAGCTTTGTAGCTGCTAACTGTAGGAGGAGTAGGCGGCAAACTTTGACGGAATAAGAAAATATAATAATAAAAAAATATAACTAGATTTGCAATTCCCTGAAGAAATTGCGTCTGATTGCTGAAAGCAATACCGATCTAAAACATTTCACAGCCGCAAGCATGTTAAAGACCTTCTGTCCGAAGCACACGACGACTTTCGTCCGCGTAGGTCAAGTACTTTTGGAGATATTAGAGAAAACGACAAGAATTGACAGTAGCGCCACCTACGGGAGCACCGTCGTGAAAGTTGTTGCGCTTGCTCATCTTACACTGTGGAAGAAGTCTTGTAAGTTTGGTGAAGTTATGTGAAACTGTTAAGGAGTTGCAACCTTGCAAACATTACAATCTCAGCCTGTCTAATTTGCACGACGTGTTACGCAAAAACCGTACGGAACCATGGAAAACGGATATTACCATTGGATTTGTGGTAGCCCAAATAGGGTATGTGTAGAAAATTGTAAAGATTTGTCAAAGTATGTGACAAAGGAAGTCAAAGAAGTGTTTTGCGAAAAATTGTAAATTGCGAAAAAGTCTTACACAATAAAGATTGCTGATGAATATAGGCTGTTATTTTACTAGACAATGAATAACAAATAAGTAAAAGGCAGGGCTTAAGACAAATGCACTTAGAGAATAAGGCCTATACACTTTAGTGCACTAACTGACCACCTGGTGGCGCAATAGAGCCAAAAATGATTGAGCATTTAAAGATTGGTCTGAAGTATCTACTTACAAAGTTTCATACCAGTTGATCCACTACTTTTCAAGATAATAGGGATTTAAGGTTTGTCCCATGTATTTTGATAGGGGGAAAAAATATTTTTAAAAATTCATATAAAATTAACCATAAACCCAAATGGTATGAGGTTTTAAACCAAACACCTCCTTGATCAACCTAACAAAATACAAGTGGTTGCATATTGATACTTGCAATTATTTGGAAGATAACAGGACCCGTCCAAAGTTAGCTTATCCTTCTTAAGTCACCACTAGGTGACGCAGCAGAGCCCTATTTCTACTATGTTATACAAGTCCCCTCCTGCAACATATGCGTTGAATTTTATGTAGCTAGGTTGAGTAGTTTTTGAGATAGAGGCTTAAACACCATTTCCTAAATTATAGCGCCACCTATTGGAATATTTTCATAAAATTTTTCATACTTCTTCATCACTGTAGGATGAAGTTATGTTTCAAAACTTGTGAAGTTTTGACAATCTTTGTAGGATTTACAGCATGTTAAAAATCAGTTACCACACCCACCTCATTAGCATTACGATTATCTCAAAAACTGTTTGGAATCGCGGGATTGAGTGGTACCATTGAATTCGGGGTAGTCTAAATAAGGGTATGTACCAATTTTTGTCGTGTTTGATTAAACTATGTGGAATAGGGAGCCAAAAACGTGTTTTACGAAAAATCGCAAATAGCGAAAAATCTAGTTAGACGGAAGTCCATAGTCCCATTTGAAAAACGTTCATTAGCATCCAAGGAACACACAGAAAAAGAAAGCATAAATTTCTGACTTACGGTATTCGAGATAGAGGCCAAACAAATTACGCACTTAAACGACCACTGGTGGCGCTATAAAGGTTGATTGATCTACAATTTTAATAGAACGTGTAGTTTACTATAGGCTACAATATTGGAAAGTTTCATACAATTATCTTTAGCACTTTTTAAGATATAACCATTTAAAGGTGCTCACAATGCAAAGTCAATGGGAAAAATAATTCATAAAAATATTAATATAAAATCAATCATAACTCCAATTACAAAACTGAATACACGCACACGTCACACTACCAAGCCCTACATACTGTATAAGTTTCAGCTTTCTAGCTTCTAAACTGTAGGAGGAGTAGGCCGGCAAACTTTTGACGGAATAAGAAAATATAATAATAATAATAAAAAAATATAACTAGATTTGCAATTCCCTGAAGAAATTGCGTCTGATTGCTGAAAGCAATACCGATCTAAAGCATCCTACAGCTGCAAGCGTTAAAGACCTTCCGTCCGACGTGCATGCCAAGTTTAGTCCGCATAGGTAAAGTACTTTCTGAGATATTAGAGAAAACGTCAAGAATTGACAGTAGCACCACCTATGGGAGCACCGTTGTGAAAGTTGTTGCGCTTACTTATCTTACACTGTGGAAGAAGTCTGAAAAATTTGGTGAAGTTATGTGAAACTGTGAAGGAGCTGCAGCGTTCTTAACATAACGATCTCAGCTTGTCTAATTTGCATGATGTGTTACGCAAAAATCGTACGGAACTACGCAAAAACGAGATATTACCATTGGATTTGTGGTAGCCCAAATAGGGTATGTGCAGAAAAGTGTAAAGATTAGTCAAAGTATGTGACACGGGGAGTAGAAAAAGTGTTTTGTGAAAAATCTTAAATTGAGAAAAAAGTCTTACACAATAGAGATCGCAAATGATTATAAGCTGTTATATTCCTATCTAATGAATCATATAGGAGTAAAACCTAGTGCTTAAGACAAATGCACTTGGAGAATAAGGCCTATACACTTTAGTTTTAAAACAGACCACCAGGTGGCACAATAGAGCTAAAATTGATTGAGGATTTAAAGATTGGTTTAAAGTATCTACTTACAAAGTTTCATACCAGTTAATCAACTACTTTTCAAGATAATAGGGATTTAAAGTTTGTCCCATGTATTTTGATAGGGGGAAAACATATTTTTAAAAATTCATATAAAATCAACCATAAACCCAAATGGTACGAAATTTTAAACCAAACACCTCCTTGATCAACTTAACAAAATACAAGTGGTTGGATGTTGGTACGTGCAACTATTTGGAAGATAACAGGACCCATCCAAACTTAGCTTATCCTTCTTAAGTCACCACTAGGTGGCGCAGCAGAGCCCTTTTTCTAGTATGTTATACAAGTCCCCTCCTGCAACCTATGCGTTGAATTTTGTGTAGCTAGGTTGAGTGGTTTTTGAGATAGAGGCTTAAACACAATTTCCTAAATTATAGCGCCACCTATTGGAATATTTTCATAAAACTTTTCATACTTCTTCATCACTGTAGGATGAAGTTATATTTTAAAACTTGTGATGTTTTGACAATCTTGTAGGATTTACAGCATGGTAAAAATCAGTGACCACACCCACCTGATTAGCATTACGATTATCTCAAAAACGGTAAAGAATTTCGCCAATTGAGTGGTACCATTGAATTTGGGTAGTCTAAATAGGGTATGTAAGATATCTTGTCAAGTTTGGTCAAACTATGTGGATCTGGAGCCAAAAACGTGTTTTACGAAAAATCGCAAATAGCGAAAAATCTAGTTAGACGGAAGTCCATGGTCCAATTTGAAAAACGTTCATTAGCATCTAAGGAACACACAGAAAAAGAAAGCACAAATTTCTGACTTACGGTATTCGAGATAGAGGCCAAAAACGAATTGCTTACTAAAACGGCCACCTGGTGGCGCTATAGAGTACCATTGAGCTGCAATTTTAATAGAACGTGTAGTTTACGATAGGCTACAATATTGGAAAGTTTCATGCAATTATCTTTAGTACTTTTGAAGATATAAGCATTTAAAGGTGCTCCCAATGTTAAGTCAATGGGAAAATAATTCATAAAAATATTAATATAAAATCAACCATAACTCCAATTAAAAAGTTGAATACAAGCACACGTCACACCACCAAGCCCTACATACTGTATAAGTTTCAGCTTTGTAGCTGCTAAACTGTAGGAGGAGTAGTCCGGCAAACTTTGACGGAATAAGAAAATATAATAATAATAAAAAAAGACTAGATTTGCAATTCCTATAAAGAAATTGCGTCTGATTGCTGAAAGCAATACCATATTAAAGCAATTTTAAAGCTGTTACTATCAAAAGCCAAAAATACCCACTTTATAGATGTACACATTTGTCAGTTTCCCCAGATCTGGAGAAATCGCCTTTCAAACTTTCATCAGACCACCACTAGATGACGCCAAAGATTTTAAACTTTACATTTTATAAAAAACAAATTCAAGACATTAGTGTTTTTTTCTTTATCTCCTGTTGTTTCAGAGAACTTAGCTTTGCTGCATTAACTCTGTTCACAGAACCTAAAGTCTTTAAATGCAAATTCTTAAAGGTTGAGAATGAAACTATTTATTCAGCAGAGACCAAGCTTCTTTGTTGTCACTGAACAGCTGGTCTGACTCTTGACTCAGCGTTTCTGTTTTTTCCCCTCTTTCACATTTACAAACAGTTATTAGTTTTTTCATACACTAATCCTATGCTAATATTTAAAATATGAAAGTCACCTGCCTGCAGGGAGCCTCACCTGCCTGCAGGGAGCCTCACCTGCCTGCAGGGAGCCTCACCTGCCTGCAGGGAGCCTCACCTGCCTGCAGGAGCCTCACCTGCCTGCAGGGAGCCTCACCTGCCTGCAGGGAGCCTCACCTGCCTGCAGGAGCCTCACCTGCCTGCAGGGAGCCTCACCTGCCTGCAGGGAGCCTCACCTGCCTGCAGGGAGCCTCACCTGCCTGCAGGGAGCCTCACCTGCAACACATGCTTGCACATGATTCCATGCCAATGGCAGCCTCATGGAGAAACCCCATCTGTACAAACAGACACCACACTTAAGGTTTTAAAGGAGGCCATTAATGAGGCATGATGGGAAATTTTTTGGTCTCTTTCATTAGGACTTTTAAATAGCTTTTACTAGCTGTGTTTATTTTTTCTATTACTTTAACACTTTCAGGATGTTCCTTTACAAACATCTAGTGAAACATGTTTAAAGTTGTTGCTATCAAAAGCCAAAAATACCTACTTTAAATATGTACACACATGTCATTTTCCACAGATCTGGAGAAATCTTCTCTTAAACTTTCATCAGACCACCACTAGATGACGCCAAAGATCTTAAACTTTATATTTTCTAAAAAAACAAGTTCAGTGATCAAGACATTAAAGTGTTTTTTTTATCTCATGTAGTTTCAGAGAACTTAGCTTTGCTGCATTAACACTGTTCACAGAAACCTAAAGTCTTTAAATGCAAATTCTTAAAGGTTGAGAATGAAATTGTTTCATCTGCAGAGACCAAGCTTCTTTGTAGTCATGTACAAACAGGTGAAACTTGTGAGCAATCAGGAGGTCTGACTCTTGACTTTAAATGCCCTTTCAAAGCTTAAATCTTATTTATTTGACTTTAAAAATGTTGGAAACATCTTGGAATTCTTAAAAAGTATCTTAACTTTACTGAAAACTTTTGACACATTTCTTTTGAGCAGAGTGTAAGTGTTTAGTTTCTAACCAACTTTAACTTTTTATTTTAAAGTTTTAAAATACTTTAAGTTGTCATAATTTTATGTAAAGTTTAGTAGACTTTTAGAAAGTCTTTACATAAACTTCAAAGTACTACAGTACTTTTATGACCGTTAAGGAAGTACCATAAGTACAGACACCCATCTCACTCAAGGTTTTAGGAAGCTTTTTAGAGCATGCTGGGAAATTTTTTTGGTCAATGCATTTTCAATGGGAAATTTTAGTCAGAAAAATATTAATCATAAATCACCCATTGAAGCTTTTGGTACCATAAGTAATAGCACAAATCTTATAATGGAGCTTTATAAAGTACTTTTGATTCCATCTTTATAGCTTCTTTTGACTACGAGGAGAAGCCCGTCAAAAATCCGGCGGAATAATAATAATAATAATAATAATAATAATAATAATAAACTATAATAAAGTTGTACAACAACATACTCTGATTGCTTTCAGCAATCAGACAATAAATTTATAGGATAACATACTCTGATTGCTTTCAGCAATCAGACAATAATAAAAAACTATAATAAAGCAGTAGGATAACATACTCTGATTGCTTTCAGCAATCAGACAACTATAATAAATTTGTACAACAACATACTCTGATTGCTTTCAGCAATCAGACAATAAAGAATTTGGATAACATACTCTGATTGCTTTCAGCAATCAGACAATAAAATGATCTGGAGAGCCGGATATGCTTGATTTTGGTGGTTTGGGATTTGGACCCTGCCCCATCTAAAACACAGACCAACCTGCACCTCCTCCTGCTCCTCTGCCTCCTCCCAAAGCTGCCCTCCGCCTCCTGGCTCCTCTGTAGGACCTCCTTCAACAATGATGGCCATGGTTCTGATTGGCTGAGCCGTCTCCACCGATCCCGTGGGCTGAAGGATGGTGGGCGTGGTCAGAGGTGAGAAGAGGCGGGCTGACAGCTCAGACACTGGAAGAGAGGGTGAAGGTCAAACGATGGTTTTGGAGATGACCACAGAGGTGACTGGCGCTCACCGCTGGAGGTCATCCCTTCAGGGCAGGTCGAGAGGCGAAGGATGTCTCGGTCTCCCTTCAGGACAAAGATTTCATTGTCGCAGGACGACACGGACACGATGTCCCCGCTGCTCTCCAGGGCGCCCACAATCACCTTTAACACGCCAACAGGTGATGGTTTAACATTTACAGCAGAGAGGAAGCAGCTGTTGTAGAGGGACACGTTCTTGTGTCCTTTCACACAGGAAACCTGAATCATGTCTTCAAGCAACCCCACGACCGTCATCAAATGACTCAGCACAAGTGGTTTAGTTCTTCACATTAAATTGGCTCCGCCCCTCAATGACAGAAACTCTGCACTTCCTCACAAAACAGAAATATCTTTCTGGCAAGGCAGCCTCAAAAGCTGACTCACATTTTCCTGGTTAGTTTTAATAATAATCATAAAACTAAGAACAAGAATAAATCTCGTTTACAAAACGACTTTCAAAGAGGTTTTATGAATAAAACGTCAACTTTACATTAGCATAAAACTAACACCTAAATCATCTCCTTCTTTGTGGATGACACCGTTTTTTCCAAGTTATCCAAAATCCGTCTCTAAAACAACAAAAACTAGAGAAAACACGAGGAAAACACCAAACTAACACCAGGATAACAACAAGATAACACCAGGCTAACACCGTTACAACACCTGGAAAAAAACAGACTAACACTAGGCTAATGCCAGATTAATAACAGCCTAATACTGGGATAACACCAGGCTAAACCAGGCAAATGGCAAGTTGGCACCGGGGTAACCGCAGGAAAGCACAAGGCAAACACTAGACTAACACCAGGTGGATATCAGGCTAATACCAGGTTGACGCCAAGCAAACTCCAGGATAACACTAGATTAAAAGCCAGGATAATACAGGGATAGCACCAGGCAAATATCAGACTAAAACCAGACTAACACCAGGCTGAAACCAGGACGACACCAGGATAAAACCAGGAAAATACCAGAATGGTATCAGGCTGACAGCAAGATAGCACTGGGACAACAACCAGGCCAATGCTGGGATAACACCAGGATAACACCAGAATAGCATCAGCTGACACCAAGTTAGTACCAGGACATAAACCTGGCTAACACTGGGAAAACACCAGGATAGCACCAGATTGAAAGCAGGCTAAAACCAGGACAACACCAGGAGACCAACCAGGCTGGTAAACAACACCAGACTAAAACCAGGACAACATCCAGGCGAACACTGTGAAAACACCAGGATCAAACCAGGCTGAAAACAAGCTAAAACCAGGACAACACCGGGACAACAATGAGCCTAACACTGGGATAACACGGGGCGAACAAAAAAAATAAAACTAGGAAAACACCAAAATAAAACCAGAACAATAACCAGGCTAACACTGGGATAACACTGGGATAACACCAGAGTAGCACCAGGCTGAAAGCAGGCTAGAACCAGGACAACACCAGGCCAGCTCTGGGATAACACCAGGATAGCACCAGGCTGAAAGCAGGCTATAAGCAGGCTATAACCAGGACAACACTAGGACAACAACCAGGCTAACACTGGGATAGCACCAGGATAGCACCAGACTGAAAGCAGGCTAAAACCAGGATAACATCTAAATAGCAATAGGCTAACACCAAGATAACACCAGGCTATAGACAACCAAAACCACATTAATGTGGAGCTGACTGACTAAGCTCAGGCTAAGACCTGAGTAACAGACTAGTCCACCTGAGCCATACCTGGGACAGGCTGCTGTACCTCATTGATGCAGTCAAAGACGTAGATGCTGTACTCGTTCCAGCTGAGGATCCACCCCTCCCTGAGGAAGCAGCTGAGGAGGCCAAGCTGCCGGTCGGCTGGACGGTACGCCCCCACGGGGTCGGGACGAGGAAAGAGCTCAAACTGAGGTACCTGGTGAGACCGGCGGGGACGGAGAGGAAGTGATGTCAGAACATTCGGTTTTCTGACCAGCTCAGTAGTCGTCTGGTGGTACAGCGTCAACTGAGAAGGCCCGACAGTCTGGGTCAGGACTGCCACGATTAGTCAACTGATCGACTATTAAAATAGACAACCACAAATTTCATAGTCGATTAGTCGTTACTTTATATCATATCGAGTCAAGGTGTAGTAAAGTTGAAAGTTATAACGGCATTCTGCTAGCTAGTTGGACTATTTTGGCGATTATTAATGTTTTTTTTTTGGCTATTTTGGAGTTTAGCTAATATTCCAGCTACATGCTAGCTGCTTTGGCTAATTTAGGATTTTTTCAGAGTTTTTCAGGCTAATTCGGAGTTTAGTTAATATTTCAGCTACATGCTAGCTGTTTTGGCTAATTTAGGATTTTTTTCAGAATTTTTCAGGCTAATTCGGAGTTTAGTTAATATTTCAGATACATGCTAGCTGTTTTGGCTAATTTAGGATTTTTTCAGAATTTTTCAGGCTAATTCGGAGTTTAGCTAATATTTCAGCTACATGCTAGCTGTTTTGGCTAATTTAGGATTTTTTCAGAATTTTTCAGGCTAATTCGGAGTTTAGTTAATATTTCAGCTACATGCTAGCTGTTTTGGCTAATTTAGGATTTTTTCAGAATTTTTCAGGCTAATTTGGAGTACAGCTAATATTTCAGCTACATGCTAGCTGTTTTGGCTAATTTAGGATTTTTTCAGAATTTTTCAGGCTAATTCGGAGTTTAGCTAATATGTCAGCTACATGCTAGCTGTTTTGGCTAATTTAGGATTTTTCAGAATTTTTCAGGCTAATTCGGAGTTTAGCTTATATTTCAGCTACATGCTAGCTGTTTTGGCTAATTTAGGATTTTTTCAGAATTTTTCAGTCTAATTCGGAGTTTAGCTAATATGTCAGCTACATGCTAGCTGTTTTGGCTAATTTAGGATTTTTTCATAATTTTTCAGGCTAATTCGGAGTTTAGCTAATATTTCAGCTACATGCTAGCTGTTTTGGCTAATTTAGGATTTTTTCAGAATTTTTCAGGCTAATTCGGAGTTTAGCATATATTTCAGCTACATGCTAGCTGTTTTGGCTAATTTAGGATTTTTTCAGAATTTTTCAGGCCAATTCGGAGTTTAGTTAATATTTCAGCTACATGCTAGCTGTTTTGGCTAATTTAGGATTTTTTCAGAATTTTTCAGGCTAATTCGGAGTTTAGTTAATATTTCAGCTACATGCTAGCTGTTTTGGCTAATTTAGGATTTTTTCAGAATTTTTCAGGCTAATTTGGAGTACAGCTAATATTTCAGCTACATGCTAGCTGTTTTGGCTAATTTAGGATTTTTTCAGAATTTTTCAGGCTAATTCGGAGTTTAGCTAATATTTCAGCTACATGCTAGCTGTTTTGGCTAATTTAGGATTTTTCAGAATTTTTCAGGCTAATTCGGAGTTTAGCTTATATTTCAGCTACATGCTAGCTGTTTTGGCTAATTTAGGATTTTTTCAGAATTTTTCAGTCTAATTCGGAGTTTAGCTAATATTTCAGCTACATGCTAGCTGTTTTGGCTAATTTAGGATTTTTTCATAATTTTTCAGGCTAATTCGGAGTTTAGCTAATATTTCAGCTACATGCTAGCTGTTTTGGCTAATTTAGGATTTTTTCAGAATTTTTCAGGCTAATTCGGAGTTTAGCTAATATTTCAGCTACATGCTAGCTGTTTTGGCTAATTTAGGATTTTTTCAGAATTTTTCAGGCCAATTCGGAGTTTAGCTAACATTTCAGCAACATGCTAGCTATTTTGGCTAATTTAGGATTTTTTCAGAATTTTTCAGGCTAATTCGGAGTTTAGCTAACATTTCAGCTACATGCTAGCTGTTTTGGCTAATTTAGGATTTTTTCAGAATTTTTCAGGCTAATTCGGAGTTTAGCTAATATTTCAGCTACATGCTAGCTGTTTTGGCTAATTTAGGATTTTTTCAGAATTTTTCAGGCTAATTCGGAGTTTAGCTAATATGTCAGCTACATGCTAGCTGTTTTGGCTAATTTAGGATTTTTTCAGAATTTTTCAGGCTAATTCAGAGTTTAGCTAATATTTCAGCTACATGCTAGCTGTTTTGGCTAATTTAGGATTTTTCAGAATTTTTCAGGATAATTCGGAGTTTAGCTAATATTTCAGCTGCACGCTAGCTATTTTGACTAAATTCGCCATTTTGTCATTTTTAAGCTAATTTGGCATTTAACTATTATTGTAGCTTCAGCTTTTTCTGCTATTAGCTTTAGTAATTTCAGCTATCAACTTCAGCATTTTTAACTACCAGTTTCAACTTCTTCAGCTATCGTCATTAGCATCTTCAGCGGCCAAATTCAGCTTACAGCATTCACGCTAGCATAATGCTATATATCTAGTCTTTAGTTCGATTAAAGCTAATGACCCGATTATTCGACTAATCGTAAAAAATAATCGGTGATGAGTCGATTATTAAAATAACCATTTGTGGCAGCATTAGTCTGGGTTAGGGGTTTAATCACCAAAGGTGTACCAAGGGGCAAGTGTGACTCCTCCTACAAAGGCAGGTGAGTGACTCTCATCATCAGAGCTGCACACCTGTGTGTTGAAGAGCGGTTTGAGCAGCCGCGTGTCTTCCACCTTCCCTCTGACGTCGGAGCGCCACAGTCGGAGTCCGGGCCGGGCGGCGTACACCTGAAGGTCGCTCTGCTTGCAGAGAGCCGGCAGGAAGCAGGCGCCGAACCTGCCGCTGCTGCAGCGGCACAGACGGCGGGTCAGAGTGCGGCTTTCGGGAGGACGTGCGTGGGCCGTGTGCGGCATACCTCTTGCGGGGCTTGGTGCCCAGCTGCAGGACTTCCTGCGTCTGCGTGCAGTAAAGCAGAGACCTGTGCTGGGTGGAGACCAGCAGCATCTGGTGCCGGTACTCCATCTGAACCACACCGGACGGCTCCTCCAGCAGCAGCTCGGGCTTGCACACCCCCTGCACACAGCCACAGTGAGGCGCCGTGTCGGCATAGATGCTTCCGGATCACAAGGACTCACCTGATCCAGGTCCAGAGCAGAGAACACCACGCGTCCCTTATCGTCTCCAGAGAAGAGCTTCATCCCGTTGGCGCTCCACGTCAGACAGGTGACGGTGCCTTTGTGCAATCCGACGACGTCGAAACGCCTGAGCTGCAGGAGACGCGGCGTTAGGCCGGAGCGCCGGACCTCCCCGCCGCTTGAGGGTTAGCTTACCTGTTTGTTCCGACCAGGAAGTGGAGAAACCAGCTGGAAGACGGCGACCCGACCGGAAGCTGTTCCCACGGCAACCAGGTCATCAAAGCAGCTGAGCAGTTTCACGGCCGTGATGGCGTCACACTTTCCCTGAAACACAGGTAATCTGTAAGGGAGGAGCCAACAGCGCCACCTAGCTTTGAATGAGACAGCTGACTCGCTGCTAACAACAGAATCAGCAGAACCATCAGTTTGTACTATTAACCCTTTAACTGTAACAACATTCTCCTCGACTGTGAATGAGCTGATTTTGACCATTGACTGTATAATCACTGGACAGCTCAACCCCGCCCCCTTCATGTTACAAACAGGAAGTAACTGCTGGTTCCAAGAAGTCAAAGTCTCATAGACTTCCACTGAAGTCTATCCAGTTCCACTTCTAATACTAAGTTTTTAAAAGATATTTTTTCTGACCAATCAGATGCCTCAGTAAAAGCATGTGACGCCCGCTGGCCCCGCCTCTAACATTTGATTGACAGATTCTCCCGAGCTGCTTTCAGTAGAAGGGGTGTGGACTTCAAACGAGCGCTCTTGTGATTGGTGACAGAAGTTCCTCAAAAAGCCCGACTCGGGCCAATCACTGTTGACTGGTTTCAAAATGGCGGCGACCGTATCAGGGAGCGACGGTGACGGCTTTGACCTAATGTTACGAAGGTCGGAGGTACGGCGTTTTCTATGGGTGACGTCAACACCTCGCTATGTCCAGTAATTAATATATAGATATATAGCATTACCTGTGATAATGCTAGTGTAAATGCTGCTGAAGATACTGAAATTGATAGCTAAAAACACTGAAGCTGATAGATAGATAAAATATTAGCTAAATGCCAAATTTGCCTAAAAAAACCCCAAAAAATATAACTTAGGTTAGCTAAAACAGCTAGTATGTAGCTGAAAATATAGCTAAACTCCTAAAAGACAGGAAAAACAATATTAATAAATGCCAAAATAGTCCAAAAAGCTATAATATTGCCAGTGTTTAAAACTCTAAAACTGTAACTTTTTAACATAATTATGAAAAATAAAACGGCAGGAATATTGTTCCAGAATAAATCAACTTAAAGCTTAAATAACTTTCAATATTTTACTCTCCATTAAAATATATTATGTCAAAATTATAAAAGTCAAAATAAAATAAAATGATCAATGCCCCTGGGCCTTGACTTTAACACGTGTGCTTCTCTTTGTGTCAGAATCCACTGGAATTACGTTTAAGTCTCGCTCCGATCATCTTTGGATCTATTTTCAAGATTTTTTTTTTTTAATTATGATGCTGCTTTTAGCCAAAATAAAAAAAATCTGTCATTCTCAAGGACATAGCTTCTGCAGAGCGGCAGCAGTTCATGAGGAATCCGTAAGGCTGAGAATCCATTCAATTCCTTAGAGCTACGATCAATTAAATTCCAATTGTTTTCAATTCTTTCAGTCCTCCCAAATTCAATTCAATCTTGAGTTTTACTCAATTCCCATTTAGACACATTTGCTTAAAATTACATTAATAATCTCTATATACATTTTGAGGATTTTCATATTAATCTGATCTGCTTCACATACTGTAAAATGAAATTCTAATGAGATTGTTAATATCTTCCAGTGTTCCATAGATTCTCAAACAGAGAAGTTCCAACAATTGTTCTGTCTCAGTTTGGCCACTAGAGGGCGATCCTGTATAGAGTTACGTCTTATTCCAGAAGAAGAAGAAAGTACGAGAGAAAAACTGTTTTAGACCACAAATGGTTATTTTATAAAATATTTCCTTAAAAGAAAATTCCTGCTTGTGAGTTTATAAAGATCTTTATTTAGTCAGAATGTTTGTTTAGGTCGACCGAGCGTTAGCATTAGCCGTCCCAAGCTAGCGGACATTATGGTCATGTGTTAGATCGATTTATACTTTTATGGATCAATTATTGATCTGTTAAGCTTAAACAGATTAATCGATTAGGAATTTGTCTCTGAGTTGTGGGCGTGACTATTGGCGACTCCGCCCTCCTTCCCTGTTGCTAAGAGCTCTTTGTTCAGCTGTTCTCCTGTTAGCTTACAGCCACTCGCTAGCCTAGAGCTAGCATTACCGGTGTAACAAAAATGGCGATCAATATCATTTCTATCAGTTTTGATCCAGATTCCAGCTCAGACGAGGAAAACTTTGTGGATAAATTTTTTTTTAAACATAAGAATGGGGCGGAGCAAGGAGCTCGTGGCTCCGCCCAGCGTATTTTTCTACATTACAAATACGATTATGGAATTTATAAATAAATAAATGTCCTCCATCATTAGAAAAAGACAACAGGAACATGTTAAAAAAAAACACGTTTTCATTGGAGTTTAGCAAAAACAAGAGACGATTTTATTTCTTTAAGTTCAGCTGAAAATGTCGTAAATGTTTCAGTTTTCTCATGAAACTGGACGACGAACAGAGGAAACATTTAGTGAAGTTTAAAAGCAAATAAACTAATTATCTTTTGGCCAAAACACCCGAGCAGAGAAAGTGGGCGTGGCTTCCTGTAAAGAGCTTTTCCACATCATTCATTAGTAGTTTGAGTCCTGGAGACCCAGCAGCAGCAGCAGCTTCCCCTCCGTTGACCTCTCCTGACCTCTGACTAGGGCTGCCACGATTAGTCGACTAATCGACGACTAATCGACTATTAAAATAGTCGAAAACTAATTTAATAGTCGACTAGTCGTTACTTTATAATATATGGAGTTAGAGTGTCGTAAAGTTGAAAGTTATGATTAAAATATGCTAGCTTTTTAGACCATTTTGGCATTTATCAAGGTTTGTTTAAGCTATTTTGGAGATTAGCTAATATTTCAGCTACAAGCTAGCTATTCTGGTTAATTTAGGCTTTTTTCTGTTTTTCAAGATAACTTGTTGTTTAAGCTACATGCTAGCTATTTTAGAAAATTTAGGATTCTTTTTAGTTTTTTAAGGATATTTTGGAGTTAAGTTCACATGTCAGCTACATACTAGCAGTTTTGGCTAGCTGAGGCTTTTACATTTTTTTTAGGCTAATTTGGAATTTAGCTAATATTTCAGCTCCAAGCTAGCTATTCTGGTTAATTTGGGCTTTTTTCAGTTTTTTAGGCTAACTTGGTGTTCAGCTATTATTTCAGCTAGATGTTAGCAGTTTTGACTAACTTAAGCTTTTTTAAAAAAAAAAAAAGTTTTTTAGGGTGTTTTGGAGATTAGCTAATATTTAAGCTACATGCTAGCTATTTTGGAAAATTTAGGATTTTTTTCCAGTTTTTTAAGGATATTTTGGGGTTAAGTTAACATGTCAGCTACATGCTAGCAGTTTTGGCTAGCTGAGGCTTTTAATTATTTTTTAGGCTAATTTGGCATTTAGCTAATATTTTAGTGGCTATCAGCTTTAGTGTTTTTAGCTATCAATTTCAGCATCTTCGCTGTCGTCACTCGCTTCAGCTTCAAAATTCAGCTTACAGCATTCACACAAGCATTTTCACAGATAATGCTTGTGTGGATATATTTAGTTTTTAGTTTGTTTAAAGCTAATAATGGTTAAGATGTGTGTTTTACATCCAGTTTGTGCATGACCCGATTAGTCGACTAATCGGAAAAAATAATCGGTGATTAGTCGACTATTAAAATAATCATTTGTGGCAGCACTACCTCTGACCCACAGACCCTCAGGCCTTCCAGAACCGGACCCTGTGACCCGGGCAGCTCACCTCCAGGTTGTACTTGTTCATGTGCTCCTGGCGGCGGCAGTACAGGTACAGCATCCCGATGCTGCTGCCCACAGCCAGGAAGTCCGCGCTGCAGTCCAGCGCCGTCAGGTAAACCAGAACCGACCTGAAGCCGCGCTGCACCTGACAAACACACGCACACCTGTGAGCGGGCCCGGCTCGGTCCAGGGCGGGGTTTGTGGTCGGTACCTTCGCCGGGATGGCGTTGAGCAGGTAGTAGAGCGGGCAGAACTCCCTCAGGACGGAGGACGGGATGGCCTCCGCCGCCATGATGCAGACGAGACCGGCCCGATCCGGCTCAGACCTACAGATCACAAAAACAGAAGAGTAACTAGTTACATTTACTCAGTTACTCTTCAGTAATTTTAGTATTTCATTTGGTTTTTTGTTTACTTTTCTCATTTCTGAAGTGTAAACAAAGAAAAAAATTGACTTTATTTGAAAATAAAATAATTAATCATTTAAAATATTCTGAGTTATTCTTTAGTGTTAGTTACTTTTGTACTCGAGTAATCTTTTGATTTACTTTTTTTCTTCAACATTTCAAAGTAACTTGACCCGCTTCTACATGTATTGATCTTAGTCCGAACCGATCGTTGGGTCAGCGCCTGAGGGGTTCAGAAGGTCCAAAGTTCGGCTGAGTTCTATGGAGGCTCGAGAGCCGGGGGGGCGGGGCCACTGGGAGCAGCTGAGTGATGCAACACTTCCGGCTGGACTGGACCCGGACCGGGCTGTTCGGGTCTGACCGGACTCGGACACAGAGCGGTGGAACAGAACTGGGCTCGGTTCTGAGCGGCACGCGGGGGCTCGCTCACTCGCGCGCGCGCGCGGCTCACCTGCAGTTGGTCAGAAACGACAACAACAACACAGGGGGCGCTGCGGAGCCGAGCGGTCCGGAACAATGAAAACATCACCAGTTCTGACCCCGTCCGGACACACCCGAACCTGATCGACCCAGGAGCTCGTGCTGCCGGGGTCGGCGCGCGGTAACTCGCGCGTGCGCCAGGGTTTGGATAAACAGGTTCACGCGCGCAAAGGCCGCGCCGGACCCCCCCCCCCCCCATCCGGCACAGTCCGGAACCGGAGACCACCGAGCTCGGTGGAGCAGAAACTACGACGGGGCGGCTGGTGGAGCGGCCGGTACCGAACCGGCCGAACCCGCGGGCCGATGGGCGCAGAGCGACGGCGGCGGGACCGCGGGACTCACCGAGACGGACCCGACGACGCCTCAGGTTCGGGTCCGGGAGATTCTGCGGCAGCTGGATGCTGGAGCGCGGACAGGTGACATCGCCCCGCGCATGCCCGGCTGTGTCACCGGACCGCCGAGCTCTGCGCCCCCTGCAGGCGGAAGTGACGCCGCGTCACGGCTCTCACGTCCTTCACGAAGGTTCTGGCAGAACCGAACCAGACCTGCTGCAGCCTTCACAGGGACCGAACCTCAGAAGAATCTGATCATTGTTTAGAATCACAATAAAACACAATAAATTAAATACAAACGTTTTTATTTATTTGTTTTTATAATTTATAAAAATATTAATTATAATAATTAGTAATTATAATTTAGTATGTCATGATAACAGAGGCTGGTTTCAGAACTGTCTAATGTAACCCATCAAATATCCTAATGTGACGGCTGGATCCATCTTGGTATTGGACCGGTTCTGGTTCTGATTCGGATTCTAACTCAGACAAAAGTTCAAATCTGGAGCTCCAAAGCAACTTCAAAGTCATAGCATCATCTGGTCCTTTCAAAAACGTTGTGACACGCCCATTTCAACAATAGAGCTGAAGATCATCTGTCAATCAAGCGACCACGAGCTGATTGGTTCATAATTAATGTGAGCAAAAGAGGCGGGATGGAAGCAAACATGTCCAGTGTGGTTACTACAGACCACAACAAAAACAAAAAATGAAAAAATCCCCCCCAATCCAAGAAAACGCGAGAGTCCTCACATTGTGATGTCACAGGGTGAGGACCAGCCCCTTCTATCCGCCCCCAGGATAACACACACCCACTTTCTCTGCAGAGATCTTGAAACAACAGCGGCTCTAGGATGATGTCATGAAGTGGGCGGCACCCACAAGGAGCGCAAGGTATTACCCAGTGACAGTATAGAGAGATGGACCAAGTGCCCGTGACATCACCAGTAGAAAATGCCTTTCCTCCGCTTCCATCCTGATGAGGTCAGCTGTCCGGACGCCGCCATGTTGGAACCAGTTAGCAAGCGTGATTGGTTCAAGTCGGTGTGAGTTAATGGCAGTGCATCAGAGATCAAAGCAAAAACTAATTCATAAAAAATGTGATGTTTAGTGAGTCAAAGGTAACATATTATCATATTTATGGATAGTTTATTCTGAAAAGCTTAGAGCAGGAGTGTAACTCAATCACACAAGAGGAGAAAAACCAAAACACATCTGAGATCGAACAGGATAAACATTTACTGAACATTCTAAAGCTACATTTCTAAAACTGTAACTTTTTAACATAATTATGAACTATAGCATTACCTGTCATGATGCTAAAGTAATGCTGGAAGCTGAATTTGAAGATGCTGAAATTGATCGCTGAAAACAGTAAAGCTACAAACTAAAATATGAGCTAAATTAGTCTAAAAAAAAAACCAAAAAAGACAATTAGGTTAGCCAAAACAGTTAGCATGTTGCTGAAAAAAATAGCTAAACTTCAAAATATCCTGAAGAACAAAACAGAAACAGCCTAAATTAGTGTAAACAGCTAGCATGCTAATATTGGCCTAACTCCAAAACAGCCTAAAAAAACCTTAAAAATAAAGCCGAAATTAGCCAAAACAGCTAGCATGTAGCTGAAATATTAGCTAAACTCTAAAATAGTCTAAAAAGTCTTGGATAATTGTCAAAAGAGTCCAAAAAACAACCTAGCAGAATGCTCATTTTAAAACTTTAAAACTGTAACTTTTTAACATAATTATGAACTATAGCATTACCTGTCATGATGCTAGTGTAATGCTGGAAGCTGAATTTGAAGATGCTGAAATTGTTCGCTGAAAACAGTGAAGCTGATAGCAAACTAAAATATGAGCTAAATTAGTCTAAAAGGAAAAACAAAAAAGAAACTTGGGTTAGCCAAAACAGTTAGCATGTAGCTGAAAAAATAGCTAAACTCAAAATATCCTGAAAAACAAAACAAAAACAGCCTAAATTAGTGTAAACAGCTAGCATGCTAATATTGGGCTAACTCCAAAACAGCCTAAAAAACCTTAAAAATAAAGCTGAAACTAGCCAAAACAGCTAGCATGTAGCTGAAATATTAGCTAAACTCTAAAATACCCTAAAAAATCTTGGAAAATTGTCAAAATATTCCAAAAAACAACCTACCAGAATTCTCATTTTAAAACTTTAAAACTGTAACTTTTTAACATAATTATGAACGAGACATATAGCATTACCTGTCATGATGCTAGTGTAATGCTGGAAGCTGGATTTGAAGATGCTGAAATTGTTCGCTGAAAACAGTGAAGCTGATAGCAAACTAAAATATGAGCTAAATTAGTCTAAAAGAAAAAAAAAAAAAGAAATTTAGTTTAGCCAAAACAGTTAGCATGTTGCTGAAAAAATAGCTAAACTTCAAAATATCCTGAGAAACAAAACAAAAAAGCCTAAATTAGCGTAAACAGCTAGCATGCTAATATTGGCCTAACTCCAAAACAGCCTAAAAAAAAAAACCTTAAAAATAAAGCTGAAACTAGCCAAAACAGCTAGCATGTAGCTGAAATATTAGCTAAACTCTAAAATAATCTAAAAAGATCTTGGAAAATTGCCAAAATATTCCAAAAAACAACCTAGCAGAATGCTCATTTTAAAACTTTAAAATGTAACTTTTTAACATAATTATAAATAATAAAAAGGCAGGAATATTATTCCAGAATAAATCACCTTAAACCTTAAATAACTTTTAATATTTTACTCTCTTTTTTATCAAAATTATACAAGTTCAATAAAATAAATAAAAATAAAATAAAATGTTCTGGAGGGCCGGATCCGGCCCCCGGGTCTCGACTTTGACACGTTTCACAGAATAACATGACTCGGGTACTTAAGCTGTTGTGCAACGCGCCACCTGCTGGTTAATTAGTGAACTGACCCGACAATTATAGAAAAAATTGAATCATGAAATAAAGGCGACAATTATTCTGAAATGTTGGAAGAAAATATTTGGTGTTTCCATTTCAAATCAACGTTCCTGCATGAAGCTTTCAGCTCTTTTCTATAGAAGCTTGGACAGATCGGCCAAAAACAAAATGAATAACAGACATTTACAGAATAAATCCATACATTGTTTATTTTTGATGAATTTTACATCCAAATGATTTATTTTTGATTTACTGTAAGCTTGTTTGTGTTTTGAATAAACAATGTAAAGACAAACTGGAAGTAAGAACTCCTCATAAATCCTTTTAAAATGTTTTATCGTCAAATATATAACAAATATATAACATTAAAATTTATTTGAATTATTGGGAAAAAAAGTTTAAACATTTAATAACAAGTTAATTCAAGTTTTGTTTAGAGTCGGTCTCTTTTTTTGAGCAAAATTTCTTTTAAAATTTTTATTTTTCAAAATAAAAGTTTGCAAAGCAGAAAGTTAGAGAGTTATCATCTTGTAAACTTTTCCATCTGATTTAAGGTTTTACTTTTAGTTTTAAATGTTGTGTTTTTGATGTAAATGTAGATATGTTTGGATTCTTAATAAAACGTCCAAAAATCACCAAATATTCACAGGAAATACTCCCCGGTGTTCATCCTGAGAGTTTTTTTTATCATGTTCTGGTTGATTTATTTGCCCTACACCACCTGTTCCACTTAATCCTTCTCTTTTCCCCTTCAAAATAAAAGCATTATTAATTACAAAAATCCATTTAAAAGGGGATTTAATGCATTTTTATAGTTTCATTTGTGATTGAATGAAAGTAGAAACTGATTTTTATTTTAGCTCCTTAAAAACCCACTAACTTCACTCTCTTTCAGAGGGTTGAGATAAATCACATGTCCTGAAATCCCATACTATCACACTTCCACCACCTTTTCTCATAAGATCAAAAGTTGCTCCATTTCCCTCTAAATTATAGTTACTGAGAAGTTAAACTTAATTTATAAATATTCCCGGTTCTGAACAAGTAAATCAGGCAGTTAATTAAAAAAAAAAGACCTTTTCTTTTTGTTCTTAACCTCCCAGAAACAGCAGAGACTGAAACCCTTTCACACT
Organism: Oryzias javanicus; assembly: GCA_003999625.1. Classification (NCBI taxonomy): domain Eukaryota; kingdom Metazoa; phylum Chordata; class Actinopteri; order Beloniformes; family Adrianichthyidae; genus Oryzias; species Oryzias javanicus. Next base: position 24,451,587 of record CM012458.1, read on the forward strand.
TTTTTATTTCTTACAAAATCACAGTTTAATAAATAGTCTGTAAAAATGAGTACAAAAGTGGTTTTTCTTAACATTTCATATATGAATCACTCGTGACTCGTTTCAGGTCAGAGGAGACTTTTTCTGTCAGGAACTTTTACAATCTAGTTTTGCTGAATTAAGGCCTCTTGATTTTGGCATCAGAACAATCGGTCAGTCGAATGTTTTTTGTCTTTTTTTTGTGTTGTTTTTGTCTGAATTAGTGGAAAGTTAAAAGCTCCCCTGGTTCCACAAGTTCAGCAAAAGAAACTTTAAATAAAGAACATCTAGAAATAAATAAAAATGGCTCAACATGCAGGATCCCTTTAAGTCCTAGAAATGCTGACGGAACGAAACACTGCGGCGGCGGCGGCGAGCGAGCCGCTTCACGGCGGAGGATTGACGTTCTCACGGAGATTCCTGGGATTGCAGTGACAGTCTGAGCGGAATCCTCCTTCAGGAGGTTCAGCAATCCCACCACATCTTTACTGCATTGGGTCAACGCCTCTGCGGCTGGACGCTCAGCTGCAGGTCCATGATCTGATCCTGCATGATCTGATCCTGGATCTGCGACGGTTCAGCAGAGGCTCAACCAGAAATTACTGCATATCAAAGTTAACTTTGTTCAACACTTAAGGACAAAACAGTGGAAAGAATCGATCAGTTCAGGCCCAGATCTGGTATTGTTTTCCTTTTTAAAGTCAGACGCTTTTAACTAAAAACGTTTAATATCCGATTTACTTTTTTAATTGAAATAATTATAAAAAATCTGACATTTACACCCGCAACTTGGAGTCAGTTTTGTCTCTTTATGTCTAAAAGTCACAAAACAAATCTGGAAAATAAAAATCCAGGACAAACTAGTTTGATAAAAGTTCAAATTTGATGTTTTTTAAGGCGGTGCAGCTTGTAACCAGATTAAAATCAGTCAATTTGGCACAAATACATCACGTGAAATAAAATAAATTAATATTTTTCAGTCTATTTGTTCTTGTTTTACATTTACATAATTTCACTAGGAAAATGTGTTTTTTGTCAACTCAGACTTTAAGGTTTCTATATTTTTAATGAGTTCTGCAGAACTTTACAAACTCTGCAAAAACAGGTCCTTTAGATAAACATAAAATAAAAAGTGCAAATTCTATTTAAATTAACAAAAAAAAAATCGGTCTTACCAAGAATTCCTATTTTAATAAAAAATTCTTAATTGGTTTTCTTAAAGATTATTTTGCTGTTTAAAAATGTCTTAATATTTTCTTGCAAGAAAGAAACAAACTGAAATATCTCCAGATTGGGTTTCTGCGGTAATTTTCCAAATCACAGAAAATAAGAGTTGAAAAACTAAAATGAAGCAGAAATTTCCTTTAACTTTACATTTAAGGCAGATAAGATTCTAATTGAATGTGTTTTTATTCCACTTGAACCTTGACTTGTGTGCTTTATTACTACAGAAAGACTTATTCATATCCATTAATTAATTCATTAATTAATTTTATGTTTTAAAACAACGGTTTTATTGTTTCACGTCTCGAGAACTCAATACTAAGTGCTTTTAAAGTTGAAAAGATATATCAATGATTCGAGAAGGTCAAATGTGAAAAATTTTTACCTGAAAAAAGTCGGGCCAATATACGGCATCTAAAAACAAAAGTCAAAAAAATAAAAAATGATTTTTTCTGTATTTTTGGTTGTATATCATCACCAAGGGCTGGTAAAAAAAAAGTGATAAAAGGACATTTTTAAATTTTTTTCTGTTACACCAGAGGTTTTTTTCATAGACTTTAAGTCCGTATTAAGTAAAATGATTTTTTCTGGTTATTTTTGAATTGATAACTGGAGCATCTAAAGTGACATGGTGGTGAGATAAATTACCAAATTTTTTTTTAGTAAAAAAAAAAAAAAAAAAAAAAAAAAAAAAAACATTTGTTTAAACTTTTAATTTCTTTTTTGAATTTAAACTTTGATGTCCCTTAAGGGGCTCCGTAACCTGGAATCAAAGATTTTATCTCTTTAGTCTGCAGGTTTGAGCAGCAAAATGCAGGAAAATTCAATGCAAAAAGCTCTCTGACAATTTTTTTTGGATTCTTTAAAGCAAATTTTTCATCTTTTTAAAAACATAATTTAAAAGTCTTTCAAAATCAGAAAACTTGTATGGAGTTTTTTCGTTTTCGGATCCGATTTTTCCACATTTACGTCATAAATTCTGCATTTTTGTGACTTTACAGTCTGCGATCACACCGACTTCACTCTTTGTCGTTTCCTTTTATCAAACCTAATGAAAGCATAAAGATAAGTGCGTACTTCTCTAAGCCCCTCCCACCTTTTTCCTCCTCCAATGACAGCAGTTTTTCAATCGTTTCATAAAAAAACAAAAGTGACTCCATGCAGGTTTTTGCTCCAGAAGCTGCAGTCTGACCGTCAGACGTTCACCTCCGCGCTTTCCACAGACTGGCAGGATTGTCACATTAACACAGGATGCTGAGAAGAATCATGTATTGCTTCGTAGTGATGAGGAAACGACAGAACCGGAGCTTCAACGGATGACGTTTTTGGTCAAAGGCTGAGAAACGACGCAGAGGGGGCGGAGCTCCGGGATGTTTCTTGGACTAGACGTCCCTCTGAAGCCCTTGAGACGGGTTGGGTTCTAAAACTACCGAGGGTCTGACGACGACTTAGCAACCCCGCGTTATTATTGCTTGCACGTTAAGGTTTGGGAAACGCCTCAAGAGGAATATTTCTTCTCCGGTTTCCTCTTTTCTCAGACACGAACGGACACTCGATGCTGATGTTTGCTGGTGATTTCAGGATGCACAAGTCTCAAATTCTTTGGAGTTTCATTCACGAAGCGGAGATGACGGCGGGGTTCTTCCACGCCCTCCTGATCCACGCACACACACGGACACGCACGCACTCGCCAGCTTTCTGGAACCACGATTGGCACGGATTATCAAAATAAATACCCTGGAAGCTTGGCACTATGCAACAAAACTCGTAAAGAAATCTTATAAAAACTATTGAATAATCTCTAGTTTTTGTGTTTCTCACTATTAATGTTCGACTGTTTGCTGATGACGGTGCGCCGTTCGCTGAACGTGTCGGATGGAGCTGCGTCTTCTATTTTCCCTCCGTCTGTTCGACCTGAAGCAGACGGGGTCAGGACGCCCCTCCCTCGGCTCACGGGTGCCCCCCCAGGATGCTGGTGACGGCCTGGTCCAGCGAGGGGCCGGCGGCGGCCCTGGGGGCGGGCGGGCCCTGCAGGCGCTGCAGCTCCAGGATGCTGTCGATGGCGCTCTGTAAGTGCTCGCTCAGCACGCTGTCCTCTTGGAGAGGGGGGGCAGGGGGCTGAAGCGCCGCTCCGGCCCCGGCGGGCTCTCTGACCGGCAGCGTTTCAGTTTGGGGGCGTCTCTGGGATCAAAGACGTCCTCTGGTTCCGACGGGGGACTGGGGGGTTTTGATTTGGAGGCGGGGCCTGTCTGTCCTTCAGAGCCCCCGCTCAGAGCTCCGTTGGGCAGCTGAAGAGCGCCGTTGGGTGCCCCGCCCCCATTGGTCAGCTGACCCGCGCGGTCCCTCTTGAAGCGGGGGTCGCAGGCCGAGTTGCGGACCACCTTCCGGGATCCGGACTCCTGCTTGATGGTGAGCCGGAGCGCCCCGCGGGAGCTGGAGCGGTACGTCTTCAGGCCCGGGGGCCGCTCCGACAGCCGCGTCCAGGACGGGGGGGAAAGGGGGCTCCCGGAGGACTGCGGGTGGGAGGGGCCGGCGCAGCCGTGCGGGGACGACGCCGCCAGGGCCGCCATGAAGGTTTCTGCAGAGAAAGTTCAGAGAAAAACTGGAGCCAGTTGACGAATACAAGAAATGACATCAAATAAGACTTAAAGTCATTTTAAGTAAAATGTAAACCACAAACAAACCTTAACGCTACAATAAAAGTAAGGATTACTTAATTAGCATTTATTGAATTTAGATTAGTTAAATGTATAAATGAATCTCTGAGGTTCACATAGATCAGAGGTGTCAAACTCAATTGCACAAGGGGCCAGAATCCAAAACACACCTTAGGTCGCGGGCCGAACAGGATAAACATTTATTGAATATTAAAACTAAATGTTTAAAACTTTAAAAACGTAGCTTTTAAATATAATTATAAACTAGATATATAGCATTGCCTGCGGTAGTGCTAGTGAGAATGCGTAAGCTGAATTTGGCAGCTGAAAATGTTAGATGAAAATGCTAAAATTGATAGCTACAAACACTTTAGCCAAAACAGCTAACGTGTAAATATTAGCCTAACTCCAAAACAGCCTAAAAAAAACATTTCAAAAAGCTCCAATTACCCAGAACATATAGAAAATATTAGCTAAACACCAAAATGGACAAAAAAACTAAAACAAAAAAGCCTAAATTTGCCAGAACAGCTAGCATGTAGCTGAATTTTTAGCTAAACACCAAAACAGCCAAAAAATCTTAGAAAATGCCAAAATAGTCCAAAAAGGTGGTAGAATGCCAATTTTTAAAACTTTAAAATGTAACTTTTTAACATAACCATGAATAATAAAAAGGCAGGAATATTATTCCAGAATAAATCAACTTAAACCTTAAATAACTTTCTATATTTTCCTCTCCATAAAAATATCTTCTGTCAAAACAATACAAGTTAGAAATAAGCGCAAGATAACATTGGGCCATTATTAACAATAAAATAAAATGATCTGGAGGGCCGGATAGAATCACCTGGAGGGCCGGATCCGGCCCCTGGGCCTTGACTTTGACACATGTGACATAGATGATAAACTCTGTAGGTTTTTCCATCCATGTTGACCTGAAGACGTCTGGTTTGTTCAACTCTACCTCCAGAATGAACAGATTATCTCATGATGAACAACATTGGTTACCAACGACCATGATCAACAAGTACGCATGAATAATGTTTTTCCGGTTCCGGGTCAAGTCCTGAACCGGATATTGATCATTCATGCAGAGAAAATGGTCGAGTCGGGGTGGGATCATATAAGTTCGCTTCCTTCCACTCCCTTTCAACAGACTGATTTTGTGATTGATTATGTGAAGTTATTTCATGTATTATAATCTGATTGGTTGAAATAAACCGTTTCATTCATTCATTCATTCATTCATTCCTTCATTCATTCATTCATTCATTCAACTAGACTGAGATGATCCTGTTTGGTGCAGAGCAGCTTTTATTTTGAAAATAAGTTATTTGAGCTTCTGTTAAAAGTAAAAAAAAAAAAAAAAAATCACATTTTAGAGATGTTAGCCTCTGTTTATATTTGTGTCAAAATAGACTTAAATCAGATTTTTTTTTTTTTACGGCTCCTTCTAGGTTTTGATCAGTAGAAATTGAGCCAGAATGTCTTTTACTGTGAAAGGTTTCCGCCCTCTGCTCTAATAGGACTGTCATTTGATTGGTGGGCTTTGGATGTTGTGTCACCCTGGCTGGTGATCAAAAAAGTTCTTTGTAATGTTGGAGCCAGACGATGTCAGTAAACAGTGATTGGTCGGATTCAGTCTTAGTTTCTATGGCAACCACTCTGGCCAATCAGGAGAGAGTTTGTTGGAAAGCCACACCCCTTCCACTTGAAAGCAGGCTCCACAAAATCTGTCAATCAAAGGTTTTGAATGTTGGACGTGGGGGCCGGCAAGCTCCACCCACTTTTATTGAGGCATCTGGTTGGTCAGTTTAAAAATACAAGAAAAAAAAAAATAAAGATTATCAATAAGATGTTAAAAAAAGTATCTGGTTATTCTGACCAATAGAATGACGGCTGTTTATTTCTCTGTATTTGGTTACTTCCTGTTCGGAACATGAAGGGGGCGGAGTCACGGTGACTGCATCGACTTGATGTGGATGTGGAAGTCGAGCATTTTCTGAGGGTGTCTCAGATCCAGTTAAGGATTTAGATTCACGATCGTAAATTTCACAAACCTGAAAAATCGGAACATTTTCATCGTGTTCTGATGAAGACGTAATTCCTTTCAAATGCAATGCATTGTGGTCTATATTTGCCAATCTGGACAAAGTTGTATGAACTTCCCCTCCCCCGTGTTGGACGTGACCATCCCCCCTCCTAAAACGACCGTCGTGCTTCTGGTTGATAGAAAGAAACTCGCTGACCTGGATCCCGGCGAGCTCGCCGTCTGTCCTCGGCCAAAGAGAACCTCTCGGCCTGCAGGAAGAGACGCTCCAGCATCACCATCTCCGCCGACGGACTCTCCTGCTGTGGAGACGACGCAAGATTTAACCGGAGGCGCCGACGGGACGTCCCGAACGCCCGGAGCCGCGTCTCACCTGCGTCTCTTTCACCAGCAGCTGCCTGTATTTGTTGACCATGTCTTTGGTGCGCTTCAGCAGGAAGTAGGACATGGAGTCGAACTCCTGGTCCACTGTTGGAGAAAACAATCAGACTTCTGGGAGCCGAGCGGACGCCGCTTCTCAAGGTTTTAAGACGGTCTGTGCACGGGACGGTCCAGCGGCTCAGGACGTCACTTTAAATAAATAACCATTTTTTTTATGGAGAGAAATAAATATCAATCGGATTTATGTCGGCGTCAGCGGAGCTGCTGCGGATCCTGGAAAATATTTATATTTTTAAAAAGATAAGTGTCAAAAAAAAGATTATTTAGACTTTTTATAGTAGTTATCGGGCTTATTTGTTCGAGAAAATGTGAAGTTTTACCAGAAATTATTTACAATCTAAGTTTAAAACGACTAAAAGGAAAACTCTGATTTTTATTTAAACGCATCACTGAGACGTGAAGTGAGTCTCACCACAGATTCGTGCGTAATCGAGGCTTTGTGAGTGCGTAAAACGGGATTTATCATGTTTGTCCTCGTTAGTTTATGACTTTTTTTTCATTAATTCTTTACTTTTTTTCTAATAAATATGTTTTTTCTTCTCTTAAAGTTGTGTTTTAAAGTCATACATTTAAGATATCTAAAGTAATACTTTAAAACACAGATTAAAAAGTCTGAAATTTAGCCTAAGAAATTGAAAATTGCAAATACAACTTTATTTTCGTCATTCAACAACTGAACATTTTTTCTTATAAATTTACAGCTTTTTTGTTTGTAAATGCTAAAAAAGATTCAGAAAGTTTCCTTTAGTTTTCAGTTTTTAAAAAAACAGGTGAAATATTGGGGGTGGAGTCAGAAGCTAAGCTCCACCCCCTAAAATTAAAGGAAGTTGTTCACGCTCGGCTGAAAATGAGGAGTTATTTTGAAGTCACGTCACATACAATATAATAATAAAAAGACATTTTTCTCAAAGTAGACAATAAAATCAGATTAAACATGAAGGACAAACATCTAAATATCTAGCCGACTTCAAAGGAAAATGTCTCAAACTTGACATGTTTCTTGTTTTCTCACATGATCCTAACAGGAACTGAGTTTTAAAGCTTTACGTTTGTAATTAGTGTTAAGGTGTTATGATTTTACGTTTTTTTTTTTTTATTAATTATGAACAAAACGTATAATACGAGTCACAAATCAAGAATACGCACTAACTGGAGTGAGTCTATTTTCTCTCCATATTTTTTTGCTAATGTTTGTTTTGGATTGTGTGTTTGTGTTGTTTGTTGCTTATTTGTTTATTCTCAGGGTCCTGCTCTAGATCAATTTGTTTTTGTTTCTTCACTCGGTACACGAAGCTTGTTGATTCTCTTTTTTTTCTCTCCATAAACCAGAGCGCAGGAGACCTGAAATGAAGTCCTCTCGGGTGGGCAGGTGACCGGCACACGTGTGATACGGCAGCAGGTGTCGGACCGCGTCCTTCAGCGAGGCGAACGCCGGACGAGTGACGGGATTCTGGACGGCTCGGTGGTCCGAGATGAGCTGCTGCTGGAACCTGAAGAACAGACGCAGATTTCAAACGAATACTCGATCAAACATCAGAAATGATACTTCTGACAGATCCTGCATTTCTACCACAGAATATTAGGGAATTATAAAAAAAATAATATTAGAAGACTTAACGACTTTTTCGCTCCAAATTCACAACTTGAAATCTCTTATAAAAACAATAAAACCAGATTAAAGTCGACGTGAACGTACGGTCCAGCAGGAATACGGCACGCCCAAATGTGTCTGAACATATAAACTCTGCATTACCGACACTGAACTCCAGAAAGCAGCTACACTGTTAATAATTAGATTTTGGGTTCCGAATTTATGAAGGTAATATTGTGTCAAAACATCCAGTGTAAAAATAATAAATCAGCACACGAGTTGGAGAATCAACACAGACCACAATGTTTAATTCACATCACAATCAATAGTAAAACTCAGAAGATGTGAAGATTGCAGTAGTTTAAAAAGCCAGGAACATGCTATTTAGTTGGGGATGCATGGTGAACACTCGGTGTGTGTGTACACTTGGATGTTTGGAATATTACCTTCATGCTGGAAAAGACAAAGTCTTGCTTTGACAATTAACTTCTTTAGTACTTGTGTTTTAAAGTTGTTAAAATATTTAAAGTAATACATTAAAAGTCAGAAATTAAGGAAATCTTAAATCATTTTCCACAAGAATTTACAGCTTTTACACAGCCACATGTAAGAGATATGTGCCAAAACTAATTTGCAGGGAGGAGGGGTCAGGCAGGGGGAGCTCTCATCGGAGATCAGCCAATCAGAGGACGGGGATCAGGGGGGGCTATTTTTCTTTCAGCAATGGCTCCAAGCTGGGGGAAGTCTCTTCAAAATACTACTTTTCGTTGCTTTTCTGTAGTAAATATACTCTTACCAACAATAGATTTGGAAAACCAGCCACGTTAAATGATTATCCTTTTATAAACATCAAAGCTATTTAGTTTTAACACGGGGATGCATGGTGAACACTCGCTCGTGTGTGTGTATTATTTACACTTGGATGTTTTGGAACAATATTACCTTCATACAAATTTCTTTATTTTCTTTTTAAAGCTATCTGGAATTAAAGCTTCACAAAGTCTTTCAGCTTCGATGTTTGTCCTCAGTAGTTTATGACTTTTTTCTCATTAATTCTTTATTTTTTTCTAATAAATATATGTTTTTTCTTCTCTTAAATTTGTGTTTTAAAGTTGTATATTTAAGATATTTAAAGTAATAAATTAATAATTTTAAAACACAGATTAAAAAGTCAGAAATTTAGCCTAAGAATCTTAAAGTTGTAAATATAAAACTTTATTTTCGTCCTTCAAAAACTGAACATTTTTTCTTATAAATTTACAGCTTTTTTGTTTGTAAATGCTAAAAAAGATTCAGAAAGTTTCCTTTAGTTTTCAGTTTTTAAAAAATTTTGGGGGTGGAGTCAGAAGCTAAGCTCCACCCCCTAAAAATTAAAGGAAGTTGTTCACGCTCGGCTGAAAATGAGGAGTTATTTTGAAGTCACGTCAGATACAATTCAATAACTAAAGACATTTTTCTCAAAGTAGACAATAAAATCAGATTAAACATGAAGGACAAACATCTACAGTAAATATTTATCCGACTTCAAAGGAAAATGTCTCAAATTTGACTTGTTTCTTGTTTTCTCACATGATCCTAACAGGAACTGAGTCTTCCTCACTAGAATCATCTTGTTTGGATGTTCTTTTGCTCCATAAATGAACAGAACAGCGGCGGTTGGCGGCGGCGGTCTTACCGGTGCCTGCGGATTGCTGGTGGGAGCTTCTCCTCCTCCTCCTCCTCCTCTTCCTCCTCCTCCTCCTCAGGATCCTCCAGCTGCACACGGACCACAACCGTTTATAACATTTCACAAACAATCGTCAGCTTTGAGAAGATTTCAAATGTGTTTGACCTCCATGACGGTCCGAACGGGGGCCTCCGGACCCCCCCGGACGGGGACCTCCTGAGCTGCAGGAGACGGTGGATCAAGAGTGAAGGGTTCACCCTCCGAGACCGAGGCAGCTGTGGAGGACAGGATGAAGATGAGGAGGAGGAGGAGCGTGGGAGGAAGGAGCTCTGCTGAACTCACGGTTGTGCTGCGGGACAGCTGACTCGTCCCCTGCAGGCGCGGGAGCCGGCCGCTGCTGAGGGACCGGGACGCTGGGGGCGGGGCTATGGCTCATCGCTTGAGAAGAGGACGGACGCGTCTGGATCTGGGCCGACCCGCTCTGCTGCTGGTTCTGAGGAATGAGGGGCTGCGGTGCTGGATGTGGATGAGAACTCGGGGCGGAGCTTTCAGGGGGCGGGGCTGGTGGAGACAGGGGTTCTGCGGCCGCTTTCCCAGAGTCCTGGTCCTGGTCTTCTGGCTCTGAGGGAAGCGGGGACGGGAGGCTCGGAGGCGTGGCCTTTCTGCTGCTGACGGCGGGGGAGGCGAGCGGCTCCAACGCCAGCAAGTCCGGCTGGACGGGGGAACCGAGTGTCTGCTGTGACCAAAGACAAAACAAGTTAACCTCTCAGGTCTGGAAAACGTCCCGGAGATTCCCGAGTACCTGGGAGAAGGCCTGGTTCTGGTTCAGCGCCGATTCTTCCGCTGGAGGCATCAGGAGTTTGGGCACATCCAGAGCGGGCTCGGGAGGGGCCTGCAGGACCGTCACGACCGGAGGGGGCGAGGACCGCAGTCCTGCAGAGCGGTTCTGGACGGACACCTGCTGGACCACGGCTCCGAAGGGCTGCGGAGGCAAACAGACTCCGTGAATCCTGCCTCATCCTCAACAAATCTGGAGCCGTCCTCCCCTCAGACGGGACGCCTGGAGGTGACAGATTTGTGGCTTTGCTGCAGAGGAAACACTCGTTATCACTCGTCGTGCTCGGCTGTGTTTGGAAAAGTTCCAACCCACAAACAAAAACGTCTAAATGAGAGGCTGGAATGGTGAAAGTCGGAGATCCTTGAGGCTTCACTAATGGAAAACAACCTTCTTCATCAATCGGGCCGCAGTGTTCCGGCGCAGCAGCTGACGGGTCGGGACCGTCTCCTGATGGACCATAAATGTTTAATGAGGGTTTTTGTGAACGTCAACACAACAAACCTGATTTCCTTTCATTGTTTTGAGTTTGTTTTACTGTAAATCTGAATCATTTCCTCTCATTTCTAGTTTTTCTTTGACACTAATCGAACCCCCCCTCTTTCTATCCGCTTCTTTTCATTCCTCCGCTGCTTTTTCTATGCTAATCAGATCTAGGATGAATCCTGTTTGGCTTCTATGGATCTATATTTGGCACAAATGGCGGTCAACCTCTGACTGGAACATCACAGGTTTGGGTTTCCGCTCTACACCCCCGATAGTGTGGAAGTGTTAACAGTAAAGCCCTTAAAGTCTTAAAGAAAGGAATATTAGTCGATGTCAGAGGTCGGCAACCTTTAACACTAAAAGAGTAATTTGGGCTCGTTTTCTACTGATCCAAACCTAGAAGGAGAAATTTGGATTTGCATTCATAGCCTTCTTTTTGTTTTTTGTTTTTTAAATAAATATTTTGGCAAAAATAAAAGGAAAACAAATGTATAAAAAGAAACTAGCATCTCTCAAAAAGGGAATTTCTTTTACATTTTTTAACTTTAGTAGCAGAAAAGCAAAGTCATTGCTCAATTACTTGCTGAACTTTAAATTAGCATAACATTTCTCTGTAAATTAAATAACCCAAAAAATTTTAGCATGTTGCTGAAATGAAAGCTAAACTCAAAATTAGCCTAAAACCCCCAGTAAAACCCCCACAAATTAGCTAAAAATGTTAGCATATTCCTAAAATATTAGCTAAACTCTAAATGAGCATAAAACAATAATTAGAGGCCAAATCCACCAATAAAGCTAGCTTGTTAATTACTAGCTTAACTCCAAAATAGCCTCAAATTCCTCAATAAAATAACGTTAGCATGTTGCTAATATAGAAGTTAAAACTCTGAATTAGCCTAAAACCCCCAGTAGATAACAAATTAGCTAAAAATGTTAGCATATTACTAAAATATTAGCTAAACTCTAAATTAGCATAAAAAAATAATTAGAGGCCAAATCCGCCCCAAAAAAAGCTAGCTTGTTGCTTAATTACTAGCTAAATTCAAAAATAGCCTCAAATTCCTCAATACAATAACGTTAGCATGTTGCTAAAATAGAAGCTAAAACTCTAAATTAGCCTAAAACCCCCAGTAGATAGCAAATTAGCTAAAAATATTAGCATATTACTAAAATATTAGCTAAACTCTAAATTAGCATAAAAAAATAATTAGAGGCCAAATCCACAAAAAAAAGCTAGCTTGTTGCTTAATTACAAGCTAAACTCCAAAATAGCCTCAAATTCCTCAATAAAATAACATTAGCATGTTGCTAAAATAGAAGCTAAAACTCTAAGTTAGCCTAAAACCCCCAGTAGATAACAAATTAGCTAAAAATGTTAGCATATTACTAAAATATTAGCTAAACTCTAAATTAGCATAAAAAAATAATTAGAGGCCAAATCCGCCCAAAAAAAGCTAGCTTGTTGCTTAATTACTAGCTAAATTCAAAAATAGCCTCAAATTCCTCAATAAAATAACGTTAGAATGGTGCCAAAATTGAAACCAAAATTCTAAATTAGCCTAAAACCCCCTGTAGGTAACACATTAGCCAAAAACGTTAGCATGTTGCTAAAATAGAAGCTAAAACTCTAAATTATCCTAGAAATCCCAATAGAAAACAAATTGGCCAATAACGTTAGTATGTTGTTAAAATAGTAGCTAATCTCCAATTATTTTGTTTTTCTAAATTTACTGTTATTTTATTTTTCTTCATCCAGAGAGCCACTATGGAGAGACAGAAGAGCCTCATGTGGATCTGGAGCCGCAGGTTGCAGACCCCTGGTCCATGTCTTTTGGATTTGGTACAGTCTCTCTTACATTTTCCAACAATTTCCAACCTGGTTCAAATTTGAATCTCCTTCAGGTGGACAAGAATGTTGATGCAGAACACAAACAAGTTTTTTTTTCCTTCAAAACCTCAACTGTTTCTTTGATTAAGTTTCTAATCAACAAAAGCAATCAGGAAATAAAAATACTAAAAGCATTGAAATATGCAGAAAAAATAAATGTGAAAAATATAACTGCTTTAGTTGTTCATTTTTCATAATACAAAAATATTTTCATCCTTTTTTTTCCCTTAAAAAACATTTTTTTCTTATCTTAGTTAAAGGGTCACCAAACACTAAATCACATTTTTTCCATCTATTGACTCCTATAAATGAGGCTTTAAAAGTGCTGTCTGTCTGTTGGTCGTTGCTGAATTTTTGAATAATTAAATATTTAACTCCTAAAAATATCGTCTAAATCGGTGTGTGTTCTGCCCCCCACAGGTTGAAACAAGGTATTACAGTTGGATTTTGAGATAGTGCAAGTCGCAGAAGTTTGACATCATCATGCTCTGCGGCTCCAGTATAAAAGCCCCGCCCATCTTTGATTCTGTACCGGTCAGTTGTTATCGTGTTAGCTTTAGCGTGGCTCGTTGTTGTTTTGCCTTCAGTTGTCAAAAATCTTCTGGGTTACACAACTTTCCAGTGAACTTGGATGTGAATAAAATCCATCAAACTCCGTCCTGGTGATAGATTTGTAATGAACATTTCACTCGGGATTGTTTGCTCAATACGTTAGCCTTTATTAGCTATGATGCTAGCGGCGTTTTGCAAACCCTCAGCTGCGTAAAGCAGCGCCTGGAGCCAGCGGCTCGAAACATAAAGGTGACCTAACTGTCAATCATAGATCCAAGCCACACCTCCGCTGCTCAGTCCGCCTCCACTAGCCCCGCCCCCTTTTCGAGTTGGGGATCCCTGATTAGAATCAAGCGGCCCTTTGACCAGTAATGGTTCACGGCCTGGAGGTTAGGATCCCCTTAAACAATGAGTTGGGGACACCCAAAACCCGACCCGACCTCTACGTCCATGAATGACTTGTTGGTAGGGAGAATGTGAACAAATGGATTTCAATCAAACGCAGGCGTCTAACGTCATGGTCTCGTGGTTTCCCTGCAATGGAACCAAACCAAACTTTTTCCTTCAGCGTGGTTCTCCTGCGAATGCTGACTCTTGTTTCTCTTTACATTTTTGTTTTGGATTTTTCATGTTTCTCTGTAGAACTGGACTTACAGAGTATGACATCACCACAAAATCTGGTTTAACTCTGGATTCAACCAAATGAAGTCAATCATGTCGCCATTTTTTCACTATACGGACGCCGCCATGTTGGAACCAGAATTCATCAGTGAGAACTAATTGGTTTGTCTGAGTCCTGGTTTCTATAGCAACTACTTTGGCCAATCAGGTGGGTAGTTCCTGTTTGGAACACCAAGGGGGAGGGGCCATTCATTCCAGTTTTTACATACAGTCAAGTATTTTGAGCTCTAATTAGCGGATTCTTCAGGTCAGAAAGGAGGTGGGAACGCCGTCCCCGCCTGTCAGGAGTCGGCGCTCTGGTCACCGACAGGAACCATCTGCAGAGTACTGACTGCACTACATCTCCCAGCAACCCCAGCGCACAGTTCCTGGATGCTGCTTGGCTGTCTCTCATTTTCCAATCACCCACAGGAGACTTAAGAACTTCCCAGAGCCTCACTCGGAGTGAAGTCTTGTTTGTACCACTCTGCCTGGACTTGATCTCCTGATGTGACCCTGATTTGATTACCTGCTGCCTGCCCTGACCCTCACCTGGAATCTGACATTTCTAGTCTCTTGTGATTTGTGGACTTTTCACTATGTTTATTTCCTGTGCTGCACGTGACACCAGCTGTCCACCTGTTGCATCCCTGGTCATGTTTTCGGAGGTGCTCACCTGCTGCAGCTGGTGGAAGGGCTCGTCTGGGGCGCTCCGCTCTTCCGGTCCGGACCTTTCAGGTAACAGAACCACAGACGCCTGCTGCAGACTCAGTTGTCCGTCCGCCCCCCCGGTCTGAGGGGCGGGGGCCTGGGCTGCAAAAGGTAAGCCCTGGTAAAGGGGGGGGCCGTTGACGATGGAGATGGAGGTGAGGTCGGAGGGAAGCACCCCCGAGCTGTTGATCAGGGTGATGTGGTTTCCCAGAGCGGGACTGTGGAGCAGGGTGGCCCGCTGCCCCGCCCCTCCCGGGGTGTAGGTCCCAGCCAGCTGCGTCGGCATCTGGAAGACGGCGGCGGGGGCCGACTGCAGCTGCAGGGCCCCCGACAGCACGGTGGCCTGGCGGAGCGCCAGCTGCCCGGTGGGCGTGGTGAAGACGGGACTGAAGTTCAGCTGTCTCTGGGGTACGGCCAGGATCTGGGGGCCGTCCACGAGCTGGCCAGCAGAGGGCGCCACGCTGTGAAAGGAGGGGCCCTGCTGACTCGGGGTCAGCAGGGGCTGGGCCGCCCCGGCCGGCTGGGAGATGGTAACGGGGGACTGACCCGGAAGAAGGAACTGGTTTTGGCCCTGGAAGAGTCCTTGAGGCTGAAGCACGAAGGAGCCGCCCTGGTTGACCAGCTGCAGGCTGACGGGTTTGGGGAGCTGCTGCGCCGCCTGGGGTGCCGCAGCCGCCGCCACTTTTGGCCCCGGCGCCTGGGACAGTAGAATATTTTGGGGGGCGGTCCCAGGGACAAAATTGAGACCAGGGATGGCTTTCTGGCCTGGAGGTTTGGGGCTGATCTGGACCAGTCTGGGCTGGATGCTAATGGGCAGCTTGGGCTGGATGGGGAGGGGCGCCCGCTGCAGGACGATGCCTGGCGCCGGGGGGGCTCTGAGGGGGCGGCCGGTGGCCTTGTGGATGATCATGCTGGAACCCTGAGCCGGACTCAGCGAGAAGGAGGCCTCCGGGGCGCCGGCGGGGAACACGTTTCCAGGCAGCAGCCCCATCAGCTGGGGGGGGGCGGCGGGCTTCAGAGAGGGACAGCCGGGCCCGACGGCCAGCAGGGAGGGCTGGGGGGGCTCCACGGCCGTTTGGGTGTCTCTGGGCAGCGCCGAGGTGACGGGCAGGGTCACGGGCTTGGGCATGAATGGGACGGCGGGGGGAGAGAGGAGAGGGGTGGGGGGGTACAGCGACAGCCCGTCCCCTGGCGGGGCCAGGCCGGCCTCCAGAGCCATGGTCTGCTCTGTGATTTCGGCCTCCTGCAGGCTCTGCTGCAGGATATCACAGGCCTCCTGCACCTCCTCCTCCACCTCCCCGTTCTTCTCCTCGGCGGGGGGCCCGACCCGCGCTCCGCGGGGGTCCTCCGCAGCCTCCGGAGAGGACAGGAGGGCCTCCTCCAGGAAGGACAGATCCACGCAGCCGGCTGGAGGCGTGCCGGGGGAATCCCTGCCATCTCCCAGGAGAGAAACGGGGCTCTGCGGGGGGGGGGGCGCAAAACAGAGGGAGGAGGAGGAGGGTAAAGAGGAGGAGAAGAGCGCGATTAGGAGGAGAGGAAAACATCCTCCTCCCGGGGGTCATTGTGGCGCTGCCGGCTGTGGATCCAGACACTCACCGGGGCGTCTGTGAAGATGGAGGGCTCCCCGGAGGCGGAGTTAATGAGCAGGTCCTCGGCCTGCAGCTGGGGGGTGGAGTTTAGGAAATGCAGAGTCACACACCGTCACCGGGGCGCCGGCCCAGACTGAATTCTGTAACGATTTCGTGTTTAGCCTCTCTTGTTACCTCATTGGTCCCGTGAAGGAAGTCATTCAGAGCCTGGGGGTCACTGCAGACACACAACACAAAATCAATGACCTCAGCGTCAGGACCAGCAGGTCTCACGGCAGGACGTCCCGAACTGTTAGATATATATTTTATACACGGTTTTCACTGATGTATAAAATCACGACTTTGGGAACAAATCCAGAGCTAAAAAACGTCTAAAATCAAACTAATATTCATTGTTGTTCATTATTCATTTATTGATTTTGTTTATTTCAAGCATAGATTGAGAAAAATACACAAAACACACAAATATTTCAAATTCATTATAGAAATAAGATTAGAAAATTAAAAAAAAATCCCACTTGTGTCACATTTGGTTCATTAAATCTGGTAATTATTAACTAAAGTCAAGTAAAGTTTGATTGATTTCTTGTGGGAAGAAGCAAATTTATATAATCCAACCCTTACTTAGTTATTTAGTTTTACATTTTTGCAAAGTTATGTAATCCGGTTCTGATCAGATTTAATAGCAAAGTGAGGTTGATTATTGATTAATCTCAAAAACATAATTTCATGATTCCAGTGAACAGTAACATCAATCATACATCAGCTTAAGTTACAACATTTCCCAAAAAAAAAGGTAAAAAAGACGTTTAGTAAACAAATGATTGGTTTGCTGCTTTTTTTTTATATTTTTTTTCTAATCTTAAGTTTTAAATATTTAACATGTGATTTCCATTTGAGTTGAAATTTAATTTCTCCAATTACAGGACACTAATTTGGTCAATTTTTAGCATTATATTTTCATTATTTTGGCAGTTACTAAAAATGATAAATTCTGTTTTTTTTCTAAGTTTATTGATAATTTGTAATCATAAAACCACGTTTTTGTCTTATGCAATTCTACATTTGTAATTTCTATTAATTCAACTCGATATGTTCCAGAGTGGCAAACACAAGTATCATCTGCAAGCAACAAAATTTGATTTTTTTTTTCTTTCATTCATAAAAAAATAAAAAGTAAAGGACCTAGAACAGATCCTTGAGGGACTCCGGTAATAACTTATTGAAGACATGATTTTTTTTCTCGTTAATTTTATACGAAATGCTGTCAATTTGTTAAGCGGGTTTCAAACCAATGAAATAATAGAGCCTTAATACCATAAAAAAGTAATTTATACAAAAACAAATTGTGACTGATTGTGTCAAATGTTTCTGTAGATCAATAAAGACTCAGATTGTATTTTGTCTTTCATCTACGCAGCTGTAATTCTAACCACTAATTCAATTAAGGAAGCTGTTGGAAATCTATTTTAATCTGATATTCTCATCACTGTTCACTTTTAAAAGCCATCAAAAGACTGTATTTTGTTTTTTTAATTGAGTGATTTAGTGATATAGATCATCCATATCAAAGCTGAATAGCAGCAGCAAATGAACTAAACTGAACCCAAAACAAACTGTTTCCATTTGTAAGAATTCAAAGATAATTTGAAGATATTTTTAAGTCTTCAACACAAACTGCAGCGGCTTCATGTCTTCAGTTTCTCTGTCAGGTAAATCTTGGTGTCATCAGCGTAAAAGATTCCCAAAAACACCGGCAAAAGGGAAAACAAAGGTTTCTGCTCTTTCCTGACTTATTTCTTTGCTTATTTGATGCAGTTATGTGGATAACTGACGCATGGTCAATTTACACACAAGTGTTTTTCAAAATAAATCAATATTTTACCTGAATTAAACACAAAACTGTGTAAAAGTATGCACAATTTTAAACCAAACCAAAATGTTTGACTGTCATAAAGAAATGTTTGACATCAGAATGACATTTATCATTTTAAAACAAAAGAACCAAACTAGTACACAGTTACCAGGAAGTAGTTTCAAAATAAAACTACTTAGCATATGAAAAGTCACAAACTGGTCGGATTGTCCCTTTAGTTGATCTCAGCAACAGAATAAATTTAAAATAAAAATAAGGAATGATTTTAAATAGTAGTTAAAGAAATAGTTTAGTTTTCATATAGATGAGAGTAAAATGATAAAACCACGTTTTTATTATTTATTATTATTATTTATTAATTATTTTAACACATTTTTCTTGTGTAAACACAAGAAATATCAGTTTATTTATTTTCCAAATAAAATACAGATGAACTTATAAAGAAATATGACTTTTGTTGCAGTTTTATCTCATTTATTTAATTAAAAAACTTTATTGTCATTGTAAATTTTACAACAAAATTGAGTGCAGTGCAGTCTTCTGCTTTAAAAAGAATAAGTAATACAACTAAATTTTAAAAGTATTTTTAAAAAAAATGAAACTCACCACAAAACATCAAGTAGACAAGTCCCATCTTCATCCTCCATGTCAGCTGAGAGGAAGAGGAGGAAACTGTTAATGTTTAGATTATTTCACATGAAAATTGTTGTTTAGTTCTGAAAATAACTGTTAAATAATCCGATGCTGCCTCTGTATTTTTCTTACTAAAAAGTTTTGTTTGTAGATGAGTTTTCTGCAGATTCTGATCATCTCCAAAGGTAAAAAATAAAAAGAAAAATGTATAAATTGAATCGGATATCCCTGGAGTAAATCACTTAATTTCAACTGAGATACAAATTAGAAATAGAACAGAAGTGTCAATGTAAACCAGGGGTGTCAAACTCAATCGCACAAGGGGCCAAAATCCAAAACACGCCTTAAGTCGCGGGCCGAACAGGATAAAACTTTAAAACCTTAAGTTCTGAGAGTTGAAGATGCTGAAATTGATATCTGAAAATACTGAATTTGATAGCCAGGTAACATTTTAGCTAAATGCCAAATTAACTAAAAAAACTAAAGAAAAAAAGTAGCTAATCTTCAAAATAGCCTAAAAAACTGAAAAAAGCCTAAATTAGCCAAAATATCGTGCATCTAATATTATTCTCACTCTAAACAGCCTAAAAAAAATTTTTTTTTAAGTCAAAATTAGCCAAAACAGCTAGCATGTAGCTGAAATGTTAGCTAAACTCCAAAATAGCCTAAAAAGTCTTGGAAAATTGTCAAAATAGTCCAAAAAACAACCTAGCAGAATGCTCATTTTAAAACTTTAAAACTGTAACTTTTTAACATAATTATGAACGAGACATATAGCATTACCTGTCATGATGCTAGTGTAATAGCCTAAAAAATTGTAGAAAATAGTCCAAAAATGCCATATTTTAAAACTTTAAAACTGTGACTTTTTAACATAAATCTGAATAATAAAAAGACAGGAATATTATTCCAGAATAAATCAACTTAAACCTTAAATAATTTTCAATATTTTACTCTCCATAAAAATATATTCTGTCAAAATTATACAAGTTAAAAATAAGCGCAAGATGGTGGGGCATCAGGCCATTAATAACAATGAAATAAAATGATCTGGAGGGCCGGATAGAATTACCCGGAGGGCCTGATCTGGCCCCCGGGCCTTGACTTTGACACATGTGATGTAAACAAAAAAGTTTTAATATTTAGAAAATGTTTAACCAACTAAATGTTGTCGTATTTGTTGATTTGAGCGTAATTCTGGATTTGTATGATATTATAAAAACCTCTTCCAGTTCAGTGGCGCTGTGGTATAGCGTCTGCCTTGAGACTGGAAGGTCGTGAGTTCAAATCCAGGCTACAGAGTGTCTGAAAAACGCATATTTAGACTTTTTAATATCAATTATCAGCATATCTGTTCAAGTAAGCAGGAAAATGTCACCAAATACAGTAATATTCACAATTTAAGTTCAAAGCGTCTGAAAAGAAAACTGATGACTCAGCATCTAGCAGCATTATTTACAAAGATTCAGATTTGTTATAAATGCAACAGACGATTTTAAAGATTTGCATGTAAGCTGTTGTAACTTGAAGTTGTCCGAGTGTATTTTATTTATTTTATACTTATGCACAAAATAAATTGAATGAGTTTCAAGAATTAAACCCGGCTGAGTCTGTTTTCTCTCCATATGGTGCCGGGTTCACATCAGGTCATGTGGACCCTGATCCGTTCTGGACCTGATAGGGTCACAGAGGCGGGTCAGAACACACTTCTAGCTCAGAATGGATCTGCTGTGACTTAAAGCTGTTCTGAGAGAAAACAGGAAGAGTCCAGAACCAGGACAAGAATTCTCCTGCAGGGTTTGGGTGACCCGGTGTGACCCGGTTGGACCCGTGAGTGAGGAGACCGGCTTCAGGGAGCAGAACTCCTCCTTCATGCAGTCAGAGATAACTTTGGATGTTCCAACCTTCCATCTCCTACCTGCTGTTTCCAGGTGTGTCATTATTAACCTCCAATCAGCTGATCGTCTCTGGATGCTGGACACCATCAGGCTGTTGGACCAGGTGACCCCAGGTACCTTTAATCGTCTGATTGAATCCGGATTCTCTTGAAAAACTGAGGATTTTCACCTGAACCTTCCTGTTTTCCCAGCACCCCCTTCTCCTCTTCCTGCTGATCACCTGATCCGTTCAGCTGATCAGCAGGAATCCGATCTTAATCTGATCTCCATCATCATCATCATCATCATCATCCTCCTCCTCGCGTCTCGGAGCGCGTGATACCTGGATGAGCAGGTGAGTGCGTGTCTTACATCATGAGAGGTGGGCCCCATACAGAGAGGTCGCGCTGGGTTCTGCTGGGGGCCTCATGGGAAGCTGCGGCCGGGCCTGGGCGCGGGAAGGCGGCGGGGCTCCGGGCCACGGCGGCGGGGCTGGGACGCGGGGCGCCGCGGGGGCATCGCTGCACCGGCGGGGAAGCTGAGGGGGGAGAGAGAGAGAGAGAGAGGACACACGCACGCGCCGCGGGGTCAGTCCGGGTGAGCCGCGCGTCCCGCCGGGTGACGGATCGATGCGCGTCAGCGTGCGGGCGGACACCTGGACCGAGCGGCGCGCGCGCGCGCGCGGCGGCATCGATCCCGCGGAGCGCCGGCAGCTTTTGTTGTCAGCTGTAAACACACGGCTCCCGCCGCGCCTCGTGCCAATAAAAACAACAACCCACCCACGAGCGCCACATAAACGCATCCTCCCGCGCCTGCCGGGCGCCGCGCGCGCGTTTTGTTTACAGCGGGAGCGCCGCGTGAGCCTCCAGGTGCCGCAGCGCAGCCGCGCGAGCGCACCTCCACATCCCCGCGGGAGCCGGGACCGGGAGGACCGGGACGACCGGGACCCTGGCATGCGCTCGCGGGTTACGTAAGGCGGATGCGCGTTGATGGATGTCCCGCAGGAGCCGGCGGCCGCTGCGGGCTCCGTCTGATCCCGCACATCTGCGTGTTTTTCTCTCCTGAGTGGGACCGCAGCTGCTGGAATCGCTAACAAAAGATGCGTGCTGGCAAATGTTTCCACGCAAGCCGCCGCGCGTGACTCCCCTGTCGCTGCGCCGTCACGCCAACGCCGCGGATTCACAAAGGAACGGAGAAGCGCGCGCGGGGAGGACGGAACTCACCCCTTCTTTGTGGTTTATTGTCCTGTCAAGCGGGCCTCTGCGCCATCGATTCTCACTCAGTGGTCTTTTCAGATGCTAAAAGGAGGAGAGGGGGGAGGCGAGGGAGGAGGTGGCGGGGGGAGGAGGGGGGCACCAGAGTGGGTGTGAGAAACAGACACACAAAGGTGGAGGAGGAAACGCGCACGCGGGAGGAGAGAGAGGAGGCTGCGGCTGCAGCGGGGAGACTCCTGGAGGAGCAGAGCCGCCTCCTGGAGGAGTCCAGCCGCCTCCTGGAGGAGCAAAGACACCTCCTGGAGGAGTAAAGACACCTCCTGAGGAGCAAAGCAGCCTCCTGAGGAGCAAAGACATCTCCTGGAGGAGTAAAGACACCTCCTGAGGAGCAAAGACACCTCCTGAGGAGCAAAGACACCTCCTGAGGAGCAAAGACACCTCCTGGAGGAGTAAAGACACCTCCTGAGGAGCAAAGACACCTCCTGGAGGAGTAAAGACACCTCCTGGAGGAGTCCAGCCGCCTCCTGGAGGAGCAAAGCCGCCTCCTGGAGGAGTCCAGCCGCCTCCTGGAGGAGCAAAGCCGCCTCCTGGAGGAGCAAAGCAGCCTCCTGAGGAGCAAAGACACCTCCTGGAGGAGCAAAGCCACCTCCTGAGGAGCAAAGACACCTCCTGAGGAGCAAAGCCGCCTCCCGGAGGAGCAAAGCCGCCTCCTGGAGGAGCAAAGCCGCCTCCCGGAGGAGCAAAGACACCTCCTGAGGAGCAAAGACACCTCCTGGAGGAGCAGAGCCGCCTCCTGGTGGAGTCCAGCCGCCTCCTGGAGGAGCAAAGACACCTCCTGAGGAGCAAAGACACCTCCTGGAGGAGCAAAGCCGCCTCCTGGAGGAGCAAAGCCGCCTCCCGGAGGAGCAAAGACACCTCCTGAGGAGCAAAGACACCTCCTGGAGGAGCAAAGCCGCCTCCTGGAGGAGTCCAGCCGCCTCCTGGAGGAGCAAAGACACCTCCTGAGGAGCAAAGACACCTCCTGGAGGAGCAGAGCCGCCTCCTGGAGGAGTTTATCCGCCTGCTGGAGGAGCACAGCCGCCTCCTGGAGGAGCCCAGCCGCCTCCTGCGCTCCTCACGCGGGCACAGCCGCAGCTCCTCCAGCCTCCTATTGATTTTCTGTTTTCATTCACTTCATCTGTTCGATAAAAACTCTTCAACTTTAGACACAAAGATCCGGAAAACGATCAGAATGAGCGGGAAAATGAAGTCAATGTTTGAAAAAGTTCATATTTGTAAATGAAAAACTGACTCAAAGTTTCGTTTGAAACTTCTTTAGCGTCACAAACTGAATACTTTTCTATCAATCCCTGGATAAAAAAATCTTGAGTTATTAGGAACAAAAAATAGTTAAAATCAATTGATCAGTTTTCCTTTTTCCCTCTGTTAATTATAAAAAGGAAAACTAATCAATTAACAAAAGTTTTCATTTGTTACATTAAAATTATTCATTTTTAATCCAATTAAACTCTTGACAAAAACGAATTATTTTAAATGCAACAAATAACAGAAGTTTTGTGAACTGATCCAGTCCATCGACTCCAGAACCATTCAGACACTCGGCTTCTTTTCAGTATTATTTATGTTTTTTACGCTTATTTAAAGAGAATATGCTAAAAAAATAAAATAAAATAAAAGTCCCAATTATGGAATCATTTAAAGTTCTGATCTTCGTTAGAAAAAAAAACAAATTTCAAAAAGTTAATTATAATAATTTTTAGAAATATAATAAATAAATATAAATATAATAATTTTATAAAAATTAACTGTCTTCATTTGGAGTGTTCTGTCCTCTTCTTGATGTTTTTTTTTTATCCGTTCTCCGGTTTGGTGCTGTGTGATTCATGTGTTGTTCCTCGTTCCCGTCCGGAGGAACCAGAGATTTCCAGATTCCAGGTGTTTCCTCTGTGCTCCTGTCTTTGGCCGTGGACCTCGCCTCTGGCTCGTCTCAACTCTGAGAAACTCATTTTCCTTTAAAAAATCAATTAAACGTTATATTTTGAAATGCAAATATAAACAAAAAATGATTATTAAACCCTGGAAGACTTCGGCCAAAAAAAGTTTCACCTTCACTTTGGCCGGGTAATTTTTTCCCGAAATAATAAATCCACAAAAAAGTGTTTGCCATGAAAAATATGTCCAAATATAATTTTTAAAATATCATAAAACATAATAAATTAAGGGTTATTTTACTTTATTTTCAACTGTAGTTTATGGAGCAAAATGGAAAATAAAACATATAAGAAGATCCTGAAAACATGCTTGAAAATCACTGAAAAAAACAGGAATTTCAGAAGAAAAAAATTCCTAAAAAATATTAATAATAATATGATGATGGTGGAGATTTGGGCTTTGCTCCGCCCACTTCCCTCAGGGAAAAACGACACATATAAATCTTGTAAATCCTTTCGCTCAGGTGAGAATCACCTGCGATAGTACTCTAGGGTTAAAGATAAAATAAAACTATTATTGATTTACTGACCAAACCAGAGAAAAAACAGCAAAAAAAAAAGTGAATAAACTGTTTTGGACATCCATATTTTACTATAAACATCAAATTTACCAGTAATAGTTACATTTGTCCAAATATAATTTTAGATTTTTGACAAAATCCCGTAAATTCTTTGCTTCAGGTAAAACTTCACAACATTTCTGTGAAGTTTTACACGATTTATACTTTAGTCTTTTTTTTGAAGTGGTCAGAAAAATATTGTTTTTCAAAAAGACAGAAACATCTCCATATATTTTTGAAAAAAACTTTATTAGTCATATAATAAAATACAAAATACAAACACACCGCATACAAAGAAGCAAAGGAAAGCTGCCGCCGCCGCCGTCCCTCCTGCTGGCGGCGGCATCATTTGGACGCCTGCTGGGCCTGACGCCGCAGCAGAACGTAGATCTTCTCCTTGATCCAGTCCTTGTTGTACGGCTGGTACGTCTGCGTGTCGGCCCGATACCTGAGGCAGCAACACGTCTGTTACAGGTTAGACGGCTTTCACTTGTTAGATCACACAAGTTAAACTTCAGGACGCAAATAAATACGGTTTATCGGCTGCTTGTGCAGCTCGAGTCCGTAGAGAAATCTAGAAGTTTCTTCTTCTGACTTACACCAAACAGCTGAGGTCGGCGAGGTCATCGATGAAGTCGAACAGCTGGCTGATGTCGTACGTGATGGACGGACTGTTGGGGTTCATCCTCTTCAGATGCTCCTCGTACATTTTACACACTCCTGAGAAGCAGAAACGTTTCAGGTTTTGGATTTATGATGTCATTATCCGCCTTTAAAGATTTCCACACAAAGATTTTAACAACATATTTTCAGTTATCAAAGTAGTAAGAAACAATAGCAACAATAAATAAATAGTAAATATTTCAATTGTTACTGTGTGACAGAAATACTTTGCAGGTTGTTTTTCTGTAAGAACATGAAAGGAAAAGTCTCCGTCACCGAGATCCTCGTCTCAGAGAAACCTGGAGAAAAGTCGACCTGCTTCACACTAGAGCTGCCACAAATGATTATTTTAATAGTCGACTAATCGGGTCATGCGTAAACTGGAAATAAAGTTGATAACCAGCTAAAATATTAGTTAAATGCCAAATTAGCCAAAAAATAAAAAGAGCCAAAGTTAGCCAAGATAGCTAGCATGCTGCTAAAATAATAGCTAAACTCCAAATTAGCCTAAAAAAAAACTAAATTATCCAAAATAGCTAGCATACTGCTGAAATATTAGTTAAACTCAAAAATAGCCGAAACAAACAAAAAAAAAACTTAAGTTAGCCAAAACAGCTAGCATGTAGATTCCAAAATAACCTAAAAAACCTTAATAAATGCCAAAGTAGTTCAAATATCTAGCAGAATGTCATTATAACTTTCAACTTTACTACACTCTGACTCCATATAATATAAAGTAACGATTAGTCAACTATTAAATTAGTCGTCGACTATTTTAATAGTCGATTAGTCATCAATTAGTCGACTAATCGTGGCAGCCCTACTTCACACAGAAGTCACAGATCTGCTGCTGTTCCAGTCAGTAGCGGTTTTAGGCACGGGCAGTGCGGGCAGTAGCCCGGGGCGGCAGTTCATAGGGGGCGGCATCTCGGCTTGAACAAAAATTGGACCTCTATGGTGTTTATTTTCTATGTGATGTTAGGATCAGCCTGAAACAAGAGAATTAGCGCCCCCAGGTGTTGTAAGCGCCCTTGATTGAAAGGTGTGTGTTGAAGTAGGAGAGGAATAGTACTGTTTATGTTTAAGTCAGAATGGATGATAACGACGCAACAGTAGCGTTTCAGCGAACCGAGTACAATTCACCACAGCAGCCATACATTTTGTTTTTCACAGCGTCATGATGAATGAAACAAGTGAGGTAGTGATCAGTCTCTCCCTCATTCTCACTCAGGGTGCAGGAAGAAGTGAAACACAACAGACCAAAATAACAAATGGAAACAGTGTTAAACGGTCAGACAACAAAACACATAAATGAAAACTCAAACTTAAACCCAATTCTAACCAGACAGGCAAAAGAAATGGTTACCCACAATTCCTTGCGCTGCCAGATCTGACAGCAAGCCCAACAAGCCCAACTATAAACGGTTTTTAGGTTTCGTTTTGATCACGTGGTCAGAAAACCTCTGGCGCATTTAAAAATGCTGGTTAAGGTTAGGATTACGTCCACCAGGGGATGTTTCAAATGTGGAAAAGACATTTAAACACATTCAGGACTGTGCGTGTTATATGCACGCAAAAACCGTGTCTCTCTTAAATTATGCACAGTATTTCCAAAGTCCTGGAATATGTCCGCATTTCACTGAGGGGGCTGGCGGCCTCTACCAATTTAAATGGACGTACGGGGGACAAAAAGCAGGGGTGTCAATGAGTGCCTGAGGGCACTTGTCATGGATGCGGATACTGAGATCAGGTTTATTTATTTTAAAGATCTGAATAAAAACATCCGTGCACATCTCAGTTTCTGGGTTTACATCTCCCAGACAGTGAAGTACAGCAGCTGATATATAAAAAAGTCAAAGGAACAGCGGGCACAGCAGTGCGTCACTTGTACATGTACTACAGATAATAACAATTATTTGAAATATTTAAATGTTCCTATAGTTTCAATACTACAATTAATACCAAAAATAATGAAAATTAAAATGTATTTTATTTGAGATTTATTACTTCAAAAATTACGTAGTCCAGCTACAAAAGAAAGAAAAAAAAAAGATCAAAATAAAAAGTAGTTTTAAGCTTTATTTTATTGTCTTTTCTTGTTTTTTTGTGGTTAGTCATTACTTTAACCTTAATATTTTCAATTTTTTGAACCAGTTAACTGGAGATTTTAACTGTTAAAGTGGATTAGTTGTGAGCCTGTGTGCACTAAGTTTATTATTTGGTTTCATTATGTTGGGTTCTATGTTTAGGCAATAGTATATTCATAAATCTGTTGGTAGTTTTTAAGATTAATATTAACTATAAACAACTACTCGATGGTGACAAAACATAATGTAACCAGTCTAAAAATGTGCCAATCATAGGATTGATAGGATTGAAGACGGCAACCATTAGCTAATTTTTTTCTTTCTTTTTTTTTTTTTGGGGGGGGGGGGGGGGGGGGCGGCGATTGGGGAGGCTCTCGCCGGGGAGTCATTCAGTGTAGAACCGCCCCTGGTTCCAGTCGCTCCTCGGTCCCAAACGAACCAAACACACCTCCTGCTGCAGCCCCGAGTCCGAGTCGGGACTAAACATCAGGAACGGTTTCTGGTTCTACTGATGGTAGAAAAGCACCTCCTCTGACAAAGATAAATCCATCACTGTTCAACCCCTGGAAGTATTTTATCTGCACTATTTTCCCTTTTTTTTGTTTTGTTTTAATTGATCCAGCTTTTTCCAGTTTAGAGTCGCTGGTGAAGGTGGGGTTGACCCTGGACTAGGCCTGCACAATAAACCGCAAATTTATCGTTACCGCGATATCATACCAATGCGGTACGCATACCGCAAATATGGCGATAAGAGGTCTCCTTACATGATAACACAAAGCTAAATTAATCTACGTACTTGAAGTTTGAAGTAGCGAATCAAAAAAGTCTTCTATAATTTCAACCAATTGGGGGGTGGAGACACAGAAAGAAAAAAAAAAAAAACAATCGGCACTTGCAATGGCTGAGAGCAGCAGCTCGGAGAATGAGCTGCTGGCGAAAAGAAAAGGCACGTCGGGCATTTGGAATTACTTTGGATTTAAGACAGACGACGTTCACCAAACACAGGTATTATGCAAAACATGCCGAACTCCTGTGGCAACCACCCGGGGAAACACCACTAATCTTCGTCATCACCTTCAGCATAACCACCCAGATCTGTTCAAAGAGTTCGTGTCGACTTTCGCTAGCCAAACGTCAGTCGGGAAAAAGAGTTCGGCTGCACAACAGACGTCTGTTTTTCAAAGTTTTGCTAGTGGAACCCCCTACGACAAAACATCTAAGCGGCACAAGGAAATAACAGAGGCCATTTCCATGTTTCTGGCAAAGGACATGATGCCCATAAACTTAGTAAGCCGACGGGGTTTCCTCAATATGATTAACAAACTGGACCGGAGATATGACGTCCCGTCGCGAAATTACTTTTCGCAAGTCGCCATTCCCCAGTTGTATGAAGGATGCCGGATGACAGTAGAGGAAGAATTAAGCCACGTCGGATTTTTTGCAAGTACCACGGACCTGTGGTCAAGCCGGACCACTGAACCGTACTTGAGTTTTACGGTGCATTTTCTCACCATGGACTTCGAATTAAAAACACGTTGTCTGGAGACCGTCTATTTCCCGGATTCGCACACAAGTGAAAACATAGCACAGGGATTACTGGATGTGATCGCAAGCTGGAAACTTGGAGAAGAGCGGCAGGTGTGCATCACCACGGACAATGGTCCAAATGTCGTAAGAGCCACAGAGCTGAACAAGTGGGTCAGGCTTCAGTGTTTTGGACACAGGCTACACCTTGCAATCGGTAAGTTTATTTGGAATGTTTTTTGTAAAAACGAGAAATTATGTAAATTGTTATCAGTTTTGAATGGTGCCAACACGACCGTGTAAAAATAAGAAGGAAAAAAAAAGGAATAAGAAAATAGGCTAATTGATAAAATGGCGATCTTGTTTCTGACATTACATCCAATTTCATATTTTAAAGTGCTCTTATGTACTAACACTAAAGTATATCATTTTAAAAGTAAAATTAAGTAGATAAAGGTGATGGTGGGGGTGGCAGAAGAAATACCTAGACATAAAAAAAAAACATTTAGAGTTGGATATGTTACATAGATCAAATTAAAGTTTTTCCTCATATAATGAAACTATTTTCATGATTTAAACAAAATTGTACTTTGAGAAAAAGAATACTGAAGTGTTATAGTATGGTGCATTGCACATAATTACATTTACAAAAATTGGCACCATTTGGCTTTATATTTTAGAAATATTTTATTCCAAAATTTTTCACAAATGTTTTAACTATTAATGTCTTTTTTGTGTGTGTCCTCCTCTTATTCTAGAAAGTTCCATCAAAGATGATGCTCGCATCACTCGAGTCATTGGGTTGTGTAAAAAGTTAGTTGGACATTTTTGTCACAGCTGGAAAGCCAAGATGGCACTGAAAAAAATCCCAGAAGGACCACAACCTCCCAGAGCACACACTCCTCACTGAATGTCCAACAAGGTGGGGTTCCAGACAGAAGATGGTTGAAAGAGTCCTTGAGCAGCAGCGGGCCATTTCCGATGTCCTCTCAGCAGACAAGAAATCAAGACATTTGATTCCAACATGGCAGGATCTTGACGTGCTGGAATCCATCAACCAGGCATTACACCCTTTGCAAGACTTCACTGATGCTTTGTCAGGTGAGAGTTATGTTAGTGTTTCATACGTGAAACCAGTTCTCCATCTGATGAAGACGTCAGTGCTTGCTGAAAAGGACACAGACAGCGACTTGACAAAATCCATCAAGAAAAAGATCCTCAACTATTTGATTTCAAAATATGACAATCCTGCCACCCAAGAACTTCTGGACATTACATCTTTCTTGGATCCCAGATTTCAAAGCCACCTACATCAACACTGATCAAGTGCATCCATCAAACCAGGGTGCTGTCAGAAATGAAGCAAATGCTCAAAAGGTATTGATGCATGTTTATTTCAGAAATGTTAATTTATCCCAAAATGATTTTTTCCTCATATTTTACATTCATTTAGGAGAGAAGATCCCAGGAAACCGTAGCAGAAACGCGGACCAATGATGCATCCAGTGATCCTCCAAAAAGGCAAAAAAGTCGCTGGGGAGTTTGTTTAAAAACAACCTCACCCCCAAGCTCATCCGTCACACATTTATCACAAGCCTGTTCGAAGCTGAACTCAGTAGCTACATGCTGTCTGCAACTTTAGACAGCGAAGAAGACCCATTGGCATGTGGAAACTCCACCACATCACATCCCTCAGCTGAGCAAGCTTGCGAGGAAGTATCTTGCATCCCTGCGAGCAGCTCACCTTCAGAAAGGCTGTTCAGTACGTCAGAAATATTGTAACATCAGCGTACATGTTTGAAACCATCAAAAGTGAACATGCTTGTTTTCCTGCAAAGAACCTGGCATAGATATATTGCTCTTTACCATACATGTCATCACATTTGTATTTTGGCCTGTCATTTTCTTTTTTGTTCACCTTAGTTTTGGCAAGAGCCGTGGTGAATATTTGTATGGTTAATAGGCTTTACCTTTTTCTTATTTTTGAAAAGAAACTTGCACGTTGTGTTGAATTGTGTAAACTGTTGCAGTTCATCTGGAAATGTATTCAAACCCACCTACCTGTACTATTCTTTATTGTAAAGAAAACGATTTTCTCCATTTATTTAGTGGCATCTATTTTATTTCTAACTGAAAACTGAAAACTAACTGAAAAATCCTATTTTTGGTAGGTACTTGGTACCATGAAAAATATATTTTCTTTGTTTTGAAGAAAACTTGCACTTTAAGTTATGTTGAGTTATTCAAATAAAACTGTTGGAGTGAATTGAAAACATCAGAATTGGTTTTGCTATTTGTTATTTATCGCAACACATCGTCATCGCAGTTTCAAACACACATATCGCATATCGCAGATTTTTCTCATATCGTGCAGCCCTACCCTGGACGGTCACAAAACCACACACACACTCACACAAGCGTGACAATCTAAATAATTACAAGCAGTTTGCTTGAATCGTGACGATCTGGGTTTGAACCTCACAGTAAGTTTTTTTTTAATTTTTTAAATACATAGTCATCAACACTTTTTTAGAAAAACAACAAATCAAGGGTTTTAAAGACTAGATTTGTTTGTGTTAAATAGGTTTTACAAAAAAAAGAAATAAATAAACTAGGGCT
This sequence comes from Oryzias javanicus, assembly GCA_003999625.1. Taxonomy (NCBI): domain Eukaryota; kingdom Metazoa; phylum Chordata; class Actinopteri; order Beloniformes; family Adrianichthyidae; genus Oryzias; species Oryzias javanicus. Next base: position 24,482,999 of record CM012458.1, read on the forward strand.
GCCACAAACGATTATTTTAATAGTTGACTAATCACCGATTATTTTTCCCGATTAATCGGGTCATGTATCAACTGGATGTAAAGCACATCATTAGCTTTAAGCTAACTGAAACTACTACTGCTAATGCATAGCACTACCTGCAATAATGCACGTGTGAATGCAGTAAGCTGAAATTGATGGCTGAAAATGCTGAAGCTGATAGCCGGCTAAAATATTAGTTAAATGCCACATTAACCTAAAAAACTGAAAAATTCCTAAATTACTCAAAAATAGCTAGCATGTAGGTGAATGTTACGGCCACCTTGGTCGTGGAGTGGGGTTCCGACTCGCCATCAGAAAAAAATGAAGTACTCGCGGACTTTATCTTGTAAAATAAAAAGAATGATTTATTTTCAAAATGAGTCCGTGGCTGGCTTCCTGTAACAAAAATGGTCAAGTCGTCGGTGTTTTGTTTGCTATTGCTTTCTATTATTTATTATTTGTTTGCGATTATGAAAAAACCTTTTGCTCCTCATCCTCCTGGCTTCCAAGCAGAGTTAAATGGGCTCACCTGGCTACAGGTGGCTGCCGATTGTGGGGCGGAGCAAATCAAAAAGTTTCATTATCATTCCTTCTGAAATAAATCTTAAATATTATTTATCAACAAAAGTAAATCTATTTGGCTCCAACAGTGAAACTTTAGCTAAACTCGAAATTAGCCTATAATACCTTAATAAATGCCAAAATAGTCCAAAAAGATAGCATAATACCATCATAACTTTCATTTTTACTACACTCTGACTCCATATAATATAAAGTAACGATTAATCGACTATTAAATTAGTCATCGACTAATTTAATAGTCGATTAGTCGACTAATCGTGGCAGCCCTAAAATAAACTCATGCCTATTAAAAAAAAAAGACATTTAAAGTCCAGAGGTTTATCCTAATGGCTTTAATATTTACAGTAAAGTGTGTTAAGTAATTTAGCAAAAAAAAAAAACTGTGCAACAGAATTTTGCAGACAGAATTCAAACCGTTTGAAGAAAAATTCTATGCGCAGGACAAGCTGCCGTCACCATGAGAAGACGGAAGATCTGTGAGTGTTTGTCATCAAGACAGAAGAATCCCACAAAATGCTGAGAGCAGAGCTCGCTCGGGTTCTCACAAAACATTTGATCATCCATGGATTGTTCACAATTTTTAAAGAGGAATGAAGTTTTTCTGTTGTGTCAGCATGTTGGTTCGGCACTTTGATGACTACAAAAAGAGATTTATTTTTATGTTTCCTGTGTCAAAAAAAGCGGATTTGATAGTTTTATGAATTTAATACCCATTCTATTCTTTAATAGCCTTTCATCGGTTTAAATCAAAATTATTATTTGGTCCACTTTAAAATCTGCTTTTCATAATAAGACTGTACATTTAAAAACTTTTGAAACAGCATCCCAGTGTGAAGCAAGTGAGTTATTTACTACACCTCCATGCAGCCCGTCGTTTTAAAATGATTTTAAATATAATGTATGATTTTTTTTTAACTATAATTAGTATGTTTGTGGTTTTACTTCGTCTTTTTTTGTTGTAAACAATGTAGAATTACAAGAATCTGACTGACAGCCATCCAGATATAAGAATCCATTCAGACGTCCTGCGACGTTTGACATCGAGAATGTTTTTATGCATTTTGATGTAGCGTTTAAAGTGGCAGAAACCTGCAGCCACAGCTCACCTTCCATACACTCGTTGACTGATTCAAAGTCGGCGTACGTTCGTCCCTCCGGCCTCTTCGTGGGCTGAACCAGCAGGATGGTGTGAGACTGAAAAAAAAACCCCCCAGACAATTCTGATCAGTTCTTCATTTCTGTTAGCAAATAGAAAATCTCTATTTTAAAAAGCTTACACTATTGTATTTTTCACAAAAACAAAGATAAGAAACTGAAGTAAGTTGACAGCTATTTATAGAGCTTTTAGGAATGTGATTGGGTAGAAAACTTACTTTGCAAAGATTTCTTTATTTCAATTTAAAAAAAATCATTAATTTATTATTTTCCTTTCTTAGATTAATTCTTAACAGTAAAACCACGCTCCAATATTTTATGTACATCCATAGGAAAATCCCATCAAACACATTTTCGTTTTATTAATGTCACTTTTTTTTTTATTTTTCAGTATGATCATCAATTATATGATTTATTTGGAAACGCTTTTCTTTAACACAACAAACACAATAAATAAATAAAAATGTAAAAAAAAAAAAATTCTCTGCAAAGACAGCACCTGGGTCTCCGCTAAGTTTCGTGTTAACAAACGTAAATATAATATTTTCTTTCGCCAAACTAGTAAAAGCACAGAATATAACGCTGAGAAAACCCCTTATTTATAGTTTAGAAAGGACAAAAAGCGTGTAGGAAGAAGAACAAACCATTTTTCCAACGTTTAAATTGATGTTTCCAGTCAAATCTGGAAACCTAGCTTGAGCAAAATAATGCTAACTCCTACACCGGAAGTTGAAAACCTGACAACATCCGGAGAAGGACGAGGCGCGTTGCATGCTGGGACAATAAATAAATGAACGTATGAATGAATGACAAAGAAAGGAAAAAACGTAAAACATCCACAGTTAAATTAAGAACATTATACCTAAAACTTCCAATCCAACCCAAAGTTAAAGAAACACATTTTAAAATCATGAACTCCATTTACCCATCCAGAGATTTATTGAAAAAAAAAAGATTTAAAATTGAGAACAACTTCTGTTCCTTCTGTGAAAACTCTGTTGAGACAATAGACCATATATTTTTTAGTTGTTCCAAAACACAACTATTCTGGAGTAACATATACACTTGGATACATCCAAAAATTAAAATTTTAGGTTCTTTAACTCTAGAGAATCTTACATTTGGAGCTCTTCTACCATCCAAAACAGAAGAACTCTGCTATAGTTTAATCCTAAACTTGGCAAAAGTTTTCATACACAAACAAAGAGTGATGAAAAGAATTCCAATCTTTAAGGTTTTTTGATTGAATTGAAATCTTATCTCAAAAAACTATATGTGATACACTAATAGCTTTATCAATGATATAAAAACTGTACTGCATATATATGAAAGTATAAGAACAGTGTTGAGTTGACACCTGTACCACCATGCAGACTATTTATTTATTTGTTAACTTTTTTAGTTCTCTTCTTTCTCTTATGATCATTATGTTTTATTATTTTAATGGCTGTAAACACTGTCTGATTTGTTCTTTTCTTGCCGCTTAAGCCATGTTCTGTCAAGTTCAGTTGTTCAATAAAAAAAAGGAAGAAAAAAACGAATCTGAGTACTCTTGGAAACAAAACCACGATATGTTTTAAAGTTTTTGTTTTAATTTGATATCTTTAAAAAAGGAAAATCACAATGAGATCATAATATTTTTCAAGTAAATTATGTATATTTGGGGTCATTTTTATTAAGAAAAAAAAATGAGAAAAACTTAAATACAAAATCAGACTTCTTGTTCCAAACTTCCTTTTAGGGTCAATAACACACTAAACAACTAGTCTTTTGTTCTTTTCCAAGAATTACTTTAAAGAAATGTGAAAAATACTGAAAGAAGATGCACACATTTTAAACTCGTCCTGCTTGCACCAGAATCATTTGAATATTCCGATGTAGTTTGTGCGACAAAATTAAAGAAAGGAACACGTAAAAACATTCACTATTTTGGTAATGATTACCGGTAAGGTCCATGTGATGGGAAAATAGCTTGTTTTTAGTGATTATCTAATAATCGATAACAATATTATTATTATTATTATTATTATTATTATTATTATTATTATTATTATTATTATTATTAATTGGAGTGGGTTCCCCATTGTAGAAAAATTGAAGCAATCTCCATCATGGCCTGTAGATGGCGGTAATGCGCTTTAGCGTCGATTCTCCTGCCGCCATCATAGACCAGAGAAAGAAGCAGGAAGTGTAGCGCTGTAGCCGGATGTTCGGAGAGCAGGGAGGAACAACAAAGAGGAAGAGGACGGAGTTCTCAGGCTTTAGACCTCTCCCCTAAATGTCAACAAACACGTTACCGTTCATTTGTTAAAGTAAGAGTTCTTTCGATTATTCGGTCTTTTCGAAAACCCGCGAGGTCTGAGCTGCGCATGTTCGCCCGCGTTAGCCGCCCAGCGTTAGCCGTAATGTCCTCTTTTGCTAACACGCCGTTGTTTACGCTTTTCAGCAGCTAAACTCCCGCGTGCGTCCTAATTAGAACACGTTTATTAACTTTTATTGTAGCGATATACGTTCGTTATTATCCTATAATGTTATTATTAACTGATATGCGGCTTCATTGTTTTTTTAAGTAACAAAAAGTGAATGAAAGTCGCATCCATATGCAAATTAGATTATATTTATTGTAAGTTTATCGTGAATAAAAAAAACATTTAGCATTATTAGCTTCACTCAAACTGACAGGAACTTTAAAATGAGATTTATATAAATTTACAATTCATATAAATAAAAAAAAAAACCTTTTTTTTTTAAATTCAACTTTTGTTATCAAATCAAGTCAATTTTCTTTTTCTGAACCAGCCTTTCCTCATTCTTTGGTGACTTTTTTTTTTTTTTTTTTTTTTTTTTTAGAATTTGTGTTAGAACTCCATCTCTGCAGAGCTCTTACCTGAGTCCAGAATCTTTGGATTTGGGGGCAGTTTTGATGTCTCCTTTCTTTTCCAGGTTCAGAGATTTTGGTTTGCATGAAGACAAGCATCCACCCAGCCGGCCATGGCGAACAACGCAGAGGATGTTGAAAACAATGTGGTCAGTATGAGAGCTCTCCGTGTTCATGCGCAGACCTGGGATTACCCAGCATTCTTTGGGGCTCACAGAATCATCGTTATTCTTCACTCATCACCGGAGAACTGTTAGCCTTAGTTTGTCGTTTGTGGACTTCTGCTCTTTAAAACGAGCCAAATCTAACGCTTATTTTATCATAAATTAAATAAAATGAACTTAAACATTTTAAAGATCACTACAGTTGAAGTAAAATACATTAAAAAAATTGCATTTAAGAAATCAAAACAAAATAAAGAAACAAATTCAAAAGGAGATGTTTTTAAAACAAAAGTATTTTCCAAATTAAAACTAAAATGTTATAAAAAGAAGTTAGAAAAGGTGGATATTATGCGACATCACTGATTGGACCATAACATTTGTTCAACAGGAAGTTATTTGGAATGGTGAAATCTTCTTTAAGTTGCTTACCAATGCAGAAGTTCTGCGATTGATCAATCAACATCCTTCTGCTTTCCTTCATTTTCAAAACCTAAACGTCATCGTTTTGATTTCAGGAAATTACTTTTAGTTTGCGAAATGGTTATTTTTCTGGAATTTTATTTTGATATTTGAATGTTTTTTAATAATTTATTTTACTTCATTTGTGATCTTTAAAACGTTGATGTGATTTACACTTCCGGGCCACCGTACAACAAATAATGCATTTTTAATGACTAAATCAGAAATCAGGGCTTGTTGAGTTTTTATGTTTATGATGATTGCAGAGTTGATTACTTCCTTCATGACTCTCAGAAATCAAAGTCCCTTTTTTATGACCTCCTGGCAACTTTAAAGCCAAAGTTGTGATTGTGGTAAATGGATCCACAGAGTACTTTGATGGACTGTTAGTGATGAAATCACTTTTATTGATCCTGAATTTCCGCCTAACGTCTCTGATTCTGAAAAGCAGCTTTTATCTCTCTGATTAACATCTTCTGGACTGAGTCACAGTTGAATATTTTACCTGCTCGGCTCAGATTGCTTCATGTTTTTCCACTCTTCCATGTCTGAACCTGTCTCTCGTGAAAGAAAGTTCAGGAAGTTTTTGTGGGTTTTGTCTGTCTCAGGCAGAATCCACATTTTTAGTGGTTTCTGTGACTTTGGAAGAAGTTTGTTAGTGACACAGATTAGTTGAAACAGTGAGGTTGTTGTTGTAGAGGCAGATCATCTAAAGACAGCAAAGTTTGACTGAATTCTCCTGTTGATTTAATGGCTGAGAAGTAGGGCTGCCACGATTAGTCGACTAATCGACTATTAAAATAGTCGATTAGTCGTTACTTTTTTTATATGGAGTCAAAGTGTAGTTAAAGTTTGAATATTTCATAATGGCGTTTTTATGTTATCTTTTGGACTTATTTTGAGCATTTATGAGGTTTTTTTTGAGGCTGTTTTTGAAGTTTAGCTAATATTTTCAGCTACATGTAGCTATTTTGGCTAATGTTAGCTTTTTTAGTTTTTAGCCTGTCTTGGAGTTTGGATTATATTTCAGCTACATGCTATCTGTTTTGGCTAATGTTAGCTTTTTTAGTTTTTAGCCTGTCTTGGAGTTTGGATTATATTTCAGCTACATGTTAGCTGTTTTATTTTGGCTATATGTTGCTATTTTTTTTAGTTTTTAGCCTGTCTTGGAGTTTGGATTATATTTCAGCTACATGCTAGCTGTTTTGGCTAATGTTAGCTTTTTTAGTTTTTAGCCTGTCTTGGAGTTTGGATTATATTTCAGCTACATGCTAGCTATTTTGGCTAATGTTAGCTTTTTTAGTTTTTAGCCTGTCTTGGAGTTTGGATTATATTTCAGCTAGCTATTTTGGTTGTAGCTTTTTGGCTAATGTTAGCTTTTTTAGTTTTTAGCCTGTCTTGGAGTTTGGATTATATTTCAGCTACATGTAGCTATTTTGGCTAATGTTAGCTTTTTTAGTTTTTAGCCTGTCTTGGAGTTTGGATTATATTTCAGCTACATGTAGCTATTTTGGCTAATGTTAGCTTTTTAGTTTTTAGTTTTTTAGTTTTTAGAATTCAGGATTTTTTCAATTTTTTTTATCTAATTTGGAGTTTAGCTAATATGCTAGCTGTTTTAGCTAACTTAAGCTTTTTTTTTTAAGGCTAATTTGGTATTTAACTAATATTTTAGCAATCTATTAGCTTCAGGGTTTTCAGCTATCAATTTCAGCATCTTCAGCTGACAAATTCTGCATAGAGCATTCACACTAGCATTATTCGCAGTGTGAATAAATCTAGTTTTTAGTTAGTTTAAAGCTAACGATGGTTAAGATGTGTGTTTTACATTCACATTGAGCACGACGTGATTTAGTCGACTATTAAAATAATCGTTTGTGGCAGCCCTACTGAGAAGTGATGATTGCTTGAAGGATCCGAGTACAGCAGACATAAACGCATCAAAAAAAGTCTGGATTTTTCCAGTTTTGGCTCTGACTGTCAGAAGAAATTCACAAACCAGTTCAGCAGCAGCTTTGAGTGTTTTAGCTGAATCTGGAGGCGGTTGCATAGTTTCAGCTGCTGACCCCCCCTTCCAGCTGGAAGCATGGAAAAAAAGGAGGGTGGGGCTGCCTTCCTGACCCTAACCTGTCACTTTAAAGACCCACTCTGAAGAAAATTATGCTTTTAACTGATACAAAGATACAAAGATAATAAAGCATAAAATTACATTTCGGAGGATTTCTTTATTCAAGTCATTGAAAAAGATTGAAGGCTCGTTTACACTGGAACGGGAACGCGTTTTGCTCTCTGACCCGGTAAGCAAGATATCGGGTACACACCAGGACGTTCCAGAATGATATTGCGTTCACGGTTAAAACGAATGCTGACGGAAAACGATGTAATTCACACGCCACGCCCCTATGCGCGCTGTGAGCCACTCCCACCGGATGGAAAAGAACAATAGGAGAAGTACTGCGCTTGCGCGAACTACACGTCACTTCCGCTCTTCGCCCACTATACGACGGAGTCATTTCCAAACAGTAAAACGTCTTCATCACAAGAATTTATGTTTTTCTCAACAACCGAGAGCTTCTCCTGACTGGATTACTGTGCGAAAAAAAGCTACAGAGTTACCGTTAAAAACGAATTTGGATTACCGGATAAAATAAAGTGTTTTGAAGTGGCGCTGTTTCCTCTTAGCTTGGGGAGGAAACTGCCGTCATGTAAAACTGCAGAAGAAGAAAATATTTGTAGTCCGTTGTCGCCACTTTAAGATTGTAAGGTCTTTATCCCTAACGTGTCTTTTTTCTTTCGTTTATTCAACAATAAGTGAATGTTTTCACTATGATAAACATTTTAAGTGCTATATTAACATCCTACGAGGTTATTATTGTTGTTACCGTCCAAAGACCGTAAACTGCTTTAGCGGAAGTGACGTGTGGTTCGCGCATGCGGGAGAGCGGTGCAACCGTTTTGCTTCCACATACAGAAAATGCAGCCACATTCACATCCGCTTTACACCCTGACACCGTTCCTGACCGTACACACTAGAATGGGAGGGCGGTGGGAATGGGAACGTTTCGCAACGCTCCACTCTGGAAGGCGTTCTCCAAAGTTGTCGTTCTGGGGGCCCTAAAACGCCGTTCTGGTCTAAACGAGAGGCCCAAACGATAACCAAGTTGTCGGAACGCACGCGAAAACGTTGTAATGTAAACGAGCCCTGTATTTGTCAAAAATTTGATGGGCGGGGCCACAAGCTTTCCATTGTGATGCATCCACTGGCAGATAAATAGATCCATGAGCGTCTTTGTTTTCCTCGTCTGAGCTGGAATCTGGATCAGCTGGATAGCTTTGGTATTTATCACTCGTTTTGTTGCACTTTTAATGTTGTGTTGCGGGTTTTAGGGGCTGTAAGATAGCGGGGAAGAGTAAACAAACGGATAACGGGAAATAAGTGGAGGCTTACTCGCTCAGAGGGGAATTTCTAATGAACTCCTGCTGCAGAAAACGACAGATTTGACAATTTTAGCAAAAAACTGCATCATCAGAATGAAAAAGTTTCTCAAAATGTTTTTAAAACTGATCAGAGTGCAACAGCGATTACATGCAACGCTCTCTGTGGGAAAACGTGTTTGCACAAGTTTCATAACATTTCTATTCCCTTCAATATTCAGTTGTCTTGATGCGGCGGTTCATTCAGAATTTTTCACCTGTTTATCGGCGGGTTTTATGTTTTTAAAGGCGTCCCACTCCGGCCATCTCCTAAAGAAATACTCAGAATTCAATTTTGAGCTCAATTTTCTTCATTCTTTTATCAGAAAATGCTCCAAAAACAATTTAAAATCACTATTTTGAAATCAGAATTGGTCTTTAATTTGTTTAAAATACGGCTGCCACAAACGATTATTTTAAGTCGACTAATCGCCGATTATTTTTTCCCGATTAGTTGACTAATCGGGTCATGCGCAAACTGGATATAAAGATGCTGAATTTGATAACTAGCTAAAATATTAGTTTAATGCGAAATTAGCTTAAAAAATAAAAAGAGCCAAAGTTAGCCAGCATGCCGCTGAGAGTAGCTAAACTCCAAATTGGCCTTAAAAAAATAAAAAAAGTCATAAATTAGCCAAAACAGCTAGCATGTAGCTGAAATATTAGTTCAATTCAAAACTAGCCTAAAAAAAAAAAACTGTGTTGATGCTGTAAGCTGAATTTGGCCGCTGAAGATGCTAGTGCAATAGCTGAAATCTCTGAAGCTAATAGATGAAAACGCTGAAGCTGATAACCAGCTACAGTATAAGTTAAATGCCAAATTAGCATAAACAACTAAAAAAACCTAAGTTAGCCAAAACAGCTTGCCTGCAGCTGAGATATGAGCTAAACTACAAATTAGCCTAAAAAATTGATTAAAAAAAAAAAAACAGTCAGCCAAATAAGCTAGCATGCAGCTAAAATATTATCTAAACTCCAAATTAAACAAAAAACTGAAAAAATCCTAAATTAGACAAAAATAACTAGCATGTAGCTAAAAACTTAGCTACAAGCTAACTTCAAAATTAGCCTAAAAAATTAATAAATTAACCAAAACAGCTAGCATGCAGCTGAAATATTATCTAAACTCCAAATTAAACAAAAAAACTGAAAGAAATCTTAAATTAACCAAAATAACTAGCATGTAGCTGAAAACTTAGCCACATGCTAACTACAAAATTATCCTAAAAAATTAATAAATTGACGAAAATAGCCAGCGTATATCTGAAAATTATCTGAACTCCAAATTGATCTAAAAAACAGAAAAAAGCCTAAATTAGCCAAACAGCTAGCATGAAGCTGAAATATTAGCTAAATTCCAAATTAGCCTAAAAAACTAAAGAAAAACCAAGTAATCCAAAACAACTACCATGCAGCTGAAATATTAGCTAATCACAAGGCAAGGCAAGGCAAGGCAAGGCAAGTTTATTTGTATAGCACATTTCATGTACAGAGACAATTCAAAGTGCTTTACATAAAACATTAAAAGAAACAATCAAAAGAAATAGTAAAAATGTCATTCATTATTCAAATCATTAAAATAAAATTAAAAGAAAGTAAAAAGATTTTAATTTAAAACAAGCATAGATAAAAAGTGCGGACGTAAACTTTTGAATACATATTAATCAAATGCAACTGAGAACAGGTGAGTCTTTAACCTGGATTTAAATACACTGAGTGTTTCAGCAGATCTAAGGTTTTCTGGAAGTCTGTTCCAGATCTGTGGTGCATAGAAGCTGAATGCAGCTTCTCCATGTTTAGTTCTGACTCTAGGAACTGATAAAAGACCGGATCCTGATGATCGGAGAGGTCTGGCTGGTACATACTGGGTCAGGAGGTCAGTCATGTATTTTGGTGCTAAACCATTCAAAGCTTTATAAACCAGTAACAGAACTTTAAAGTCTATCCTCTGAGAGACAGGTAACCAGTGGAAAGACCTCAGAACTGGACTGATGTGGTCTACTTTCTTGGTCCTTGTGAGAACCGAGCAGCAGAGTTCTGAATCAGCTGCAGTTTCCTGATGGATTTTTTGGTAGTCCTGTAAAAACACTGTTACAGTAATCAAGTCGACTCAAGATGAAAGCATGCACTAGTTTCTCCAGGTCCTGCTTAGACATCAAATCTTTAATCCTTGAGATATTTTTGAGATGATAATAGGCTGATTTAGTGACTGCCTTAATGTGTTTATCAAAATTTAAGTCTGTGTCTATCACTACACCCAAGTTTCTGGCCTGGTTGGTAGTTTTTAGTTGAATAGATTGAAGCTCTGTAGTGACGTCTAACCTTTTTTCTTTAGCCCCAAAGACAATAACCTCAGTTTTGTTTTTGTTTAATTGAAGTAAGTTGTGACACATCCAGTCATTAATGTCCTCAATGCATTTACCAAGAGCCTGTACAGGGCCTCGGTCTCCTGGTGTCAGTCTAATATATATCTGTGTGTCATCTGCATAGCTATGGTAACTAATGTTGTTGTTCTTTATAACCTGGGCCAGTGGGAGCATGTAGATGTTAAATAGAAGTGGTCCCAGGATGGAGCCTTGGGGCACTCCACATGTAATTTCTGTTGGCTCAGAAGTGAAGTTACCAATTGACACAAAATATTTCCTGTTTTCTAAGTACGTTTTGAACCAGTTTAGTACTGGCCCAGTGAGACCCACCCAGTTTTCCAGTCGTCTGAGTAGTATTGCGTGGTCGACTGTATCAAACGCAGCACTGAGATCCAGTAAAACTAGCACTGACATCACAAAATTAGCCGAAAAATTCATAAATTAACCGAAATAGTTAGCATTTAGCTTAAATATTAGCTCAGCTCCAAATTAACCTAAAAAACTGAAAAAAATCCTTAATTAGCCAAAACAGCTAGCATGTAGCTGAAAACTTAGCTAAACTCCTAAATAGCCTAAAAAAAACTTAATAAGTGCTAAAGTAGTCCAAAAAGCTAACAAAATGCTATTATAACTTTCAACTTTACAACGCTCTGACTTCATATAATAAATAGTAACGATTAATCGACTATTTTAATAGTCGATTAGTCATCGATTAGTCGACTAATCGTGGCAGCCCTAGTTTAAAATAAAGAGTTTGGGTCATAAAATGAGCAGAAAACTGCAGTTTCTCTGCTGAGGCTTATTGCTTTAGTAAATAAGATGTTTGTGTATGAAAATTTGTTCATTTTTTATTCCAAATGTGAATTGTTTGTTAAATGTTCGATGTGAGGGTCTGTGGGATGTCACCGTTCTGCACCACGACTGCAAACGTCCCGTCACCGTAAGGTTCTGTCCCGTCCCAGCAGGACCAGCCCGAGCCCGCCCCGGGCCCAGAACCCCGCCGGCAGCAGCAGCAGCAGCAGGGGGGGACGCGGCTGCGGTCCCGAGGCGGTTCGGGCGCCGGTGGAGGTGAAGGACCCGAGCAGAACGGGCATCCGCCCGCCGCCCGTCCCGCCGTGCAGGAAGCAGAGGAAGACGAGGATGAGGAGATGACCCTGAAATACGGGGCCAAGCACGTCATCATGCTCTTCGTCCCCGTGACGCTCTGCATGGCCGTCGTCGTGGCGACCATAAAATCCGTCGGCTTCTACACGCGAAAGGATGGACAGAGACTGTGAGTGTTTTCATCAGACGCAGCGCAGCATCTCAGCCACCAGGGGGAGCTAAAGCCACGAGGACCGACGGGATGAGACTCCAAACTTTTGGTTTTCTCCACTTTTGCAGGATTTACACGCCGTTCCCCGAGGACACGAACACGGTGGCGGAAAGAGCCGTGAACTCCATCCTGAACGCCACCATCATGATCACTGTAATCATCGTCATGACGCTGGTGCTGGTGCTGCTGTACAAGTATCGCTGCTACAAGGTACGCCGGAAAGCTCCCCGCGTGCCGGGACAGGAACCGAATGGTCAAGCTTTTACCAGATCACAGTAGACCCGGCCGGTGTTCTGCCAGCTCTGCTCAGGTTCTGAAAAGTTAAAGAAAAAAAAAGTTACTTACAAAAGAATAATTGATTTTTCAACTTCAGACACTTGAACTCATTTAAAACTTCACAATTACCGTCAAATCTAACCTTTTTATTCACGGCAGCTCGTGGAAAAATCATTTAGTGTTTTGTCCATTGACTGTAGTGCTGCCACAAACGATTATTTTAAATGTCGACTAATCACCGATTATTTTTTGCGATTAGTCGACTAATCGGGTAATGCGCAACTGGATGTAAAGCACACATTTTAACAATCATTAGCTTTAAAATAACTAACCAAAAGCTTACATAGCAATAACTGTGTTGATGCTGTAAGCTGAATTTGGCCGCTGAAGATGCTAGTGCAATAGCTGAAATCACTGAAGCTAATAAATGAAAACGCTGAAGCTGATAACCAGCTACAGTATAAGTTAAATGCCAAATTAGCATAAACAACTAAAAAAAGCCTAAGTTAGCCAAAACAGCTTGCCTGCAGCTGAGATATGAGCTAAACTACAAATTAGCCTAAAAATGATTAAAAAAAAACAAGTCAGCAAATAAAGCTAGCATGCAGCTTAAATTTTATTCTAAACTCCAAATTAAACCAAAAAAACTGAAAAAATCCTAAATTAGACAAAAACTAGCATGTAGCAAAAACGAGCTACCATGCTAACTTAAAATTAGCTTAAAAAAAATAAATTAACCAAAACAGCTAGCATGCAGCTGAAATATTACTAAACTCCAAATTAAACAAAAAACTTGAAAAAATCTTAAAATAACCAAAAACTAGCATGTAGCTGAAAACTTAGCCACATGCTAACTTCAAAATTAGCCTAAAAATTAATAAATTAACCAAAACAGCTAGCATGCAGCTAAAATATTATCTAAACTCCAAATTAAACAAAAAACTGAAAAAATCCTAAATTAGACAAAAATAACTAGCATGTAGCTGAAAACGTAGCTACATGCTAACTTTAAAATTAGCTTAAAAAATTAATAAATTAACCAAAACAGCTAGCATGCAGCTGAAATATTATCTAAACTCCAAATTAAACAAAAAAACTGAAAAAAATCTTAAATTAACCAAAATAACTAGCATGTAGCTGAAAACTTAGCCACATGCTAACTACAAAATTATCCTAAAAAATTAATAAATTGACGAAAATAGCCAGCGTATATCTGAAAATTATCTGAACTCCAAATTGATCTAAAAAACAAAAAAAGCCTAAATTAGCCAAACAGCTAGCATGAAGCTGAAATATTAGCTAAACTCCAAATTAGCCTAAAAAACTAAAGAAAAACCAAGTAATCCAAAACAACTACCATGCAGCTGAAATATTAGCTAATCACAAAATTAGCCGAAAAATTCATAAATTAACCGAAATAGTTAGCATTTAGCTTAAATATTAGCTCAGCTCCAAATTAACCTAAAAAACTGAAAAATTCCTTAACTAGCCAAAACAGCTAGCATGTAGCTGAAAACTTAGCTAAACTCCTAAATAGCCTAAAAAACCTTAATAATAGACCAAAAAGCTAACAGAACGCCATTATAACTGTCAACTGTACTACACTCTGACTCCATATAATAAATAGTAACGACTAATCGACTATTTAATTAGTCGTCGACTATTTTAATAGTCGATTAGTCGTCGATTAGTCGACTAATGGTGGCAGCCCTAATTGAATGTATGTGAGAACTGGACCGATTGAGTATGATGTCATCCAACTAAATCAAGTCAATTCTGCTGCCATTCTGTCACCATATGGACACTGCCGTGTTGGAGCCAGACGTTGTCAGTCAGCAGTGGTCCGAGCGATTGTTTCTATGACAACCATTCTCACCAATCAGGAGTGAGCTTGTTGGAAGGCCACACTTCTGCCGCTTGAAGGTGGACTACAGGAAATCTGTCAATCAAACGTCACATGTTGGTCTGGATGTGCATGAGTTGATAGATGAGACCATTGATGGGAAGTGGATGAGTGGCCCCGCCCCCCCACCGTTCCAAACAGGAAGTACCCAAAATCCCATAGACAGCTCTTACTCAGTCGTTCTATTGGTCGAAATAACCATTATTGCCTTTTTAACATCTTGATCATTTTTTTTTCTCCTGTAGTTCAAGTTATAAACTGACCAATCAGAAACCTCAATTTAAAAATAGGCGGAGTCTACTGCGTTCAACAATCAAAACACTTGACAGATTTCGTGTTGCCCGCTTTCAAGTAGAAGGGGTGTGGCCTTCCAACGAGCTAACTCCTGATTGGTGAGAGTGGTTGCCATAGAAACAAATCATTGATCTTTGCTTACTGATGACATCTGGTTCCAACATGATGGTGTTCATTAGGGCTGCCACGATTAGTCGACTAATCAACTATTAAAATAATCGACGACTAATTTAATAGTCGATTAGTCGTTACTTTTATATTGTATGAAGTCAGATTGTAGTAAAGTTTGAAAGTTAATAATAGCATTCTGGCTAGCTTTTTAGAATATTTTGGCATTTATTGAGGTTTTTTTATGCTATTTTGGAGTTTAGCTAATATTTCAGCAGCATGCTAGCTATTTCGACTAACTTTAGCTTTTTTACGTTTTTAGGCAACTTTTGAGTTTAGCTTTATTTTCAGCTATATGCTAGCTGTTTTGGCTAATATAGGATTTTTCGATTTTTTTAAAGGCTAATTTGGGAGCTTTAGCTAGCTATTTATAACTTTTTTTAATTTTTAATATTATTAATATATTAATACATATTTCAGCAGCATGCTAAGCTATTTAGGCTAACTTTTCGGCTCTTTAAGTTTTTTAGGCAATTTTTGAGTTTAACTTATATTTCAGCTATATGCTAGCTGTTTTGGCTAATATAGGATTTTTCCGTTTTTTTAAGGCTAATTTGGAGTTTAGTTAATATTTCAGCAGCATGCTAGCTATTTCGGCTAACTTTAGCTTTTTAAGTTTTTTAGGCAACTTTTAAGTTTAACTTAGATTTCAGCTATATGCTAGCTGTTTTGGCTAATATAGGATTTTTCTTTTTTTTCGGTTTTTTTTAAGGGCTAATTTGGAGTTTAGTTAATATTTCAGCACTAATATTTCAACAGCATGCTAGCTATTTTGGTTAACTTAAGCTTTTTTAAGTTTTTTAGGCAATTTTTGAGTTTAACTTATATTTCAGCTATATGTTAGCTGTTTTGGCTAATATAGGATTTTTCCGTTTTTTTTAAGGCTAATTTGGAATTTAGCTAATATTTCAGCAGCATGCTAGCTATTTAGGCTAACTTTGGCTCTTTTTATTTTTTGGTAAATTTGGCATTTAACTAATATTTTAGCTGGTTATCAACTTCAGCGTCTTTACATCCACTTTGGCCATGAACAGATTAGTCGACTAATCGAAAAAAATAATCGGTGATTAGTCGACTATTAAAATAATCGTTTGTGGCAGCTCTAGTGTTCATATCGCCAAAACAATAAAAGTGACCGAATTGGAAGAAACCACTTTCTATAGGGACGTCAGTCAGATACAGATACAGATTTGGACACATTTGTCAGACTTTGTGGTCTTTAAAGAGACATCTGTCAATCATCAAGTGTTGCTATGGCTTTTTCATTTGTTGCCCCGCCCCCTTTGAGCTTTCTATCGGCTGTTAGGAAAGAAGCTCGACTCGTTGAGACAGAGATAATGAGCTCTGTGATCAACCGTCAGTCGGCGTTGCCTTCAGGCTCTTTCCTTTGAGGGTAAATGAAGCCAAACGGGTTCTTGTAGCTTCTGACCCGCCTCCTCTTTGTCTGCAGGTTATCCACGGCTGGCTCTTCCTCTCCTCCCTCTTACTCCTCTTCATCTTCTCCTACATGTACCTCCAGTAAGAAACAGCTTTTTCAACTCTTTCCTGACGCTGGTCGTCAGTTTTCCCATCATGCCTCTGTTGCTCCCGACAGGGAAGTTTTTAAGACTTACAACGTGGCCATGGACTACTTCACGCTGGTGATCATCATCTGGAACTTCGGCGTGGTGGGCATGATGTGCATCCACTGGAAGGGACCTCTGCGCCTGCAGCAGGCCTACCTCATCATGATCAGCGCCCTCATGGCGCTGGTCTTCATCAAGTACCTGCCGGAGTGGACGGCCTGGCTCATCCTGGCCGTCATATCCATCTACGGTACGCCCCCCCATCTGCTGTCTGACCCGTGACTGCCCCCACCCTTTGAAGACGGGGTCCCATCTGGTTCGTTTCAGGCCGTGGTGGGACGGCCGGTTTTCTCAGGTTTTAGAAACATTTTTATGAGCAGAATCGGGAGAATCTGTTTTTATTAATACACAACATCCAGGAACTTTGATGAGGGAAATTAAATGAGAAAACTACAGTCATGTTTATGACCTTTTACGTTTTTTTAACATTAAAATCCCTTAAAATTGTCAAAATCTAGATTTATCTATACACAACATTAGGGCTGTCAACGATTAGTCAGTGTCGATGATTAACTGTTGACGACTAGTCGGCAAGATCGAGCAGTCTGCGGCAATTAATCCACTAATCAACGGTTAGTCTATTAATCACGGTTGATCGATTAATCATTAACGGTTGGTCGACTAATCGCTAACGTTTGGTCGACTAATTGTAGACAGTTGGTCGACCTATCGTCGACGGTTGGTCGACTTGTGGCCAACGGTTGGTCGACTAATCGCTAACGTTTGGTCGACTAATCGCCGACTAATCGTCAACGGTTGGTCAACTAATCGCTAACGGTTGGTCGACTAATCGCTGGAGGTTGGTAGACTAATCGTCGACAGTTGACCGACTTATCGTTGACAGTTGACCAACTTATTATCAACGGTTGGTCGACTAATCGTTGACGGCTGGTCGACCTATCGTCGACGGTTGGTCGACTTGTGGCCAACGGTTGGTCGACTAATCGCTAACGTTTGGTCGACTAATTGTAGACAGTTGGTCGACCTATCGTCGACGGTTGGTCGACTTGTGGCCAACGGTTGGTCGACTAATCGCTAACGTTTGGTCGACTAATCGCCGACTAATCGTCCACGGTTGGTCAACTAATCGCTAACGTTTGGTCGACTAATCGCCGACTAACCGTCAACGGTTGGTCAACTAATCGCCGACTAATCGTCAACGGTTGGTCGACTAATCGCTAACGTTTGGTCGACTAATCGCCGACTAATCGTAAACGGTTGGTCAACTAATCGCTAACGTTTGGTCGACTAATCGCCGACTAATCGTCAACGGTTGGTCGACTAATCGCCGACTAATCGTCAACGGTTGGTCGACTAATCGCTAACGTTTGGTCGACTAATCGCTGGAGGTTGGTAGACTAATCGTCGACAGTTGACCGACATATCGTTGACAGTTGACCAACTTATTATCAACGGTTGGTCGACTAATCGTTGACGGCTGGTCGACCTATCGTCGACGGTTGGTCGACTTGTGGCCAACGGTTGGTCGACTAATCGCTAACGTTTGGTCGACTAATCGCCGACTAATCGTCAACGGTTGGTCAACTAATCGCTAACGTTTGGTCGACTAATCGTAGACAGTTGGTCGACCTATCGTCGACGGTTGGTCGACTTGTGGCCAACGGTTGGTCGACTAATCGCTAACGTTTGGTCGACTAATCGCCGACTAATCGTCAACGGTTGGTCAACTAATCGCTAACGGTTGGTCGACTAATCGCTGGAGGTTGGTAGACTAATCGTCGACAGTTGACCGACTTATCGTTGACAGTTGACCAACTTATTATCAACGGTTGGTCGACTAATCGTTGACGGCTGGTCGACTTGTGGCCAACGGTTGGTCGACTAATCGCTAACGTTTGGTCGACTAATCGCCGACTAATCGTCAACGGTTGGTCGACTAATCGCTAACGTTTGGTCGACTAATCGTAGACAGTTGGTCGACCTATCGTCGACAGTTGGTCGACTTGTGGCCAACGGTTGGTCGACTAATCGCAAACGTTTGGTCGACTAATCGCCGACTAATCGTCAACGGTTGGTCAACTAATCGCAAACGTTTGGTCGACTAATCGCCGACTAATCGTCAACGGTTGGTCAACTAATCGCTAACGGTTGGTCGACTAATCGTCAACGGTTGGTCAACTAATCGTCAACGGTTGGTCAACTAATCGTCAACGGTTGGTCGACTAATCGCCGACTAATCGTCAACGGTTGGTCGACTAATCGCTAACGTTTGGTCGACTAATTGTAGACAGTTGGTCGACCTATCGTCGACGGTTGGTCGACTTGTGGCCAACGGTTGGTCGACTAATCGCAAACGTTTGGTCGACTAATCGCCGACTAATCGTCAACGGTTGGTCAACTAATCGCTAACGGTTGGTCGACTAATCGCTGGAGGTTGGTAGACTAATCGTCGACAGTTGACCGACTTATCGTTGACAGTTGACCAACTTATTATCAACGGTTGGTCGACTAATCGTTGACGGCTGGTCGACTTGTGGCCAACGGTTGGTCAACTAATCGCTAACGTTTGGTCGACTAATCGCCGACTAATCGTCAACGGTTGGTCGACTAATCGCTAACGTTTGGTCGACTAATCGTAGACAGTTGGTCGACCTATCGTCGACGGTTGGTTGACTTGTGGCCAACGGTTGGTCGACTAATCGCTAACGTTTGGTCGACTAATCGCCGACTAATCGTCAACGGTTGGTCAACTAATCGCTAACGTTTGGTCGACTAATCGTAGACAGTTGGTAGACCTATCGTCGACGGTTGGTCGACTTGTGGCCAACGGTTGGTCGACTAATCGCTAACGTTTGGTCGACTAATCGCCGACTAATCGTCAACGGTTGGTCAACTAATCGCTAACGTTTGGTCGACTAATCGCTGGAGGTTGGTAGACTAATCGTCGACAGTTGACCGACTTATCGTTGACAGTTGACCAACTTATTATCAACGGTTGGTCGACTAATCGTCGACGGTTGGTCGACTTGTGGCCAACGGTTGGTCGACTAATCGCTAACGTTTGGTCGACTAATCGCCGACTAATCGTCAACGGTTGGTCGACTAATCGCTAACGTTTGGTCGACTAATCGCCGACTAATCGTCAACGGTTGGCCAACTAATCGCTAACGTTTGGTCGACTAATCGCCGACTAATCGTCAACGGTTGGTCGACTAATCGCCGACTAATCGTCAACGGTTGGTCGACTAATCGCTAACGTTTGGTCGACTAATCGCCGACTAATCGTCAACGGTTAGTCGACTAATCGCCGACTAATCGTCAACGATTGGTCGACTAATCGCTAACGTTTGGTCGACTAATCGCCGACTAATCGTCAACGTTTGGTCGACTAATCGTAGACAGTTGGTCGACCTATCGTCGACGGTTGGTCGACTTGTGGCCAACGGTTGGTCGACTAATCGCTAACGTTTGGTCGACTAATCGACGAC
Organism: Oryzias javanicus; assembly: GCA_003999625.1. Lineage (NCBI taxonomy): Eukaryota > Metazoa > Chordata > Actinopteri > Beloniformes > Adrianichthyidae > Oryzias > Oryzias javanicus. The sequence goes on from CM012458.1 coordinate 24,503,125, forward strand.
TAATCGTCAACGGTTGGTCAACTAATCGCTAACGTTTGGTCGACTAATCGCCGACTAATCGTCAACGGTTGGTCAACTAATCGCCGACTAATCGTCAACGGTTGGTCGACTAATCGTTGACGTGATGTGGACTAATCGTTAATGTTCGGTCGATTATTTGCCAACAATTAGAACGTTAAATGCTTCAGAACTTTGAGGATCAAAAAACATTTTCAAGAGTTTTTGTTAAATAATCCAAAACTACAGTGATTTTTAGGTTTTGTTTATTGAAGTTAATAAGAAAATTAACAAAAAAAGTGAAGTTGGAGGCTGATACATCCAGGTAAAAGACGTAGACAATTATGGCTATCTGTGCTAACGTGTAGCTTACTTATGACTTAAACTGTTTATCTTTTATAAGGTGAAATTGAAATTCATGCACTAACCATGACAAATCTAAATTTCTGTGAACGCAATATTAGCTGATTGTAGCAGTACGGTGACCCTGACGTGACCCTTAAGTGATTGAATACCAGCACGATCACCTTTTGTGTAAAAAAAAAAGCAAAAAAAAAACAAACAAACTACATGAACAATAATCATTGACTAATCAGAAAATATAACTGGTTAATCGACCACGTTTTCACCGTTTGCAGCAGTCCTAAATACCATCCATGACCTTTGATAAGGGAGAGGAAATGAAGGGCAAGAAAAATACAGATGTGTTGAAGAAAACGCCTGATTCTTTTTTTGTTTGTAATTTCCTAAAATTAAAACCTAAAATAAATCAGAATTATAGCCGTAACGCGTGGAAATGTTGGTTCTTCTGCCTTTAATTTATTTCCATATAAATCAGAAACGTCGACGGCAGAGACGGTCATTTCTGTATCACGACCACACTTCTCAAATGATGTCTTCACTCTTTATTTTAACCGTGGCGTGTTTCCAAGGCAGGGGTGGGCGGAGCCTCACGTCTCTGGTTTCTCCTCCCGTCCCACAGATCTGCTGGCGGTTCTTTGTCCTAAAGGACCTCTGAGGATCCTGGTTGAGACGGCTCAGGAGCGGAACGAGCCCATCTTTCCCGCTCTCATCTACTCCTGTGAGCTCACACTCAGATGCAGCGCTGTAGACATCCCATAATATTTTGAAACCCTTTGGACTAAGCTTCTCTTTGCAAATAAAAAAAATCTCTATTTTATGACTATTCACCCCCCTCTAGCTACAATGGTATGGCTCGTCAACATGGCCGACACAGGCGGTCCGAGGCGGGACTCCACCGAGGTGGCTCCGCCTCCACAGGAGACCCCTGAAGGTGAGCCGAGCGTTCGGTTTAAGACGTTTCCCTCCTTCTTACCGGTCTCTAATGCGACCCGCGTCTCTGATCAGCGGCGGCGCCGGAGCCGGCGGAGTCTCCGCCCCCCGTGAGCCCGACGCAGGACGACGGGGGCTTCACCCCCTCCTGGGTCAGCCAGCAGGAGCACCAGCTGGGGCAGCTGCAGTCCACCGAGGAGAGCCGGCGGCAGATCCAGCAGATGCCCACGGCGCGCCCCCCCATGGAGGAGGACGATGAGGAGCGTAAGTGCTGAGGGAGAAGGCGGGGCTTCCGCATGAAAGCTCTGCGATGATGGTCGTAGCTCCTCCCACTCACAGCGGGAGGTCATTGGTCAAACATAAAGCAGTTAAATTTACTCACGTCTGAATAGAAGTGGAGGATGGGGATAGGCTCCAGCATCCACGTGAGCCCAAACAGGAAGTAAGCGGGTTTTTGAAAATAGTTGGAATTTCAAAATAAAACATTTTTCTGAAGAGTTTAGTTTGTCTGCATGAAGGAGAAACGTTTCATTATCCTGTACGACCACACATCCACGCATCCACATGCGCGTCCACACGTGCACATCCACACGTGCGCATCCACACGTGCGCATCCACACGTGCACATCCACACATGCGCATCCACACGTGCGCATCCACACGTTCACATGCGCATCCACATGTGCACATCCACACATGCGCATCCACACGTGCGCATCCACACGTGCGCGTCCACACGTGCGCATCCACACGTGCGCGTCCACACGTGCGCGTCCACACGTGCGCATCCACACGTGCGCGTCCACACGTGCGCGTCCACACGTGCGCATCCACACGTTCACATGCGCATCCACACGTGCACATCCACACGTGCACATCCACACGTGCGCGTCCACACGTGCGCGTCCACACGTGCGCATCCACACATGCGCATCCACACGTGCGCATCCACACGTGCGCATCCACACGTGCGCATCCACACGTGCGCGTCCACACGTGCGCGTCCACACGTGCGCGTCCACACGTGCGCACCCACACGTTCACTTGCGCGTCCACACGTGCGCGTCCACACGTGCGCGTCCACACGTGCGCATCCACACGTTCACTTGCGCATCCACACGTGCGCGTCCACACGTGCGCGTCCACACGTGCGCATCCACACGTGCGCATCCACACGTGCGCATCTACAGTGCGCATCCACACGTGCGCATCTACAGTGCGCATCTACAGTGCGCATCCACACGTGCGCATCCACACGTGCGCATCCACACGTGCGCATCTACACGTGCGCATCTACACGTGCGCATCCACACGTGCGCATCCACACGTGCGCATCTACAGTGCGCATCCACACGTGCGCATCCACACGTGCGCATCCACACGTGCGCATCCACACGTGCGCATCTACACGTGCGCATCCACACGTGCGCATCTACACGTGCACATCCACACGTGCGCATCCACACATGCGCATCCACACATGCACATCTACACGTGCGCATCCACACGTGCGCATCCACACGTGCGCATGCACATCCACACGTGCGCATCCACACACGCACATGCACATCCTCACGTGCGCATCCACACGTGCACATGCACATCCACAAGTGCGCATCCACAAGTGCGCATCTACATGTGCGCATCCACACGTGCGCATCCACACATGCGCATGTGCACGAGGCTGAAGCCTCTTGAGTTTGTGCAGTAGTTACACTCTGACTCCACCCTAACGTGGCGTCCTGCCGTCCTCGCAGGCGGCGTCAAACTGGGGCTGGGAGACTTCATCTTCTACAGCATGCTGGTGGGGAAGGCGGCGGCCAGCGGCGACTGGAACACCACGCTGGCCTGCTTCGTGGCCATCCTGATCGTGAGTGAGCGCCTGACGCTTTCGCCCCGTGTGGCTCCGCCGCCGCTCTGAATGTTTTTCTCTGCCCCGCCCCCTCCTCCAGGGCCTCTGTCTGACCCTGCTGCTCCTCGCCATCTTCAAGAAGGCGCTGCCCGCTCTGCCCATCTCCATCTTCTTCGGCCTGGTCTTCTACTTCGCCACGGACAACCTGGTGCGACCCTTCATGGACAAGCTGGCGCTGTACCAGTTCTACATTTAGCAGGACGCCGCGCCCGGAACCCCCCCGCTCCCCGCACCCCCCACAACAAACAACGCCCCCGTTTCTGAGGCTCCGGATCAACCAGCAGCCTCGGCGGCGGGGCGTGTCGCTCAAATCCACCGCCCTCAACGAAAGCCAAGATTCTCCAAGCCTTCACCGGACGAGCGGGCCGTCGGCGCCGGTTCCGCTCCGACTCTGCGCCGTCTGATTGTAGAGAAGGCGGCGGTTTGGGAGGGGGTCAAATCGGTTGAAAAGATGAAGCAACTTACAAGTTTTATTGTAAAACGCAGGTGGGACGGGACCGCCGGGGCAGTCGAGGGTTCAGTGCCTTGCTCAAGGGCATTTCAGTCTTTACCTGTAGTCGTCGGGGGTACCTGCTTCATCCTGGGGGGGTGAAGTCTTTTTGTTTTCTCGTCGTGTCCAAGGATTGTAACAAACTCTGAACCTTGAGCTGCAGCTCACCTGGTGCTGTTCGGACCTAAGCCCGGCCCCCATCGCTCGCTCGCTCGGCATCCCGCGGCTGCGCTCACGCTCCTTCTTTCTTCTTCAGGTCCACCTGCAGGAACGACGTTTGTTCCATCACTGAAAACGGATTCGGTTCTGATTCTGAACTTGTTAAGAGTTTGAAATTTTACTGCTTTAAAAAAAAGATTCTGTAAAAGTCGAAGACGACTGATGGACCATTTGTTGCACTCAAGTTTGATTCTGATGAAAAGAAAACTTAACAGGAAGGAAATCATTTCTCTGAGCCGCTTTTTTCCCTCCTAATTTTTTTTTTTTTTTGGTTGTTTGAGGCGTTATTTGGTGATTTGCTTTTTCCCCGTCTCTCACATGCATCTGTGTTATGCAAAGTCATTCAGAGTTTGTTCTTTTGTAATAAAATGTGAAACAGAAAACGTCTTTGTCACTTTTTTTAATGTAAAAAAAAAACAAAATAGTTGCAGTTTACTAAATAACCACTAGGGGGTTCTGAACACAGTCATATAGAGTCTATGGAGACTTGCTGGCATTTTCATGGCTTTAATCTAAGATATTACATTTCATGCAGCATCTGTGAGTCGTTCTGTTACAAACGCAACAAGAACTTCATTTTATTGGTAGTAAAACGCTTAAAAATCTGCAAACACAACAGCAAATCCTTGTTTAAAATATAAGATCACAAAAACAATAAAACAAGAAAAATCATTTACATTAATCAGAATAAAAAGTTAGAAATTTAAAATGAAATCTGGACAGATAAAATTGATTCATCGATTTAAGTTTAACTGATCAATAATCGATAAGTAGAGATTGATCTAACGCGTAAAGCTAAAGTACGCTAGCTTGATGCTAATGGAATTCCCCGTGAGACGGCTAATGCTAACACTCGGCTCCTACTGTCTTCATCTTCTTGACTAAAGTGTAACGCTACAGCGCGATAGCCACCTAGTGGCCAAACTGAAACAAAATTCCTTTTTATGTCATTGAATACTTGATTCTTGTTTACTGCTGTGTTCTGAACAGTAACTTGAAATGGTTTAGGCTGTGCTGTTTAAAATTTCTCTTAAATTTTCTTGAATGCAAATGTTTTTGTTTTCCTGAAACTGACAGGATTTCCTCCTTTTGCTCCATCATGCATTCATGCTATTTGACCATTAATACCATTGAGGCGGCCATTTTGGATCCCCAATGACTCATGTCAAAGTCTAGGCCCAGGGGCCGGAACTGGCCCTCCAGATCATTTGATTTTATTGTTATGATTGACCCGATAAGCTCATTTCTAACGTTCATAATTTTGACAGAATAAATTTTTATAGAGAGTAAAATATTAAAAGTTATTTACGGTTTAAGTTGATTTTTTTCTGGAATAATATTCCTGTCTTTTTATTCATAATAATTTTAAAAAGTTACAGTTTTAAAGATTCACATTCTGCTAGTTTTTTGGACTATTTTGGCATTTACTAAGATTTCTTTAGGTTATTTAGAGTTTAGCTAATATTTCAGCTACATGCTAGCTGTTTTGGCTAATTTAGGCTTTTTTTATGTGTTTTTTAGGATACTTTTGAGTTTAGCCAGTGTTTCAGCTACATGCTAGCTGTTTTGGCTAATTTAAGCTTTTTTCGCGTTTTATTTTGCTATTTTTGAGTTTAGCTAATATTTCAGCTACATGCTAGCTGTTTATACTAATTTAGGCTTTTTTCACATGTTTTTTAGGCTATTTTTGAGTTTAGCCAATATTTCAGCTACATGCTAGCTGTTTTGGCTAATTTAGGCTTTTTCACGATTTTTTAGGCTATTTTTGAGTTTAGCTAATATCTCAGCTACATGCTAGCTGTTTTGGCTAATTTAGGCTTTTTTCGCGTGCTTTTTAGGCTATTTTTGAGTTTAGCCAATATTTCAGCTACATGCTAGCTGTTTTGGGTAATTTAAGCTTTTTCATGATTTTTTAGGCTATTTTTGAGTTTAGCCAATATTTCAGCTACATGCTTGCTGTTTTGGCTAATTTAGGCTTTTTCACATTTTTTTAGGCTATTTTTGAGTTTAGCCAATATTTCAGCTACATGCTAGCTGTTTTGGCTAATTTAAGCTTTTTTCACATTTTTTTAGGCTATTTTTGAGTTTAGCTAATATTCCAGCTACACGCTAGCTGTTTTGGCTAATTTAGGGCTTTTTTCAGTTCTTTGGGCTATTTTGAAGTTTAGCAATTTTTTCAGCTACGTGCTAGCTGTTGTGGCTAACCCAAGTTTCTTTTTTTTGGGTAATTTGGCATTTAGCTAATATTTTAGCCGGCCAAATTCAGCTTACAGCGTTCACACTAGCATTATCACATGTAATGCTATGTATCTAGTTCATAATTATGTTAAAAAGTTTAATAAATGTAGTTTTAGAGTGTTCAATAAATGTTTATCCTGTTCGGCCCGCGACCTCTGGTACGTTTTGGATTTTGGCGCCTTTTGCGATTGAGGTTGACCTCCTTGTACATTAATTGGACAGAAATTATTCAAGTTGTTGGTCATCAGTTTTGTTTTTATGTGTCATGTCAGCGAGGATCTCCTGAATTGACTTTAATTTCCTTTCGGATATTAAAGTGGGCGTGTCCAGAAAAGTGTCAGGCTTTTTTGTCCCGCCTCCTGACCCATTTTTGGAAACTTGACCTCCCAAAAACGAGTGATTCGCTAAGACAAAGTAAAGGAAGTGTTCAGTTTCAGAATATCTGGAGTTTGTTTTTTGCTGGTGGTTTTATTTTGGCGGTCAGTGGGGGTTTACTTCCTTTTGAAACCAGAAGCTTTAACATTTTGTTCATACTCAGGAGCTAAAGGTGGAGGTTTGGTTTGAGGCTGGAGGTTTTTAGTTTATATAAAACACTTAAATGGTAACTTATATAAACACTTGAGCTTCCTTGTGGCCTCTTGGAAACGCAGGACGACGCCCCCTTGTGTCCTCATGGGGAAAGCATCAAAGCCTTCCTTTGGACACCGGTCAGACTGCGTGTTGGGCGGGGCTTCACGCTGTTGTTTTCCTCGCCCCCCCTCTGAGCACAAAGCCAACTCTTCCAGAAAAATGCAGATGACTGGAATGTGGCAGGAATTCCTCAGCCCGCCCGCCCGCCGTCCCGCGATGCCGGTGGGCTGGCATGGCTCCACGGGGCGCCGGTCGCCATGGGGACAAGCGCCCGACAGCATCCAGACACCTGCAGTGATTACAGCGATTAACCCTCGCTTCACCGATGATGTCCCATAGCCACGCCCACAACCTGGACGCCGTCCAATCCCATTTGGGAAAGAGGATCTGTTCACGCTTCGGCATCAGGCTCCAACGGGCCTGACGACGGCAGAGAGGGAAACGCCGGACTGTTGACCCGACAGGTTCTGAGTCCAGAGGATTCTGGGAGGCCACCTGCATCAAAGACCAGAAAGAAAGAATCAAAAACACAGAACACAGGAATACTTAGAGATTTCACTTATTGAGACGAATCCACAGATGAAAACATTTAGAAGCTGAAATTTTTCATTATGATGAGGCCTTTTCTGGGACATAGTTTCTGCAGAGCGGCAGGAGTTCATCAGGAATCACCTCTGACTTGTGGGTGGGGCTTCTGCAACCCCGCCCCCCTTTACCTCCCTTTTTCTGTTTTATATATTTATTGTCTTTTTCACATAACACAAAACAAGACACGTCATTAATTATATAACAGAGTATAAGAACATGCTAGTAATGTGGGCGTGGTTAGAAAATGGCCGCCGTTGCTAAGGAAACTCACCAGTTTACTTTTTTTTTAGTTTAGCCAATATTTCAGCTACATGCTAGCTGTTTTGGCTAATTTAGGCTTTTTCACGCTTTTTTAGGCTATTTTTTAGTTTAGCCAATATTTCAGCTACATGCTAGCTGTTTTGGCTAATTTAGCCTTTTTTACATTTTTTTAGGCTATTTTGAGTTTAACTAATATTTCAGCTACATGCTAGCTGTTTTGGCTAATTTAGGCTTTTTTCACATTTTTTAAAGCTATTTTTGAGTTTAGCTAATATCTCAGCTACACGCTAGCTGTTTCGGCTAATTTAGGGCTTTTTCAGTTCTTTGGGCTATTTTGAAGTTTAGCTATTTTTTCAGCTACGTGCTAGCTGTTGTGGCTAACCCAAGTTTCTTTTTTTAGGGTAATTTGGCATTTAGCTAATATTTTAGCTGGCCAAATTCAGCTTACAGCGTTCACACTAGCATTATCAAATGTAATGCTATATATCTAGTTCATAATTATGTTAAAAAGTTTAATAAATGTAGCTTCTGCAACCCCGCCCCCCTTTACCTCCCTTTTTCTGTTTCATATATTTATTGTCTTTTTCACATAACACAGAACAAGACACGTCATTAATTATATAACACAGTATAAGAACATGCTAGTAATGTGGGCGTGGTTAGAAAATGGCCGACGTTGCTAAGGAAACTCACCAGTTTACTTTTTTTTAGTTTAGCCAATATTTCAGCTACATGCTAGCTGTTTTGGCTAATTTAGGCTTTTTCACGTTTTTTTAGGCTATTTTTTAGTTTTGCTAATATTTCAGCTACATGCTAGCTGTTTTGGCTAATTTAAGCTTTTTTCGCATTTTAGTTTGCTATTTTTTATTTTAGCCAATATTTCAGCTACATGCTTGCTGTTTTGGCTAATTTAGCCTTTTTTACATTTTTTTAGGCTATTTTGAGTTTAACTAATATTTCAGCTACATGCTAGCTGTTTTGGCTAATTTAGGCTTTTTTCACATTTTTTAAAGCTATTTTTGAGTTTAGCTAATATCTCAGCTACACGCTAGCTGTTTCGGCTAATTTAGGGCTTTTTCAGTTCTTTGGGCTATTTTGAAGTTTAGCTATTTTTTTCAGCTACGTGCTAGCTGTTGTGGCTAACCCAAAGTTTCTTTTTTTAGGGTAATTTGGCATTTAGCTAATATTTTAAGCTGGCCAAATTCAGCTTAACAGTGTTTCAACACTAGCATTATCAAAATGTAATGCTATATATCTAGTTCATAATTATGTTTAAAAGTTTAATAAATGTAGCTTTTCTGCCAACCCGCCCCCTTTACCTCCTTTTTCTGTTACATATATTTATTGTCTTTTCACATAACACAGAACATGACACGTCATTAATTATATAACACAGTATAAAACATGCTAGTAATGTGGGCGTGGTTAGAAAATGGCCGCCGTTGCTAAAGTGAAACTACACCGCTAGTTTACTTTTTTTAGTTTTAGTCCAATATTTCAGCTACATGCTAGCTGTTATGACTAATTTAGGCTTTTCACGTTTTTTTAGGCTATTTTTTAGTTTTGCTAATATTTCAGCGACATGCTAGGCTAGCTGTTTTGGCTAATTTAAGCTTTTTTTGAATTTTATTTTGCTATTTTTGAGTTTAGCTAATGTTTCAGCTACATGCTAGCTGTTTTGGCTAATTTAGGCTTTTTCACATTTTTTTAGGCTATTTTTGAGTTTTGCTAATATCTCAGCTACATGCTAGCTGTTTTAGCTGACTTGTGGGTGGGACTTCTGCAACCCCGCCCTCTTTACCTCCCTTTTTCTGTTTTATATATTTATTGTCTTTTCCACATAACACAAAACAAGACACGTCATTAATTATATAACGCCTGTGTTATATAAAATTATATAACACAAAATAAGAACATGCTAGTAATGTGGGCGTGGTTAGAAGATGACCGCCGTTGCTAAGGAAACTCACCAATTTACTTCTGCCGATTCTTCTGAAACTCGCACCGATCTGTTCGGGATCATCCGGCGACCAAAACATAAAATGGTTGCTATGGAGATAAAACCAACAGAAAAGCCGCCATTTGGAAAAAAAAAGTGCTTTTTGCATGAATTTTGATGATGGGGAGCCAGCGACGGGTCAAAGGTCGGCGCCTGCGGGCCATTAAAGCCGCCGTCCGCTGCTTTCTTTTTATTCATTTTATTTTATTTATAGCATCTGGTTTCATTTCTTTTATAATTATTCCAACTTTTATTTTCTTTACAGCTATAGGAGCTTTGCAAATACAAATCTGACCTTAACTTTGACCTTATTTCTGCTTTATTCTGCAGTGCAGCTGAAAATTCAGCTTTTCAACACGTTTTCTGATGTCAAATCTGCTTATTTTTGAGCGGGAATCTCAGAATGAGGCCTCAGTGTTAGCTGAGGTGATCCGTCAATCGCTGTGGTTTCCGTGGAGACGCTGCAGAGTTTTCCAGGTAAAGTCCACTAAGGGGATTATGGGACAGGGAGGGACGCAGCGAGGATTAAACGGCCGATTATCCAGAACCAGAGACGGACGGAGCAGCGCCGGGAGACGCCTCGACAAACGCAAACTTCTGAGGAAAGATGTCGAAGGACAAGCTGGAGAGCCTGGTGAAGCACATGGAGGAGACGCTGTCGGAGATGGAGCAGCTGAAGCAGCACTGCGGGAAGCAGAGCGAGGAGCTGAGCCAGCTGGTGGTGGAGCTGCGCCGGGAGAACCAGGAGCTGGTGGAGAAGTACAACCAGCTCGCCGCGGAGATGAAGGAGGCCAAGGAGGTCATAGAGCAGCTCCAGGACACCAAGTACGCCTTCAACGCCAAGGAGCGGCAGGCGCAGAAGCTGAGCCGCCAGCTCTGAGGCCAGACTGTGTGTGTGGGGGGGGGCAGGAAGCAGAAGATGACCGGCCTGGAAAACACCCGGAATTCCTGAGGATGGGTGGGCATAAGTGGGAACAGCTGCTAACGTATGGATGTTGCTGGAATGACAGGAAGGATGGATGTAAATGTAGTCATTTCAACCTAAATCCTGCGGCTCCTTGGACCTAACGAGCAGACGTCGGACCTGAAAAGTGGATTTCAGAACTCGTGAAGCGATCATTAGTGCTCATTAGACGCCTGTAATTAAAGCGGCGGCCCTCCTCAGCCCCGTAAAGCTTTTATTGAATAAGAAGCCTGACGTTTATTTAAAGTGGGTGGCCGTCTATTCCTGGTCTGTGCGAAGTCGAGCTCTAAAAATACCCCATCATCCCTTCCTGCCCTCGGAGCGCCCCCCCCACGTGAAGAGGAGGGGAGGATCGTTGTTGTGTTAGGAGGAAAGTTCCTTTGTTTTCTGTTAAAAAGTGGATAAATGTCCTTATAACTGCATTAAACGATCACGACTCTTTGAAGTTGAGACTCTTTCTTGGTGACATTTAAGCAAATTTTAGGCCAATAAAATTTCACATTTCTGAATTTGTCAGTGTGATTGTCCAAAGGAACATTGTTCTGTATCTTTTTAAAAGCTGATAAAACCAGATTTAAGTGGCTTAAAAGCTTTTTATGACCTCTTTAGGTAATCGTGGCTCTTTAAAAATGTAAAAAAACCTTTAATTTAAGGTCAAAAATCCTCCTAATCTTCCAAAAAAGTCTTTTTTTGGGGTAACATTTAAGCTCATTTTAGACACAAAGTTTAAGTCGGTTTAAACTTTTGATGATTTAGACGATAAAACTGAATTTGTCAGTGTGATTGTCCAAAAGAACATTGTTCTGTATCTTGTTAAAAGCTGATAAAACCGGATTTAATTGACTTAAAAGCTTCTTATGACCTCTTTAGGTAATCGTGGCTCTTTAAAAATGTAAAAAAACCTTTAATTTAAGGTCAAAAATCCTCCTAATCTTCCAAAAAAGTCTTTTTTTGGGGTAACATTTAAGCTCATTTTAGACACAAGTTTAAGTCGGTTTAACTTTTGATGATTTAGACGATAAAACTGAATTTGTAAGTGTGATTGTAAAAAGGAACATTGTTCTGTATCTTGTTAAAAGCTGATAAAACCCAATTTAAGTGGCTTAAAAGCTTCTTATGACCTCTTTAGGTAATCATGGCTCTTTAAAAATGTAAAAAACGTGTAGAAATTTAAGGTCAACAATCCTCCTAAACTTCCAAAAAAGTATTTTCTGGGGTAACATTTAAGCTCATTTTAGACACAAATTTAAGTCGGTTTAAACTTTTGATGATTTAGATGATAAAACTGAATTTGTAAGTGTGATTGTAAAAAGGAACATTGTTGTGTATCTTGTTAAAAGCTGATAAAACCGGATTTAAGTGGCTTAAAAGCTTCTTATGACCTCTTTATGTAAACGTGGCTCTTTAAAAATGTAAAAAAATTTTAATTTAAGGTCAAAAATCCTCCTAATCTTCCAAAAAGTATTTTTTTGGGGTAACATTTAAGCTCATTTTAGACACAAAGTTTAAGTTGGTTTAAAATTTTGATGATTTAGATGATAAAACTGAATTTGTCAGTGTGATTGTCCAAAGGAACATTGTTCTGTATCTTATTAAAAGCTGATAAAACCCGATTTAAGTGGCTTAAAAGCTTCTTATGACCTCTTTAGTTAATCATGGCTCTTTAAATGTAAAAAAACTTTAATTTAAGGTCAACAATCCTCCTAATTTTCCAAAAAAAGCTTTTTTGAGGTAATTTAGATCATTTTAGACACAAAGTTTTAAGTCGGTTTTAAACTTTTAGATGATTAAAACTGAATTTGTATGTGTGATTGTCCAAAAGAAAGGTGTTTTTTATCCCGTTAAAAGCTCATTAAAACGGATTTAAATGGCTTAAAAGCTTCTTATAATCTCTTTAACACTCCCGTCTCTAAGAAAATGTGTAAAACTTAAAAATATTGGATCCAAATTCCTCCTAAACTTCCAAAAAAGTATTTTTTTGGTGACTTTTAAGCAAATATTAGGCACATATACGATCAATCCAAGTGATGAAATGTCGGTTTTAAGGTTAAATTACAGCTCAAATGGCAGAATTCAACCCACAAAAATCAAATTATCCTCGTAAAATTGATTTAAATAAATTAACAGAAATGATTCAAAACAATAAAACAGCCAATAATAAATAGATAATAGGTTTGAATGAGCTGTAGATGATAAACGTCCTTAGAAATTAGCTCACAGTCGGTTTAAACTTTTGTCTTTAGCTTAAACTTTGGATGAAAAATGGAAGAAGATAAAACTCTGGATTTGTCAATGTGATTCTGCTGATGAAAGCTGTTTTTATCCTGTTGAAAACTCATAAATTTATTATTTAATTTAGGTTCAAATTAAAGCTCGAGCATGTAGAATCTGATCCAGTTTAAGCATTTTTCCCCAAAAATAAAAAGTTTAGTTTGAAGGAATTTAAAGAATCAATTTAAAACAATAAAAAAGCCCAATATTGATTAAAAAAAAAAAAAAAAGTTGTGTAGCTAATAAATGTATTTATAAATGCGTCCTGAGTCAGTTTAGGCTTTTTTTCAGCTTTAACTTTGGAGGGAAAATGACAAAATTTTGAATGTGTGATTGTCTGAAGGAATAATCACGACTCTTTAAAAATATATAAAAGTTAAACATTTAATATCGGCAGTCCTCCTAAACGTCCACAAAAGTCTCTTTTAGTGACATTTAATCAAATTTTGGCCACAAAAGTTAATTTAGAAAATTCCAGTCTTTTTTATTTCACATCCATGCGTCTCCGTGTGCTGATAAACTGCATCCTGCATGAGAACGTGTCTTTAATTATTTAATTTAAGGTCAAATTGAAGCTCAAACATGAAGAATCTGATCCAATTAAAGCACCCCCCCCCAATAAAATAAAAACTTTAGTTTGAAGGAATTTAAAGAATCAATTTAAAACACTGAAACAGCCAATAATGATAAAGAAAATGATGAATAATTTGTGTAGTTTATAAATTTCTGCAAATGTTTTTAGAAATTAGCAACTTTTGTTTTCAGGTTAGATTTTGGAAGGAAAACAGAAAATGATAAAACTCTGAATATGTCAGTGTGATTCTGCTGATGAAAGCTGTTTTTTATTCTGTTAAAAAAGGATTTAAGCAGCTGAAAATGCTTTCTTTAAAAAATCGGGGCTCTTTAAAAATGTATAAAACGTGAAAAAGATCAGGTCAGAAATCCTCAGCGAGTCTTTTTTGGCTCATATTTAAGAACATTTTAGGCACTTCTGGTCGATTTGGAGAATTTAAGGCTTTTTGATTTCACATCCATTTACATTTATGTACTGATCAATGAAACCTTTGGTGTGGAAATGTCTTTAATTATTTCTTTTAGGTTCAGATTGAAGCTCAAACATGAAGAATCGGAAGGAATTTACCCTCAAAAATTAAATCTTTTGTTTGAAGGAATTAAAATTTAGAAAATTAAATTAGAAAATACAAAAAATCACCCAAAAAATGTGTTTTTTTTTCTGCTGTTTATTGCCTTGGTACGGAACCCCAAAAGAGACATAAAAAAAAAAGTTAAGAGTAAAAAAAAAAAAAAAAAAGTTTTTACCTAAAAATATATAGACAGTTTTGGTTTTTTAATTCAGATTTTTTTTTTAGAAAATAGCTGAAAAATGTCTAAAATTTCAATGAAATGAAACAAAAAAGAAAACTGAAAATTACAAATATACTAATTCATCTGTACTGATTTGCTGAGATTGATCAGGAAAATCAACCTTTAAATTGTGAACCAGTTACTTTCTATTGCAGTAACTAGATTTTATTTAACTTCAATTTTTAGGAAAAAAAAATGTTTTCTTCAACTTTTTTTACTTCAATTACTTTTCTTCTTAGTCTCTCTGGGGATCCGTACCTCAGGGAGTGTTAAATACAATCAATAGGTTTAAAAATATGTTTAAAATATGTTTAAAGTTAAAGGGTTAAACAATGAAAGAGCTGATAGTGACTAAAAATAGTTAAGAATAAGATCTGCAGCATCCTGAGTCGGTTTCAACTTTCATCTTCGGCTGAGACTTTGGACAGAAAATGGAAGATAAATAAATTCTTTAGATAATAAAAAACTTCCTGAAAACGTAAAAATTTAAGGCGTTTAAATTCACATCCATGCATGTTTATGATTGAAGCTTTTTTATTGGTGTGGAAATGTTTTCTGTTTATGTTGTTCTTGCAGAATCAGCCTAAAAATGACGTTTTAGTTTGAAGGAATTCACAGAATTTAATTTAAAACACTAAAACAGACAATTATGATTTAAAAAATAGATACATTTCCACAGATTTCCTTAGAAATGAGTCAGAGGAGATGATGAAAGGTACATTTCTTTTATGGGCTGAGCATTTCCAGCCAATCACCACAAGGAGGCGTAGCACACGTTTCCTGAGCTGAGCAGGTGTGTCAGGATTAGGGAACATGCAGTCAGACGAGGTGACTCACCTGTTACAGGTGAACTCCAGAGGTCAAACTGAGC
Organism: Oryzias javanicus; assembly: GCA_003999625.1. Taxonomy (NCBI): domain Eukaryota; kingdom Metazoa; phylum Chordata; class Actinopteri; order Beloniformes; family Adrianichthyidae; genus Oryzias; species Oryzias javanicus. The sequence continues at coordinate 24,518,223 of CM012458.1, forward strand.
TCCTAAAAGGCCGATTTGCTCACAAATGAATAAAAAAAAAGATTTTTTTCCATCCAGGGATTTCCTGTGGATCTGAGCGGATCATCCTGATCCCATCTTGGCTTCTGTGGTGCAGAACTTTCCCCTCCAAAGACCTCAGTGGGAGGAGCCGTCGGGCTGCTAAAGAGCACGTGTGCAGAAACGCTTCAAGATAATCGTCTGAAATGACTACAATCACCTCAGAGACGCCACATTCTCATCCCGGGTCGGTGCCGGGACGCCGTCCAGCTGGAACGCCGTCCGCAGATTTGTCCAGACCTGATCACCCGTGGCGTCCCGGTCTCGGAGTTTGGCCTCATTTCCCTCCTGAGAGGAGCTCCACTCGTCTCTATTAACGGTGTCTGACAGTGAAGAGAAACAGACTTCATCTGAGAGTCGGTGTTACTGCTGGAACAAAAGATTTAAGGGAAATTTAAGACTTTTACTTCATTTTAGGCTTCTAAAGTTATGTAAAAATAGAAAATAAGTAAATGTAAAAACAGAAAGATTAAAATTATCATTTGAAGAATTGGAGAGAATAAAACTTTATACCTAAACACATAGTAAAATTGTGAAAAGATGAGATATATTTTGGGAAATGGAGAAAAAAACAAACAGGCTTCACATTAAAAGTGGATGTTTGTGATTTAAGCCGCATTTCTAGTTTATAGAATTCCAAAAATAATAATAATTCTGTCAGTTTTTCTTTTCAGGTTATTAATAAAATGTTCATTTGCTGACATTTTATTGTGGAAAAATCAGCAAAAATCCGACATTATGCATTAAATTAACAGCAGGCAGAGATATGAGCCTTGAGGGACGCCTTATAATATTTTCATTTTTGCTCATCCACCAAATTTAATGCACAGACACACACAGTATTGAATTTAACTGATTTATTATTTATGTTTTCAGGACGAGCTCAATGGCCTTGTGGTAGAGTGTCTGCCCTGAGACTGGACAGTCATGAGTTCAAATCCTGACTGAGTCATACTAAAGACTGAGAATTTCTCTGCTTGAAGTGGTTGGATTGAGCCTTAAACTACTAAATGGTTTCCGAGCACAGCTATGTCTGCAGCTCACCCCTCCCCCAGGAGATGGGTCGAGCATGGAGGACAAATTTCACACACAAGGTGTGTGACAATATAGAAGGATTTAGATCAGGCGTGTCAAACTCAATCACACAGGGGGCCAAAATCCAAGACACACCTTAGGTTGCGGGCCGAACAGGATAAACATTTAATAAACTCTTTAAAACTTAATTTTTTAAACTTTAAGACCATAACTTTTTAACAAAACTATGAAATAAATGTATTGCATTACCTGCAATAATGGTAGTGTGAATGCTGTAAACTGAATTTGGAGATGCTGAAAACCCTGAAGCTGATAGCTGAGAAAGCTGAAGCTAATAGCTAGCTAAAATATTAGCTAAATGCAAAATTAGCCTGGAAAAAACTCAAGTTCGCTAAAACAGCTAGCATGTAGCTGAAATATTAGCTAATCCTCAAAACATCCTAAAAAAATCAAAGTAAATACCAAAATAGTCCAAAAAATTTTTTAAATTTAAAACTGTAACTTTTTAACATAATTATGAATAAAAAAGAAGGAATTATTATTCCAGAATAAATCAACTTAAACCTTAAATGACTTTAAAAAGTTTACTCTCCATTTTGACAAAATACATTTTGTCAAAATTATACAAGTTAGAAATAAGTCCCAGATAACATCTGGTCATCAATAACAAGAAAATAAAATGATCTGGAGGGCCGGATAGAATTAACCGGAGGGCCGGATCCGGCCCCCGGGCCTTGACTTTGACACATGTGATTTAGATTATAATCTGATTACAAATATATTGAGTTATCTGGTTTTTCTTTGTGATAGATCCCTTAAGAGGAAAATTTACTTCCTGATTTGCTGAAAATGATCAGAAAAATCAACCTTTAAAGCTGAAATTTATCAATTTTCACCAACTGAAATTGTCCTTCCATTAAAGAGGGCGTGGCCCTGATGAGTCAAAATCAAGGCCCTAATTGAATTAGACCTTTAACCTTTTGGCACTCGAGCTCTAGTGTTCCAGTGAGAAAATCTGCTAAACTTTAAACTAACAGTGGGCTGAGATATGAGCCTTGAGGGACGCCTTATAATATTTTCTTAAGTCGCTCTGAGGTGTTATTTTGTTCATCCGTAAATTTCCACGCACAATAATACATTTTATTGTTGTTTATATTCTCAAGACCAGTTCAGTGGCCTTGTGGTAGAGTGTCTGTCCAGAGACTGGAAGGTCGTGAGTTCAAATCCCATTTGAATGATACCAAAAGAGTGAAATCTTTTGTAATTGGAACACAGTTTTAAGGGGTTGGATTTGGGCTTAAACTACTAAATGGTTTCCGAGCACAGCTATGTCTGCAGCTCACCCCTCCCCCAGGAGATGGGTCGAGCATGGAGGACAAATTTCACATATAAGGTGTGTGACAATATAGAAGGATTTAGATCAGGCGTGTCAAACTCAATCACACAGGGGGCCAAAATCCAAGACACACCTTAGGTTGCGGGCCGAACAGGATAAACATTTAATAAACTCTTTAAAACTTAATTTTTTAAACTTTAAGACCATAACTTTTTAACAAAACTATGAAATAAATGTATTGCATTACCTGCAATAATGGTAGTGTGAATGCTGTAAACTGAATTTGAAGATGCTGAAAACCCTGAAGCTGATAGCTGAGAAAGCTGAAGCTAATAGCTAGCTAAAATATTAGCTAAATGCAAAATTAGCCTGGAAAAAACTCAAGTTCGCTAAAGCAGCTAGCATGTAGCTGAAATATTAGCTAATCCTCAAAACATCCTAAAAAAATCAAAGTAAATACCAAAATAGTCCAAAAATTTTTTAAAATTTAAAACTGTAACTTTTTAACATAATTATGAATAAAAAAGAAGGAATTATTATTCCAGAATAAATCAATTTAAACCTTAAATGACTTTAAAAAGTTTACTCTCCATTTTGACAAAATACATTTTGTCAAAATTATACAAGTTAGAAATAAGTCCCAGATAACATCTGGTCATCAATAACAAGAAAATAAAATGATCTGGAGGGCCGGATAGAATTAACCGGAGGGCCGGATCCGGCCCCCGGGCCTTGACTTTGACACATGTGATTTCGATCATAATCTGATTACAAATATATTGAGTTATCTGGTTTTTCTTTGTGATAGATCCCTTAAGAGGAAAATTTACTTCCTGATTTGCTGAAAATGATCAGAAAAATCAACCTTTAAAGCTGAAATTGATCAATTTTCACCAATTGAAATTGTCCTTCCATTAAAGAGGGCGTGGCCCGGATGAGTCAAAATCAAGGCCCCAATTGAATTAGACCTTTAACCTTTTGACACTCGAGCTCTAGTGTTCCAGTGAGAAAATCTGCTAAACTTTAAACTAACAGTGGGCTGAGATATGAGCCTTGAGGGACGCCTTATAATATTTTCTTAAGTCGCTCTGAGGTGTTATTTTGTTCATCCATAAATTTCCACACACAATAATACATTTTATTGTTGTTTGTATTCTCAGGACCAGTTCAGTGGCCTTGTGCTAGAGTGTCTGTCCAGAGACTGGAAGGTCGTGAGTTCAAATCCCATTTGAATCATACCCAAGGAGTGAAATCTTTTGTACTTGGAACACAGTTTTAAGGGGTTGGATTTGGGCTTAAACTACTAAATGTTTCCCGAGTACAACACCTGTCAGCATGACAACCAATAGGATTTAGATGATCATCTGATTATAAAAAGATATTGATTATCTGTTTTTCCTTTGCGATTAAGAGGAGAATTTACTTCCTGAATTGCTGAGATTAATCAGGAAAAGAACTCTTTAAATCAATCTTAAAAGCTGGAATTGATCAATTCTTACCAAATAATAAATGAATTTTCCTTCCATTAAGGAAGGCTGTGGCCCTTATGAGTCATAATCACAATCCCAATCCCAGTGTTTATGTTCAATGCATCAAACTAACAGTGGGAAGAGATATGAGCCTTGAGGGACGCCTCTGAGGTTCTCATCCACTGACTTTCACACACAGACTTTTTTTTTTTTTTTTTACTTGTCCTGTCCAACAGCTGAGCAAGCAGATACGGGCTGAGAGCCTCTTGCGTTGGACAGATTTTATTGTCCCAACAGGGGTTTATTAAGTATAAACCCCTGTTGTATTTCATGCTAAACTTTATTTTAATTATGTTGTATCTTTTTCTTTTTCTGTTGGACTGGACGGAAACAGGGGGGGGGGGGGGATAAAAGAGTGGGGTTAAGATAACAAAGAAGTTAACAGAGTAGCAACATCCTATAACAACCAGGTCTAAATAACAATCTGGAATGGGCGGGGCCTGTCTACACACACTCAGTTACACACATACCTTTTGGCTAGAATAATCTTTACCTTTAAAGTTGTCAAAAATGTACACAATACCACTGCAGCTCACACACAATCATAGAAGCTGACACAAATAAAGTCTTTCATTCCATCACACATTCTGTTAGTGCGAGGTGAGCTGACACCTGTGCTCAGGTGAGTGTTTATGTTTTGCTGATGTGGATGTTGATGGAATGTATAGAAGGAGAGAGAGCCCGACCATCCCCACGTCAAGGCCCCCCACCGGGGCGGCAGCAGCAGCACGGGCCCCCCAACACCCGCCACAGAGCCATGGAGAGAACCAGTCAGCCGCAGAGTCCCGCCAGACACCCAGACCAGGGCACGCGGGACCGCCGCAGAGGCCCCCACGCCCGAGAGCCGGAAGGCACACGGAGCACAGAGAGCGCGGACCCCGCCCAGCCAGAGCAGCAATCCCCACCACGCCCAGAGGGCCAACACAAGGCCCCACACCCGGAGTGCCCCCCACCCCAGAGGAGCAGCCCACCACCACCCAGCAGCGCCGAGCATCCCCCCGCCCCACCCCAGGCACGAGCCAGAGCTCCCCCAGGATGACCCGCTTCTATGCCCCAGACGTCCGCCCGCGCCCGCCGCAGGAGGTCCAGGGGCGAGCCGGGAGGGGGCCGCCCACCCCCGCCAAGCAGAGAGACACCCAAGAGGAACGGGGGTCCCAGAGGAATGATGTTAACAAGGCCCGACCAGGCACACCCACTGATGGAATCCGGAGAGGCCCATTTCTCGAGAGCCGGGACCGGAACCCGAACCACCGAGACCTGGACACCCATGGCTCCGATGTAGTTTGATCCCCCGTTAGATCTTGGGGATCCCTCTCCCAGCGTGGCGAGGAGGCCACAGAGCCCAGGAGACCGGCACCCAGGAGACAAGACCCCCAGGCCGAGGGTTTCCATCCCCCCTCGCCAGGGATGGGGTAGGGGACAGAGGGTCGAAAGTCCCACCTTCCTTGTGTGATGCATGCGTCACACACAGACATTGTATTTAACTGGTTTATTGTTGTTTATATTTTCAGGACCAGCTTAGTAGCCAAGTGGTGGAGTGGTCACCCTGAGATTGGAAGGTTCAAATCCAGTCGAGACTATGCATTTTACAAGTCCTAGTCAAATTAGACACTTCACACCAGAGCTCTAGTGCTCATGTTCTTTAATTTACTGTAACACACTTCACAGGTTTGTTTGAATGTGAGCGTTAGACCTTCAACAGCTGGGATAGGCTCCAGCATCCCGTGACCCCAAAAGGGATGCATAAAAACAAAATCAACAAAACAAAAATCCTTTCCACTCAAAGAGGGTTAAGATCAATCAAGACCCTTTTTTTTTTTTTTTTGTCTTCTAAAACGGTATTTTTAACCAAAACAAGACGGAACAAACAGAAAGAGACAAACAGACGCAGCGTGTATTTTTCCCCGAGCCCATAACGGCATAAATTTAGATGATGGAGGTGTCTGCTTTCTGCGGTCTGACGGCTCCAGAGAACTTCACCCGCCCAGAGGGAGGAGAGGAGAAGTGGCAGATGTTTAAACACAGCTTTCTGGTGTGGTTTCCTCCTTCCAGCCCATAATACTCACTTCTCTTTATTGCTTACATGTAGTTTTAACGGGTCCGGGTAGAAACGGTCCTCCGACGCCGCAGCTCGCTATTCCAGGAATCTCTGTCCTGCGGTTCCGTTTTCTGGTTCTTTTAAAAACTCAGGACATGAAATTAAAGATAACAGCAGATAAACCAGAAGGATTATTTTAGGTCAGTTATTTTTAATACTTATGTAAGCAGACAATAATAGGACTTTAAATTTAGCATCTACTAGCATCATTTTTGGACAATTAAGTATCAATTTACAATTAAGATCATAGAAGGAGTTAAAAAGTTATATATGAATGGATTTCCATGGAGATCTGTGTGGATTACTGAACATTAACATTATCTGACAATAATCTGGAGTTTGTTTTATAGTTACAAACTTTAAGATCCACATATTTTTTTTAGCTATAAACAGTAAAAAGATCAAAATATTCTCAGATATATGAGAAAAATGAAAGATTTCAAAGCAAAAGAGGCTTAAAAAATATAAAATGAGTCTTTCCTGGTATTTGTTGTCATTTCAGCTTAATAGAAAATCTACGTTTATCTTTTAACTTTTTAACTGCCTGCTCAACCAAACGGTGGGAAACATTTAAAAAAATATGTTTTTAAAAATGTTTATTTTGTTTATTACTCCTCGAGGTACGGAGCCCGTAGACTGAAGAAAATTTTTTTTTTTTTTTTACAAAAATTGAAATAAAATTTAAAAAAACAACAAAAAAAAAAACGGATGCGATAGACATAGTAACTGCTGCACATCAATTAGTAACCAGAACATTTTTTCCTAATTACATTTTTAGAATGAAAAAAAAAAACAGTTACTTTCTTTTGTGGGCCAATCACTAAACAGATTTTTTAAAACTACTTTAATTTTTCAAAAAACAAGTTCTAGTTAATAACTAAAACTTTTTTTCACTTTGATTTTTGTATGGAGCCCCTGAGCATTTTTAGGGAAAAAAAATGTATTTTTATTCAATTTTTTTTTTTTTTTTACTTTAATGTCCCTTTAAGGGCTCCGTATCAAGGCAGTAAGTAGCAGGAATTTTTTTTCTTTATTTTTATTTTTGGGTAGGTAAAGGGTAAAAAAAAACATATCAATTGAGTTCAGGAATATTATATTTTAGTCCATTTTACTAAATTCTTAGAAAAAGATGCAACAAAATGTCCTCCCTGTTGCCAAATATTCTAGTCTTAAACCCTGAAAATCTCCCAACCACTGAAAAATGAGATGAATTCCTTTCAGTGAGACTCTGGAAGTTGTAGTTTTTGTGAAGTTAAGGAAATTTTGATGTTTTTCTCTGTTAGTGAGATCTGAAAACACAGTTATTAGTTTAATAAAACTCACATGTTCTCATTTCACTGTATTTAAGACAGTATTTATAAAAAAAGGGGCTGTGAACATTAATACATTAACACATTAAAGGTGAATCAACAAAGAATTAACGCATTAATATCGTTTAATGCAGCAGCAGTTTCTCGCTTTGCCTCACCAATTCAGGCTCTACAACATGCGTTAAAATACTTTGTCAGGTATTGTTCCACTTCTACCGTGGTCACTTACAAAGTAAATATATGTTCAATCAGTTTTTAGTATTTTAGTCTTCTTTTTCATTTTGGTTTAGATCCATTTTTCACCAAAAGTAAAGGAAAACATTTCTCTCCGGCCTGTTTTCATATTGTAATAAAACACTGTCATTAATCGTGATTAATCCCAATACAAACGTGTGATTAATCGGATTTATTTTAATCGGTTGACCAACTAAGATTATAAATAAATGATCTAAATGTACAGTTTTGTGTGTGATTATTCACAGATAATTAATGGTTGGCAAATCCAGAAGTTATCAATTAATCGTAGTTATATTTATCCCAGGTTTACGATTAATTAGTTAATTCTTTTAATCGATTCCTGGCCCTAATATAAAAGTATTTTATTGGTTGAAATTAAATTCAATTTAAAGTTAAATGTATTTTCAACTCATTACTTTTATTTCATAAACTCATATTAATGACATTTTTGTCCTATTTTAAGTGATTTCAATGAACTAACTCTCTCCCCTGAGAAAAATGTTTTCTATTTAAGTGTACTTAAGTATATCTAGGATGTTTTCAGACTGAACACGTTAAAGTGAACCAGAGTTCTCTCGATAATACGGAACAAAGTTTCAGTCTGAATACACGCTAGGGGATCCCAGTCTGGGACCAGGAGCCGCTCTGGTGATTTACACAGATTTAAAATGCAATCGAAACTTAAGCGATTTCTTCTCTGATTGCTCTTTTTATGTGTTTAAAGTACATATTTTATGCTGCACAACAATATTTATTGACTTTAAAGAAGAGAGTCACAAAGAAAATACACTTGTGTATTCTTTTAATGAAGGCCTGCTGTTTTTATTGAATCAAGAATGAGAAATAAGAGAAAATACCATCCGTGGAACAGGAAGTCTTTTATTTTGAAAGGAAGTCATATGAACTTCTATCAAAAGAAAGAAAACAATTTGCTTTTTCTTTGTAAATTCCAGTTTTAATCATGCAAATAATAATAATAATACAGAAATAAAGAAAATATATATCAAAAGTGACAAGATTTTCAAAAAGGGTGAAACACGACTTCACGGTTCCTTCTTGGTTGTCAACAGAGACGGCTTCCCTCCAAACTAAACATCAAAACATTTGGGATGTTTTATCTGTATTTAGAGAGTTTCAGTACAGGACAACCGCTCTGAAAGTTCCTAAAAAGAGAATTTAACACAAAAATATTCATAAATCTTTACATTGATCAAAGTTCTTGGTCTGTCCCTCAATAGAAATACATTTTTGGTTCAGATTTTCCAGCCGCACAACAAAAAAACGTGATAATTGGAGGTAATTGACGTTATTAGGTGAAAGTTCTGAGGGCAGAGTGGGGTCAAAGGTCACTGGCAGCAGCTGGTTCCACATGGAACCCACTAGAACCCACATTGCTGTGAAGGGCCTCTTCTGGGCCACACTTCGTTGAGCTGGGAGTCAACAAATGCCCCTAGTGCCCCAAAGGGTAAAACATTCAGGAGAACCAAATGTTTGCACAGAAGAAGTGAAAGGTTTGGAATTAGTCCGTTTTCATTTGAGGAATGAGTTTGATTCTTTTGGGTTTATGTTCCGGTCATTTCTGGTGTTATATTCTCTGTCGTGAACGCGCCCGGACCCCATTCTCTGTCGTGAACGCGCGCGGATCAGGTAAAGCGGAGCTTCAAAGGGAAACATCTGGATCTCATTTGCCGCTGAAAATGAAAGCCAGACCCGAACCCGCGCAGAAGTTCTGGTTTCTGTGTTTACACGGAGAGAAACCCTCCCTCCTCCACAGGCGCGCGCGCGCGCACCGAGTGTTTTTTACAGTCTAAAATTACACGATGGGCGTCAAACATCTGCGCGCTCGCGGGGGGGGGCGGGGGGCTGCTGGTTAAATGCCGCCCGCCGGAGGCTGAACCGACAGGAGCTCCTCTCAGAGAGGGGGGGGACAGACTGATCTCACACCGGCTCTCAGACGCGCTTTTGGCGCTGCGTCCCGCGCTCGACCCAGCCGGATCCGGAACCTCAGGAAACCGAGCCCGAGCTGCAGAACCAGGTGAGGGAGAAGTCGGACGCGTGATTGACAGATGGAGCAGCTTCATGCTCGGCTGACAGACGAGCAAGATGATCTGGGTTGATAAGAGCTGCACTGACCGCCTGCGGCTCCGCGTCACTCGCGTGTTCTGGATGCAGAGAAGCTGCAGCTGCTGGACAAGAGATCCAACAGTTTTAGTTTGTCTTCATGGAGGAGAAAACGAGTTTAGAGAAGAAACGTCAGAGTTGTGAATTGTTTTGATCAGACAGGTGAGTCTGACGACCCATAGAGAAGGCGGGAAACTGGAGAGAAAATCAACTCAACCCGATTTGTGCGTAAATCTTGATTTTTTTTAAACTCACATCACATGTTGTGTTCATAAGTACAAAAATTATTCAATAAAAAAAATACAATTTACACATGCATAATTGAAAATTGCAACAGATTGAAACTAAATTACTCATAAATCTTTAAAAAGGCTCACAAAACCACATTTACGCACAAATCTGTGGTGAGATGATGTGTTTAAATGCTGCCAGAATAATCAGAGTTTTCTTTTTTGAACTTAGAGTGTTAATATTATCTGGTGACATTTACCTTCTTTCTATCGCCGGTGATTTTCACCCGAGCAAAAGTATTCACATGAATATGTTTCATTTTTCTGTGTCATGATCCCTCAGTAAAGTCTCACATGTCCCAGGAGTGGGCGGACCAAAGACCAAATCTCTACTATCATTATTTATATTTTTAAGGATTTTTTTTCTTCACAATTTACTCATTTTTCAGCCATTTTCAAGCTTGTTTTAGGATGTATTTATTCTCCATTCTGTTACATAATCTACAGTTCAAAGTAAAAAATAACTACAATAATTTATCCTGTGTGATCATTTTGAACTATTTTTTGTAAGTGATACTTTTTATTGGGTATATTATATCGGGTAAAAATTACCCGCCGAAAGTGATGGTGTAACTTTTTATAGAGGAAGTGTTCTAGAGTTAAACAGATAAGCCCGATAATTGACATAAAGTCTAAATACGTTTTTTAAACATTTAATCCTAAAGGTAAAGCCACCTGCTTAATTATATCTGTATAAAAGTATGAAAATGTCAAGTTTTTGCCAGCTAATATCACAATCCAAGTTATATTTTTGTAAATGTCATTTTTTTTTACTTATGCGCAGAAAGAATATGTTGTATGAGTTACAAATCAAGAATCACGCACAAATCGGGGTGAGACTATTTTCTCTCCATACAGTTTGGGGTCCAGGCGGAAAAGAAAATGGGGCCCTCAGCAGCGATTGTATTCATCTTTTTATTTTTATTCTGTCATGGGTTAAAATAACCTCTTCATCGGTCCATTTGCAGACAAAATAAAAAATTCAAATGTTTTAATGTAAAAACTGAAATATTTTAACAGCTTCTGTGAGGCAGATCTGGCAACCTGCGCTGAAATTAAGCAGGAAATATTCAAGCGATTTTGAAATTAATCGTCTCACGATGGCAGGTTGTTAAATCAGCTTTCACACTGCACTCTCAGGGGTGGACCAAACAGTCCAAAAAAAAAAAGGTCAAATTTAACAGAATTTCTCGTGTGAAGAAATATTCTGACGGTTCTGTTTATGCTCAAATGTTGATGAACAACTTCACTATTGAAACATTTTCCAACCTTCTTCTGTAGTTTTTGTACTTCCTGTTTGGCTGGCTGGATATCCGCCCTGCATTCACACGGTCATTGATCACACCAGGGTTCACTTGACTCCCCGTTTCCGGATGAATCTGAATCCTCCAGATCAGAGTTCAGGGGAACGTTCACCTCTGATGCCGTTCAGCTGTTCGGATAATCTCGGATAACCGGCTGTTTTCAAACTTTCTCTGCAGTAAAAACATTTGAAATTCAGTCAAAATATAATCACAATTACAACAAACTGAAAAAGTTTGACTATTTGGGGGTTGAGCTAATATTTTAGCCACAGGCTAGCTGTTTTCATTGCTAATTTAGGTTTTTTAGGCTAATTTATAGATGAGCCAATGTTTTAGTTTTATGCTAGCTGTTTTGGTAAAATTACACACCAGGTTTTAAGGCTATTTTAACATTTAGCTAATATTCCAGCTACATGGTAGCTGTTTTGGCTAATTTAGGCGTTTTTTTTAAGGCTAATTTGGAGTTTGGCCAATAATTTAAATTTATGCTAGCTGTTTTGGCTAAATTAGACATTTTAACAGTTGTTTTGCGCTAATTTTGCCATTAGCTAATATTCCAGCCACATGCTATCTGCTTTGGCTAATTTAGCCTTTTCCTCTGTTTTTAAGCTATTTGAGAGTTAAACTAACATCTAAGATACAATCTAGATATTTTGGCTAATTTAGATTTTTTTCAGTTTTTTAGGCTAATTTATAGATGAGCCAATGTTTTAGCTTTATGCTAGCTGTTTTGGTAAAATTACACACCAGGTTTTAAGGCTAATTTAACATTTAGCTAATATTCCAGCTCCATGGTAGCTGTTTTGGCTAATTTAGGCGTATTTTTTTTTTTAGGCTAATTTGGAATTTAGCCAATAATTTAGATTTATACCAGTTGTTGTGGCTAAATTACAAATATTAACAGTTGTCTTTGGCCTATTTGGCATTTGGCTAATATATCAGCTACATGCTAGCTGTTTTGACTAAATTAGACATTTTAACAGTTGTTTTGGGCTAATTTGGCCATTAGCCAATATTCCAGCTACATGCTATCTGTTTTGGCTAATTTAGCCTTTTCCTCTGTTTTTAAGCTATTTGAGAGTTAAGCTAACATCTAAGATACAATCTAGATATTTTGGCTAATTTAGATTTTTATCAGTTTTTTCGGCTAATTTATAGATGAGCCAATGTTTTAGCTTTATGCTAGCTGTTTTGGTAAAATTACACATTTTACCAGGTTTTAAGGCTATTTTAACATTTAGCTAACATTCCAGATCCATGGTAGCTGTTTTGGCTAATGTAGGCGTTTTTCTTTTTTTTTTTTTTAGGCTAATTTGGAGTTTAGCCAATAATTTAAATTTATGCTAGCTGTTTTAGCTAAATTAGACATTTTAACAGTTGTTTTGGGCTAATTTGGCCATTAGCTAATATTCCAGCTACATGCTAGCTGTTTTGGCTAATTTAGCCTTTCTCTCTGTTTTTAAAGGTATTTGGGAGTTAAGCTAATATCTTAGCTACAATCTAGATATTTTGGCTAATTTTGATTTTTTAGGCTAATTTGACACTTTGCTAGTATTTTAGCTTGCTGTCAGCTTCAGCATTTTCAGCTGGTAGCCTCAGTATTTTTAGCTATCAATTTTAGCAACTTCAGCTATCAGAAGTTAAGATATGAAATGAAACACACGCTTTCATAAGTATATGATTTTAGGCCTTTTTAATTTTCAGAAAACAAAAAGTGTTTTTATCATATGCACGAGAATCCAGGACTGTTTTGTTTTCACTTTTATGTCCCTTTTGGGGCTCCGTACAGTTCAGTTTCAAACCTCAAACAAATTAAAGTTCTGTGGTGGAAACTGTAAAGAACTGGAGAACCAATATTTACCAATATTTGAGATCAAATCCATGTTGCTTCTCCATCCATCCATTCATCCATCCATCCATCCATCCATCCATCCATCCATCCATCCATCCATCCATCCATCCAGAATTACATCTATTTTGTCATTTTTGGGGCTGTTTTGATCTTATAAATCTGTCATTTTTAATCGATAATCAGATTCAGATTATGAAGATCAAACCAGTAGGAAGTCGTGTAGACAAAGGAAAATGTTGAGTGGAGGGAAACAATCAAGGTTCTTTAATGAAATCATAAGATTTACTGGAAATCATGTTCGCTGATGATGCACTTCTATTTCAGAAAGATGATTTTTTAACATTTATATTGAAATTAAGATGATTCTAACACGTCAGTTTGACCTACAGGGAAAATCTAACCTTCAACTTGTTTTCTTAGGTTTTCAGAAACTGTTGAAGATGTTTCTTCCTCTGATGATCCTCCAGCTGCTGCTGCCTGCAGCCTTCACCGTAAGTTTTCAACCTAAAAACGACACGATAATTATTCAGCAGATATTTAGAAACTATGTGCGGTTAAAGCTCTAACTTTGAAAATCTTACAGGAAATGGGTTTTTTTTTTAGTTGCTAAAAAATATTGTTTATTTTTTTGGTCATAAAAGTTAATTTCTTGAACTTTAAACTTTAATTATATCATTATAATCCTGCAAGAAACCTTTAATTATAGAGAGCCTGTTTTACGACCTGCATCTCTTACAAACACAATGAAGAAATATTTCTGTTAAAATCTAAATTTGTCTTTTATGATTTAAAAAAAAGAAAGAAAAATGTGTTTTTGTTTGGTTTCTGCAAACTATTTAAGACTTTAAAATATATAAAAAAAAAACCCTTCCTCCGCCTGCAGGTTCCCAGCATGGATTCCTGGGATTTGTGGGGTCCTTATGGCGAATGCAGTCGCAGCTGTGGCGGCGGCGTGACCATGAGGACCAGACGCTGCATTACTCACAGGTTTTTGGCCTTTTTTGATTGCCGTAGACGTGTGGAGAAGGTTCAGATGTTGTAAGCCTCTTGGTTGAGTCTTTAATCCGAACTTAATTTCTGTTGTTCAGTTTTTCAGGCTCAGTCATCATGTTACAGTCGTGATTATTATGGGATGTAGGCAAATTAATGACAGACTGTAGCAAAACCAGCCCACATGATAATTCCTCCACCACCATGTTTGGCTCTGGAGTTTGTGCAGAAAGGCTGTGTGGTTTCACACCTGAAGGTCCAAACATTTTTTTCAAACAACAAACAAGTGAAAAATGAACATTCGGGGAAGTTCAAGCTCTATAATCTCATATCATAACACTTCCACCTCCATGCTCAATAGTTTCAGATGCTTTCGGCTGGTTTGTGTTTTCTGTGGCCAAAAAGATTCCCTTCTGTTTTCTGATTGGTCGATTTAGCCTCTGAAGTCACATACAGCTGCATGAACCACAGTGGATGAGAGGCAAACGTTACCTTCACATTAAAAGTCTTAGATGTTGGAATGCACAGATGTCCCCTTCTGTCCAGGTTTTTGAAGCCCTCCTAAGGGGCCTGTTTGAGTTTTTACAGACCAAATGTCTTCTGGAGCCAAACGTTTGAGCCTGGAGAACCAAATGTGACCAACCGTTGTTTTTCTTTTAAATTTTATCTGTTTTTATTTTCATATTTTTATCTCCACCCAGCAAGGCCAAGTGGGCTCCATATGGTTTAAAGTGGGCAGAAAGTGTGGGCCCCTATTGGGTTTGTCTGCAATTTCCATGGTGGTTCCACCTGTGTTTGCACACCTTGGCTCCAACACCCAGGGACTGGCAGCCTGAGCAGCAACCATGCTAGCTCTGCTGGCCCCTGGGTGCTGCACTCACTTGTTCTGCTGGCCCCTGGGCGCGGCACTTGATCACTCTGCTGGCCCCTGGGCATGGTACTCACTTGCTTTGCTGGCCTCTGGGTGAAGCAGTCACTTGTTCTGCAGATTTTTGGGCATGGCACTTACTTGTTCACTGGCCCTTGGACGTGGTACTTGCTTGTTCTGTTGGCCCCTGGGCACGACATTCTATAGCTCAGCTGTCCCCTAGGAGCATCACTCGCTTACTCTGCCAGCCCCAGGGCACGGGACCAGCCAGCAAGGCCAAGTGGGCTCCATATGGTTTAAAGTGGGCAGAAAGTGTGGGCCCCAATTGGGTTTGTCTGCAATTTCCATGGTGGCTCCACCTGTGTTTGCCCACCTTGGCTCCAACACCCATGGACTGGCAGCCTGAGCAGCAACCCTGCTAGCTCTGCCGGCCCCTGGGTGTGGTGCTTGCTTGCTATGCTGGCCCCTAGGCGCTGCACTCACTTGTTCTGCTGGCCCCTGGGCGCGGCAGTCTTTAGCTCAGCTGTCCCCTAGGCGCATCACTCGCTTACTCTGCCAGCCCCTGGGCGTGGCACTCACTTGTTCTGCTGGCCCCTGGGCCTGCACTTGATCACTCTGCTGGCCCCTGGGCGCGGCACTTGATCACTCTGCTGGCCCCTGGGCATGGTACTCACTGGCTTTGCTGGCCTCTGGGTGAAGCAGTCACTTGTTCTGCAGACTCTTGGGAATGGCACTTACTTGTTCACTGGCCCTTGGACGTGGTACTTGCTTGTTCTGTTGGCCCCTGGGCATGGCATTCTTTAGCTCAGCTTTTCCCCTAGGCGCATCACTCGCTTACTCTGCCAGCCCCAGGGCACGGGACCAGCCAGCAAGGCCAAGTGGGCTCCATATGGTTTAAAGTGGGCAGAAAGTGTGGGCCCCTATTGGGTTTGTCTGCAATTTCCATGGTGGCTCCACCTGTGTTTGCCCACCTTGGCTCCAACACCCAGGGACTGGCAGCATGGGCGGCAACCCTGCTAGCTCTGCCGGCCCCTGGGTGTGGCGCTTGCTTACTATGCTGGCCCCTAGGCACTGCACTCACTTGTTCTGCTGGCCCCTGGGCGCGGCAGTCTTTAGCTCAGCTTTCCCCTAGGCGCATCACTCGCTTATTCTGCCAGCCCCAGGGCGTGGCACTCACTTGTTCTGCTGGCCCCTGGGCCTGCACTTGATCACTCTGCTGGCCCCTGGGCGCGGCACTTGATTACTCTGCTGGCCCCTGGGCATGGTAATCACTTGATTTGCTGGCCTCTGGGTGAAGCAGTCACTTGTTCTACAGACTCTTGGGCATGGCACTTACTTGTTCACTGGCCCTTGGACGTGGTACTTGCTTGTTCTGTTGGCCCCTGGGCACGGCATTCTTTAGCTCAGCTGTCCCCTAGGCGCATCACTCGCTTACTCTGCCAGCCCCAGGGCACGGGACTCACTTGCTCTGCTGGCCCCTGGGTGCGGCACATGATCACTTTGCTGGCCCCTGGGCGCGGCACTCGTTTGCTCTGTTGAACCCCAGGTAACAAGCTCTTTTAGCAGTCCACCAGGCAGCTGGTTAGAGTTGTGAGCCAGCCCACTGAGTGCCCACTTTGGCCAAACACAGGTGGGGCCACCATGGAAACTTTGGACAAACCTAATTGGGGCCACATTTACTGCTCATTTTTAAACCATATGGGGTCCACTTAGCTTTGCTAGCACAAAGCAACAAATGTGTCATATTACTTTAGCAAATGTTGCACAGCTGCTTCCAAAACTCCAGAAGAAATTTGGACTAAAATTCAATGTTCAAAGTCAGATCCTCAGATCATCTTAGAAAGACGTTTTTTGTTAAATTCTTTTACAACTCACGACTCATAAAACTAAATCGAGAGTTGAGGATGTTTTTCATAGCTTAAATTCTCTGTGATGTTGTCAGACAAATACTCTAATTCCAGTGAGGGATCCTTTCAAAGAGAAAGGTTAAAAAACCTTTTTTTAGTCTTAAAATATTTACAATCTGGAAGAAACAAGAGGACGACTGCAAATCTGAGAGAAGATGAAAAGGGAGTCAACACAAATTCTGCTTGTTCCTGTTTACAAGACGTCCCATCAGAGGTTGCAGCAGCTGGGCTTCGTCCTCGCCGCTGATCGCTCAGTATCTGCAGACAAACGTTCTCCTGAGCTTCAGGCCTGTGGGGGGAGGCGGTAGAAACAACTGGAGCAGCTCTCCGACATGTCCGTGCAGTCGACGAGAGTCAGACAGTCTGTCCGCTGGTGATCGGGGGAGATGACTCGCAGGAAGACGCCCC
Organism: Oryzias javanicus; assembly: GCA_003999625.1. Taxonomy (NCBI): domain Eukaryota; kingdom Metazoa; phylum Chordata; class Actinopteri; order Beloniformes; family Adrianichthyidae; genus Oryzias; species Oryzias javanicus. The sequence continues at coordinate 24,535,565 of CM012458.1, forward strand.
GACGAACTCGCCGGATCTTGTCTGGCTGAGAGGATTGTGATTCCAGGATCTGAGTCAGTGTTTGCTTTACGGGAATTCATCCTAAAAATGAGTCTGTTTCTGTCAGAATCAGAGATTCTGTCAGTTTCTGAACTTCTGGAGGATCCGTCTTTATGCTGAAGAGCGTTCAGTCAGTCTGTCTGTCTGTCTGTCTGTCTGTCTGTCTGTCTGTCTGTCTTTGCATTCTTGAGTGAAAGGTGAACGGCGGCTTCTCGCGTGCCTTGCTCTGAGGCTTCAGGGCGGGTACATTTAGGATTAATCTGTTATCTGGAACATGGAGAAGAAAAATAAACTTCAGTCTTTGAGAGCAGCGATTCAGTTCGTTCAGGTTAGGACAGAGGTGTCAAACATACGGCCCCCGGCCGGCCGCGTGAATCCGCACTGTATCCGCTTCGCCGCCCGCTAGATGATTTAATCCGGCCCCAATTATGAAGAAAAAAATTTATAAGATTTTTCAAAAGAAAGCAAGTTTCTAGCCATTCCTGTGGCGAGTTATGGTTTTTAAAGAAATGGATGCTATGCGCAATTTAACCACTAGGGGGGCAAATGAAACTCAAAAGATCAAGAAATTAACATCGGATTTATTTTTGCTGTGGACTCAAATATTTAACAAATTGTTTTTTACAAATAAATGACGTTTTGGGTGTATTCTAAAACACTCAAACTAATATATTTTTGTCCAAACAAACTAATCAACATATTTTTGACTGAAAATGCAAAAGAAAATTTCAGGTGAAATTCCCAGATTCCTCATTTGGGCCACAAATATAAAGAGTTTGTGTTGGTAGAGGAACATGACACACCTCACAGCTCCATGATGTTTTTGTCCAAAAACTAAAAATAAAGGCCATATTTTGCTTTTAATTCAGTAAAATATCAGTTCCCGAACATAAACTTTTATTTTATCACATTGATCTCACAGCTGCACAGCAGGACATGAGGGCGTCCGTCGGTTCCAGAGGTTCATTTAGTTTGATTTTTCATTGATTAAAACATTTATATTTTTTCCGTAGCCCCCTTTTTAGTTTACTATCGGGATTGCTTTAATGTCAGATGTAAAACATTCAGGCTGTATAATATTAAATAAACCTTTTTTTTTTTTTTTTTTTTTTTTTTTAGTGCAATTAATTTTATTTGAAATGCTTTGGACTCAGTAAATAAAAATGTAATAATAAGTGATTAGACTACTAGGTTGTTTGAAACAGTTTTTGCAACTAAGAAATAAACGAAACAAAAATAAAGCTAAAAATAACACGTTAAACAAAGGTTATTTTGCTGTTATGTTTCTGGCCCGGCCCACTTGAGATCAGACGGGTTGAATGCAGCCCCCGAACCAAAATGAGTTTGACATCCCTGGGTTAGGAGGTGGAGACGAGTCTCTCTAATGAAAATTAATATTTTTGTTCATTTTTGACTATAAAAGTTTTATTTTTCTCATTTTAAAACCAACTCCAGTGAAAATGGTGTTTTTGATCTTTTGAGCACAGTCATTTTTCTGATGATTGAGGACTTATTTAGAAAGTTTATTTTAAAAAAAGATCGTATCTGTGATGTAGAAAATACACATTAAGCTCCGCCCCCTTCTGATCCGTGAACGTCTTTGTTTTCCTGGTCTGACCTGGAGTCTGTACGGTTGGACGGCTCTGATATTGCTGCCATTTTTGTTGTGCGGGTCTTTGTTAGCTTGGACACGTGAGGGGCTGTAAGCTAGTGGGAGAGGGTGTAAACAGAGAGCTCTCATACTGTATAGGAAGGGGGGTGGGGTTGCTCTGTACTACTGGTCCCGCCCACAACTCACTCAGAGGCAAATCACTAATGAACTCCTGATGCTCTGCAGAAACTACAGATTTTTAATTTAGGCTAAAACTAGCATCATTAGTGCTGTCGTGTGATTATTTATTTTTTTTTGTGCAATTAATTAATTGTGACTTGTAATTAACTTCAGTAATTAATTGCAAACATTTTTAACCTTATAAATTTCATTAAAATTTGTGATATTGTGTTACAGTAAAAGATCAATACAACCACAAAAGTTGGTCAGTGCTGTTGCTGTTACCATAGCAACGCACTAGCGGTGAAACGGATAATCCGGAACACTACCGCGGATCACCCCCCTCCTCCTCCCCTGCGGTCACTGTGTTCCTCACTCACGGATTATTTAATCATCTTTGTTTTAACAAGTCGCTTCTTGACGGTTTTCCAAAATTCCCGCCGCGTGTGGGAGGAGCTTCTGTCAAAATCATGTCATGGATGATGTGCATACTGAGAGATCAGGTTTCTTAATGTTGAATCAAAGCATCGATGCTCGACTCCGCGTCTGGGTCCAGATCTTCGCGGCTCCGTACCAGGACTTGCCATCAGGGGAAGGCAGTACGGCAAGCCAAGAGGAGCAAAAATCACTTGGAAAAGTGGGAATGACGTCACCTCACCTGCACATGTACAACAGATAATAATAATTATTTGAAATATTTAAATGTTTCCAGAGTTAGTCTCAATAATAAAATTAATACAAAAAATAATGAAAGCTTTTTTATTTAGGATTTAACTTGGGACATTGCACGTTAAACATTCTTTTCTCTTAGTTTTTGTAGATTTGGTCTCCAGAACCAAGACACGATCCGAACCGTCAATCAAAAAGTATGTTTTGGTGAAAAACGACTTGAGCTTAAAGTGTAGCAGAATTGAATTTCTAATATTTTATATATATATATATATTTGAATGACCATAGTGAGAGTAGGATAATGTGCTTCCAGGTTTGGATTATCATACATGAACAGACTTTAGAGTAGCAACAGATTATTAAGATTATAAACTGCAGACACAGCTGCGTTCAAAACCCATTTGGTGGTTTAGCCTTCAAATCCAACCCCTCGATATTCAAGAAGTTGGTACTTCCGCGGGATTTGAACTCGTGACCCTTTAGTCTCAGGGTGGACACTCTACCACAAGACCACTAAAAATGGCTAAACAAGAAATTCTCGTTTTATTGAAAACAGCAACTATAACTTGATATCTGGAGATGGGTTGTTCTGCTGAAAATGCGAGTTTTCAAAAAAGATTTCAAAATAAACTCATATCTTATTTTGAAAGGTAGACGTTTTTCGACACCGGCTCTTTTGCGAGGCAAACCTGATGAGCTTCTGTGAACCATTTGTGAGTTTTCAAGACTCCCGCCCTCGACTGACTCCTCATCTGAAGTTTGACATTAATGTGAAAAGCTGTTTCTTTAAGAAGAATCCAAAAAGTCTGAGTCTAATTGAGTCTTTTCCACATTCAGGACAGACGGAGGACACAACTGTGTCGGCCCGGACATGTCCTACCGCTCCTGCAACATCCAGGTGAGTCATGAAGTCTCAGAGTTTGGGTTCAGTACAGATCTATCTGTCAGATCTATCAGGAAACTCTGGAAAAACATCTCTACTCCTTCTGGCTGTCGTTCCTCTCAGGACTGTCCAGAAGGTTCCAGGGACTTCCGGGAAGAACAATGTTCCCAGTTTGACGGCACCAACTTCCAGGGGAAGCGTTACAAGTGGCTTCCATATTACGGAGGTCAGTGGAGACAGTCTGACCTCAGACTTCACGACTGACACTGAAGTCTGGGTGGGGCCCAATTTTGAAGCCCTCTGCTCTCCCCGACAGCCGACAATCCCTGCGAGCTGAACTGCATGCCGAGGGGGGAAAACTTCTACTACCGCCACCGCAGCGCTGTGGTTGACGGGACACCCTGCCATCCTGGACGTAGGGACATCTGTGTGGGAGGAGTCTGCAAGGTAACGCTTTTTGGATACCAGAGAAGTCACCTTAGCATCACATGGGGCGGTTAGCGGAGGAGCGGCAGTTCCAACAAGACAAAGAAGGAAAGCTGATTCAGCAAGGAAGGGAAGACGACTGCTCAGTCAGTCTGAAACCTTTCAGTTCATGAACCCCCCGCCGGTCTCCATCTGCGCTGAAGTGTTGACGGCGGAACCGCCTCCTTAATCAGGACGGACACGTTCAGAGGAGCTGAGCGGCAGGAGGGCAGATTACTTTCAGACTGTGGAAACGTCAAACACCTCCGTGTTCTGGTCCTGTTCTCGTGGAGGTTCCTCGCTGTCACCTTTGACCTCCTTCATCTCCTTTGCAGGAAGCAGCTGTTTGAGGTCTGAAACTCCTAAAACATCTCCTGCCTCTCGTCCCGTTTAGCGCCTGGGCTGTGACAACATGCTGGAGTCTCCTCTGCAGGAGGACCCCTGCCTGCAGTGTGGGGGGAACGGCCAGTCCTGCCACCTCGTCAAGCACCGCTTCACTGTTCGAGACCTGCCCACAGGTACAGAGCGGCTGACACGCTCCACCCAGCTGCTTCCTGTCCCAGAAGAGTGAAGGAGAAACATTGGCAAGAAACATCCCCGAGTCTTCACAGGTTGACATAAGAACCCCTCCGTGTCACTTTTGGACGTTTTGGGTGTCCCAGACTCACTGTTTTTTGACGTACCTTGCTGTTCTCATTAAATCACAGGTTCCCAGCATCCGAGCCGTAAACCAGAACCAGCCCAGTACTGGAACATGTAGCACGCTGATACTCTAACGCAGTACCGGTACCCTAACCTGGTATTGGTTCGTGTCCTTTCCTGGTTCGTGCCTGGTACACCGTTTGGTACAGATTTGTCCGGTACTATATCTGTACCACGTCCAGTGCCGGCATAGAGTACTGGTACTGGGTTAGGTTTCTGGTACCAGGTTAGGGTACTGCTACTGGGGGTGTCTCAAGCACCAGTCTGCGCCTGGTACAGCATCTGGGACTGTATCCAGTTCTGGGTTAGGGTTAGGGTACTGGTACTGGAGGTGTCTTGAGTACCAGTCCATGTCTGGTACCTTGTCTGGTACTGCCTCTGGTACCACGTCTAGTACTCTATCAGGTACCACGTCTAGTGCAGGGTTAGGGTTAAGGTACTGGTACTGGAGGTGTCTCGAGTACCAGTCCAAGTCTGGTACTGCGTCTGGTACCCATCCAATGCTGGGTTAGGGTACTGGTACTGGAGGTGTCTAAAGTACCAGTCCATGTCTGGTACCTCGTCTGGTACTGCCTCTGGTACCACGTCTAGTACTCTATCAGGTACCACGTCTAGTGCAGGATTAGGATTAGGGTACTGGTACTGGAGGTGTCTTGGGTACCAGTCCACGTCTGGTACTGCGTCTGGTACCCATCCAATGCTGGGTTAGGGTACTGGTACTGGAGGTGTCTAAAGTACCAGTCCATGTCTGGTACTTCGTCTGGTACTGCCTCTGGTACCACGTCTAGTACTCTATCAGGTACCACGTCTAGTGCAGGGTTAGGGTTAAGGTGCTGGTACTGGAGGTGTCTCAAGTACCGGTCCAAGTCTGGTACTGTGTCTGGTACCCATCCAATGCTGGGTTAGGGTACCGGTACTGGAGGTGTCTGAAGTACCAGTCCACGTCTGGTACTGCGTCTGGTACCACGTCCAGTGCTGGGTTAGGGTACTGGTACTGCAGGTGTCTCGAGGACCAGTTTGTGTCTGGTACTGCATCCGGTGCTGGGTTAGGGTTAGGGTATCGGTACTGGAAGCATCCCAAGTACCAGTCCAAGAGGGTTGCGGAGCCTTGATTTTACGGACAGGCAGCATGTCATAAAATGAGTTGGGGACAATCAAAATATGAAATATTGACGGAAAGGGTTCCTTAACCAAACGTCAACATGTGACGACTTGGGAATGAGGATGTGTTGTGGCCATGTTGGTGCTCGACACCCGACTGTTCAGTGGTTCGACGTCTGAACGTGTCCGCTCTCCCTCTTTCCCCTCAGGCTACAACCAGGTCTTCATCCTCCCGGTCGGAGCGACAAGCATCAGCATCAGGGAGACGACCGCCACCCGTAACTACCTGGGTACGTTCCTCTCCTGTCATACACGTCTGTGTCCACCCCACAGTCTAACCAAAACCCAACCGCTCTGTGCGACCAGCCCTCAAAAACCTGCGGGGGGAGTACTACCTCAACGGCCACTGGGTGATCGAGTTCTCCAGAGCCACGCCTATCGGAGGCACCGTCCTTTATTACCAACGAGGCGCCGAGGGCGACAGCGTTCCTGAGAGCATTGTGGGGCGCGGCCCCACCACCGAGCCTCTGGTTGTGGAGGTAAAGATGGATGAAGCTCTGGCTCTTTTGGCGTGTTTCGTTTTTAAAATGTCCTTGTAAATGTTCTTGAGATACTTGCAAAGCCTTCAATTTACTGGTTGATCTTGGTTCTGGTACTCACCTATAGTCATGAGCTCTGGGTCGTGACTGAAAGAAAGAGATCCAGAATACAAGCGGCTAAAATGAGCTCCCTCCGGAGGGTGTCTGGGCGCTCCCTTAGAGATAGAAAGAGAAGTAGAAGTAGTAGCAGTAGTAGTAGTAGTAGTAGCAGTAGTAGTAGTAGTAGTAGTAGTAGTAGTAGTAGTAGAGCCGCTGCTCCTCTACATGGAGTTGAGGTGGTCCGGACGCCTCCTGGACGCCTCCCTGGGGCGGTGTTCCGGGTATGTCCCAGCGGGCGGAGGCCCCAGACAAGCTGGAGAGACCACGTCTCTCGGCTGGCCGGGGAACGCCTCGGGGTCCCTCCAAAGGAGGAAGTGACCGGGGAGAGGGAAGTCGGGGTATCTTTGCTGAGACTGCTGCCCCCACGACCCGGTCCTTGATAAGCAGAAGAAGATGGATGGATTTCCTTGAAAAGTGTTTTAACCGGTTCCCTTCGTTTCCACTTCTACTCTGGTTTTTGTGGCTGCAGACTTTCTCAAGCAGCAGCGTCTCCAAACTTTTATTTAAAAGTTTTCATTTATGCCTTTTGGTTCTGGTTTGGCTCTTCAGTAAAAAGTCTTTCCTTGAATTTGATCCTCTCAAACATTTACTCATTTTGGTCTTTCTCTCAGCTGATCAGTCAGGAGCCAAACCAAGGCGTGGAGTACGAGTATTACCTCCCGAATGGACGTTCCCGGGAAGGCTACTACTGGAGCTTTGGATCCTGGTCTGCTTGCAGCAAAGAATGCGGATCAGGTCAGACCCGAACCCAAACCGGTCAAAGCAGAACAGAGAAGCAAAGGAGAATTCATCTCTGGGTTTCCGTCTTCAGGTTACCAGTCTCGTCTGGTCTTCTGCACCATCGACAACGAGTCGTATCCGGACTATCTGTGCGCGTCTCTGCCCCGGCCGCAGTCCAACCGAACCTGCAACCCCCAGACCTGCCCACAAACCCGCAGGTAAACCCCGAACCTTCCCAGGGTGCAGTTCTGCCTCCCTTCAGCTCGCTGACTTTGTGATGACTGTCTGAAAGGATGGCGTTCCTGTATCCACCTCAGTTGTGGAGATCCTCAGAGCGTGTGTTCAGGTAACACAGGGTCTGTAGTCGGTCCGTAGTTAGAGGTTTAGCTCCCTCTAATCCAGGATTTCTTTAACTTTACGGCTTTTGTTTTCCTCCTGTTTTCTGAGTGCCTCAGTGTTTCCTGCTGTTGTTGGTTTAGTCCTGCATGCTGTAGAAAGTAGAGACTGTAGAGACCGTGGAGCAGTTTCTATCCACAGATTAGGATTGAGCTGTAGATGTTCAGATGCTGTAGAAACTACATTTATTTCAGAGTTTTAACGGTTAGATCCTGAAGTTTCTGTTGGTCGATTCCCTTAGTTACTCTGTAATCCTAATCCTGGTTTTAGTTGTTTGTTCAAGTTCCACTCCGATCATTCTCTCATCTAATTCCAAATGATCTTTTAACTAACCAAAATGTAAAAAAAAGAAAAAACTGTTGGTTTCTAAGACATAGTTTCTGCAGAGCGGCAGGAGTTTATCAAAAATTCATTTCTAAGTTGCCGTAGCGCAGGGGTCGGCAACCTTTAACAGTAAAAGAGCCATTTGGGTTCATTTTCTTCTGATCAAAACCTAGAAGGAACCACAAAGTTTTACTTTTGTCTTTAAATAAATATGGATTTACATTCTTGACCTTCTGTTTTTTCATACTAAACATGAATTATATCTATTTTTGGCACAAACAAAAGCAAAAATATAAAAAAAAAACCCAACATCACTCAAAATTAGATTTTTCTTTTGTCCTCAACAGTCTTGCGCTGCTGGGTTTTGTTATTTTAGTTTGGGGTTGGACCTTGGTAGTCTTAGTTTTCTGGCTTTGTTTATTTGTTTTTTTTAGGTAGTTTTGGTTAGAGGAAGCTGAGTCAGCAGTCTCCATGACTTATTTTATGCCCTAGCCAACCCCGCCCCTCTTTACCTACCCATTACTATGAGCTCAGAGCAAAAGACTACGTCTACGTTACAAATATGATCTTTTTCAATCAGCGTTTTTTTAATCTGCTCCTGATTCACAACAATTTAAATGAAGAAATACTCAGAAATGAAACTTTAAGTTGTATTTCTTTATATATGATTATTTTAAAAACACCAAAAACCCATTGTTCATTGGACACAGGTCTTTATTGATTATCCTGAGCTTCTGATGGTAGATTCCCTCAGTAATGCTGTAACCTAATCCTGCCGTTAGTGGTGAAGGACTTCACTGCACTCTCTACAGACATTCTTCACGTCTTTACCTGCTTGAAAGTTGAAGGTTTTCCAGTCAAAGATGAGTAACTCCTCCCCTTGGCGTTCCAATCAGGAAGTGGTCAAATTCCCACAGACTTCAATAAAGACATAAACAACTGTTTATCAACTCTATTGATCAGAACAACCATTTTTGCTCTGATACCTTTTTTTAACATCTTTATGTTTTTCATATTTTCATTTTTTTCTGTAGTTCAAGTTATAAACTGACTAATCAGGTGCCTCAATAAAAGTAGGTGGAGCCTGCTGGGCCCTTGTCAAATATTTATAATGTTTGATTGACAGTTTTCATGTAGCCTGCTTTCAAGTAGTAGGGGCATGGCCTTCCAACAAGCTCTTTTCTGATTGGTTAGAGCGGTTGCCATAGAAACTCAGACCGACACCTGTAGTGGGAGGTAGCGGTCATGTGGAAGTAGGTCATTTTCTTTGGATGATGTCACTCTCACTCAGTCCAGTTCTCATATACAGTTAATGAGCAAAATCACACTTTCAAAATAAAACCACAAGACTCAAACAGGAAGTTTAGGAAAAAAAGATCTTGGGTAAGATCTTCGATATACTTGGAATATTACAGAAAAAAAATGCAAGATTTAAAGTATTTGTGTAAAAACATTCTAAGCTTTCTCATTTTCAACATATTTTGTTTATTTGAAAATTTCACATTATAAAAATTTTCTTTAATTTTTGGGGTTTTCTGTTTTTCTTAAAACACAGATTAGAGATAAAACTCAAAAATTCATCTCTTCTTGCACTCTAGATTTACCAAACCATATTTTTCTAAGAAATAAAGTTTATAGTAAAGCTAAGTAGAAAAGTTGAATTACCTGTGATAATGTTTGTGTTAATGCTTTTTGCTGAAAGTAGTTGCTAAAAATTGTGACGCAAATTACCTTAATTGCTGAAGGGATCTGCTAAAAAATGCAAAAGCTATTTCCAAAATGTTCAATTTGCTAAAAGACTGGAAATTTCTTTAAAGAGCAATGAAAAAGCGCAGAAGTTTGCCTACATTTGTGAAAAATTTATAGCAAAATTACTTAAAAATCCCTAATATCTGCCAATTTTGCAAAAATATTTAGTGTGTTGCTAAAATATGAGCTAAACTCCAAATTAGCTCAAAAAAACCTTAGTAGATGCTAAATTAGCCTAAAAAGCTAACACATTACTTAAACACGAACTAAACTCCAAAAATATTCATAAAATCCTCAGTGAACTAAATTATTAAAAAAACGTTAGCATATTAATAAAATAAAAGCTAAACTCTAAATTAGCCTGAAAAAGTCATTAGTAAATAACAAATTATCCAAAAACATTAGCATGTTGCTAAAATATTACTTAAATTGCAAATTAGCATAAAAAGCCTCAGTAGATGCCACATTTAACCCCCCCTAAAAAAAATAATAAACTAGCACATGGCGTAAATACTAGCTAAACTCCAAAATAGCCCATAATTCCTCAGTTAACCAGATTAGTCAATAACGTTAGCATGTTGCTAAAATAGAAGCTAATCTCTAAATTAGCCTAAACAACCTCAGTATTTAACAAAGTAGCCAAACATGTTAGCATGTTGCTAAAATATTACCTAAACTCCAAATTAGTATAAGAAACTGCAGTAGATGCCAAGTTAGCCCAAAAAAGCTAGCACATTGCTAAAAGAGGATGCTAGCTAAAATAGCCTAAAATTTCTCAGTAAACTAAATTTTTTGAAAATTACTATAAAATATATGAATATATTGAAAGGTTATTGCTAATCTGCTGTTAGCTTACCAAGTAGTCATACAATAATGAATAAAATAAATAAAAACAAAATAAATAAAATAATAACGTTTTCGGTGATTCTTTTTGTAAAAATTCTTTCATTTTTTATTTATTTTCCAAATCAAAACATGACAAAAACAGCTGGAATATAAAGTAATCCTACATTTCAGTGATGAATCTCCACGCTCACATTATGGGATGTTTTTGTGACTCGTGGTCGTTCCGACTCGTCTCCCAGCTGGACGGTTGGGGACTGGAACGCCTGCTCGGTCACCTGCGGCGGCGGCTCCCAGACGCGCAGCGTGCAGTGCGTCTCCAACGACGCCGCCGGCCCCCGGGTGGTGGAGGACGCCCTCTGTGCCGCCTACGCCGAGGCTCCGCCCTCTCTGCAGACCTGCAACATGCAGAAATGCACGGAGTACCGCGTGACCAGCTGGAGCGCGGTGAGTAGAAGTGATTCTGAAATTTAAAATATCAAACTAATCTCAGTTTTGAAATTTGAAATTAATTTTAAGAAAATGATGAAGAAAGATTCAAACCCATCTGGTCGTTCTGATGATGCTTGTGCGGCGTTGCAGTGCTCGGTGAGCTGCGGCTCAGGTGAACAGACCAGGACGGTCACCTGCGCGGGGTCAGACGGTCTGACCCTGCAGGATTCCTCCTGCCGGGCTTTGCTCCGCCCCCCGCGGTGCAGCCGTGCGAGATGCCCGCCTGCCCCAGGCAGATCCGCTGGCACGTGGGCCCGTGGGGACTGGTGAGCTCCGACGGGACGTCTGTCCGCGGCGCGGGTCTCCTGGCGGCTGAACATCCGTCTCTTCTCCCCCGCAGTGCTCCAAGAGCTGCGGCTCCGGCTCCCGGGAGCGCCAGGTGATCTGCTCCGACCAGGAGAGGAACCTCTACCCCGTGGACCAATGCGGCGCGCAGCCCCGCCCCTCCACGGTGGAGCGCTGCAACAGGCAGCCGTGCAACAGCCCACAAGGTGAGATCACCGGTTTGTTCTTTATGGAAACTCATGGAGGATTTTGTGTCTCTTTGGATTAGTTTGTTTGAACTTAATTAAAGACATTACATTATAAAAGGGCAACCAATCGGTGAGGTTGGAGGGTGACTCCGCCCACAACGGAAATTTGAAAATCCAGTCAGAGGGGAGGGGCTGGGGAACAGGACTGTTGACATTACTGGAGCTGCAGATCATGACGTCGGACTTAAGTATGGAGCTAAATTAGGGCCAAAATTATTTGAAACCCAAAATAATAAAAATTCTAAAAAAGACTTAATTATTTTCAGCTTCAAATCTTCAGTTTTTTAGGTTTCAAAACTCAAAATTACAATTTGAAAACTTTTTTTTCAGTTTCAAAACTTTTGGCCCCGTTGTGGCGCGTTGGGGCGGGGCTAACACGAGTGACCAATCAAAATCGACGAGGGTGGTAACTTCAGTCCCCGACTCTGAGAGCTGTGTTAATTACAGTCAGAAAATGTCAGTAAAAATCAGAGTCTTATCGCGGACAAAACGCTGTTCTATCCCGTTCGAAGCGCCATCTTATCGTGTTACAAAAACGTCCGTATGCGCCGATGAAAACGACTAAAACACAGCAGGAGTTCCTGTTATGGTCGAATGGCTTGCACTTGAACTTTGAGTTCTCACAGTAAAAGTTCTCTGAAAAAGTTGTTTTAAAAAGATGTTCATATCACATAAAACGGTTTTTTATGCCCAATGAAATGTAACTACGTATTTAAAAATAAAAAAAAAAGTAACAGTGGGATTCGAACCCGGGTGAGTCCAAGTATCTTGACTAGAAAAAAGTTTTAGACATTTTAGACCAACATTCTTTTCAATTTGTTTTTAATGCGTTTTAAATAATATTGGCTCAATACTTACATGGTTTGACCAATCGCAAAATTCAACTGTAATACCTCGATTCAACATGTAGGGGGCGACATACAGATGGTTTTTAGAATTATGTAAGTTTATTTTAAATTGTCAAACATTTGTCAGTGACCAAACGTCAGCACTTTTAAAGCCTCATTTATAGACGTAAAAGTTGATTTAGGGTTTGGATCTCCTAGAAATAGACCAATATTTTCAAGCATTCTGGGAAAAAAAAGTCTCTCTGCTGCTGAAAAGCCTGAAATAGTTGAATGTCTTGGACCTTGGATATTTCAGGAAAACTTCATTTTTGTGATGATAAAGGCAGAATGAGGGAGGTTTTTCTGCAGACAAATCCATCAGATTTAGAGAGCAGCTGCTAAAATACCAGCAGTACAAACTGCAGCTGCTGGTGTCTCTGGAGTCCCACCAACACATTATTCCAGCTCCTAGACGTTGATGTCTGTTGCCAGGTTTCCCTTACTCTCCGGAGTATGAGTCGCAAAATCAAAAACTGTCTAATTAAGAAGACGACGACCATATATAATTCTCTCTGGAGTATAAGTCGCACTTTTAATTCCGACGTTTCAGAACAAATCCGCCGAGCCCAGCGGAGATAAATCAATAATCTGTTGATCTGTAGAAGAAAAATATCAACGTTTAAGAGGAAAACAGTCAGATTCTCTTCCATGTTTGTTTTGGACGACACTTCTTCTTCTTCTTCTTCTTCTGCTGTCAGTGGCAAATACTTACACTCAGATGCAGCGCCCTCTAGTGGTTGTTAGAGGAAACAACCGCTGAAAGATAACCGGAGTTTACAGGGAAAATAACAAATATATGAGCTCATTTATGTCTAAAAGAAAAACAACACAAAAAAATCGCACCCTGGGCTAAACTATTAATGAAAACAACAATTTATACATTAATCATTTTACGTGTAACACATTAGAGAACTGTTTTTAATCGATCCAGTGTTTTTACAGTGTGACCCTCAGACTCTGCGGGGCGTCTTTTAAATTTTAATATAAATTCTTCACGTTCTCATTGGGAGCTTTGTTTCATGACATTTTACTGAAAATGATTGATTCATTTATTTAGAACACTTGTGTCAAAGTCATGGCCCGGGGGCCGGATCCGGCCCTCCGAGTAATTCTATCCGGCCCTCCAGATAATTGAATTTCTTGGTATTAATTAATTTTATCTTGCGTTTATTTCAAACTTGTATAACTTTAAGGAGAGTAAAATACTTAAAATTATTCAAGTTTTGATTTGATTTTTTTCTGAAATAATATTTCTGCTTTTTTTTATTATTATTATTTTAATTATGTTAAAAAGTTTCAAAAATTGGCATTCTGGTAGCTTTTTGAACGAATTTGTCTTTTACTGAGATTTTTTTAGGCTATTTTTGAAGTTTAGCTAATTTTTCAGCTACATGCTAGCTGTTTTGGCTAACCTAAGTTTTTTTTAAGTTTTTTAGGCTAATAGTTGCATTAAAATTTACGTTTTTAAAGTTTAATAAATGTAGTTTTAGAGTGTTAAATAAATGTTTAACCTTTTCGACTCCCGACCTCAGGTGTGAGTGAGTTTGACTCCCCGGTCTAGAACAAAATCATCTTTTGCAAAATAAATTTGGACCAAAAACCAGGAAATAAAAGCAGATTTATTTAAATTTACAGTAGTTTAACTGTCATATTTCCTGTTCTTGAAGGTTTCCTGACAGTAAAACCGCTTGACGTTTCCTGTTCTCTCTGCAGGGGTCCCCAGCGTTCAGGACCCCCGAGGACACGACCCCCTCGCCCCCTTCCAGCCGTACCTGCAGGACGGCGCAGGTCAGACCGTCGTGTTTTCAGGAGGATTTTACAGGCCTGATTTCTCGGGACATCTGAAATGTGTGGATTTGTCCCTGCCGCCTGACAGCCCCCCCCCTCACTAATTATCCCGGCCTGATTGACATGTTTTCGGTGCTGTTGGCCTCGTTAAAATAGTTCTGAAGCAGTGAACTGTGCTGAGGCTGTTCCAGAACCCTGACGTGTCGCCGGACCTTCTCTGGTCCTCGTCCAATCAGAGCGGTCCCGGTTGCAGCTGGGCGCTGACGTTTGCGTCCTCTCTCTGCTCGCAGCCCGCGGACGGGACCCGGCGCAGAGCAACACCATCCACGACCCTCACGGCTCCGCCCCCGCCCTCCACTGCAGCCAGTCCTTCTATGGCTGCTGCCCCGACAGGCGCACCGCCGCCTCGGGCCCCCGGGGTCAGGGCTGCCCCCGGGCTCCGACGCCCGGCCCCGAGCAGCCCCCCTGCATTCAGACCAGGTCCCGCCCCCCTTTTTATCTGGTTGACCTTTTACGGCTCTGCGGCCGCCGGTTCTTCTGGAAAACGTTTGTGACTTCCTCTTTTACAGATACGGTTGCTGCCGGGACGGCCTGACGGCGGCTCAGGGCCCCCGCAGGCAGGGCTGCATGGAGGCTGTGGCCCCCGCTCCCACAGTAAGCCCTTAGAGATCATTTCTGACTCGTTTCAACCATCAGACACACACTAATCCATCCTCAGAACCCCCTGAATCCCTTTCAGGGTCACGCGGTTGCTGGAGCCTATCCCAGCTCCCGTTGCAGGATGACACAGCTGCACTGCAAAAAGAGGAAAAATATGAAAGGAAAAAAAACTAATCTGAAGAGGAAAATCCCTAGAAAGCAGTAAAATGATCTGTCCATGCAGCAAGAAGTTTTTGTTTTACAAGAAAATCTAGAAACGAGGAAATCCACTCAAGTTTTTAGGAGGGAAGAAAAAACTAAAAATATTCCAACTGCTGGAATTATTTCAAATTAAAAGCTTAACTACCTGATAATTAGTTTTTTTTGTTAGTTATGCAAATAGTTTTCATTTTTTGTGAATCTAATTGCAGTTTATTTTAGTTACAACAAATGTTTTAAGTGAAAATGACTCAAATTAGAACAAAATGTGAACAAATTAATATCTTAGAACAAGTTGGCCATTCTTCATAAACTCTCATTAAATCTAAAAGTATTCTTAGAGCATCAAGCTCTAAAATGAATTAATTAAAGTCTAACATTTTAAAATAATGACAAAAAATTGCAGTGAATTTGTTTTATTGAGTCTTTATTATCACGAGTTTTAAGCACAATATATTTTTAATCATTTTAATAATAACTCTCTTATTTCTCGATTTCTCAATGAGACAAAAACTTCTTTACTGCTAAGAGAAGTTAAAACAACTTAAAACCTGCTAAAATATCCAAAAATGTCTTAAAACAAGTTTGAAATCTTTCCAAAAATCTAATAATTAATGGTTTCTTATGGAGAGAAAATAGACTCACTCTGATTGGTGCGTGCATAATTCTCGATTCGTGCACAACTTTGGATTAATTATCGGGAATAAGTTTTTATTAAAGTGGGAAAATGTCTAGTTTTACCGGATGTTATTCACATTCGAAGTTTAAAACGGCTGACAAGAAAACTATGGTGAACGAGCATCCTGGTAGTACTTGAACGCATCCCTCACGGACGAATTTGTGAGACGTGAAAAGAGTCTCACGGTAGATTTGTGCGTAACTTCGGCTGTGTGCGTAAGAGGTGATCCGTGCGTATTTCAAAAATATATTTTTGTGTAATTAGTTTTAGGCTGTTGTAATTTTGATTTGTGCATGTGTAAATTGTATTTTGTATTTTTTCAATTTTTGTAATTTTTTTACTTTTGCAAAAAATGTATTATATGAGTTACAAATCAAGAATTGTGCACGCACAAATCCAAATTTATGCACAAATCAAGAATCACACACGCACAAATCAGAGTGAGTCTATTTTCTCTCCATAGTTTCTGAGTTTTTCTGGATGGTGGGAGGAGCCTCCACGGTAACGGCCCCAGCTGGGATTTGAACCAGCACGTTCTCACTGTCTGAGAGTGCTAACCGCTGCTCCACAGGGACACCCAATTGACAAAAATATAAAAATGTGAAACGCTGCATTCCTCCTGACTTTCCCCTTGACTCCGCCCCCTGGACACGCCCTCTTTTCAAAGCAGAGGAGAGAGCGTTGACAGATAAACTCTTTTCTTCTGCATCAGGCTGCTTCTCTTCCCACCCAAAACGCTCCCGGCTGTAAACTCACCACCTACGGATGCTGCTACGACAGGACGTCCCCCGCGGGGGGCCCAATGGAGAGGGCTGCCCCGACCCCCCCCAACACAGTAAGTACCAGAGAACGCCAACATCCCGCTCGACCGACATCTCTCTCGGGTCGTTTTTAGACATGATTAACCCAGACGTGCATGAGGTCATTTTAGGGACAAAAGTTACAATCAGGAGATCAAAGTTTCCAAAATTTCAAATAAAATGTAATGCTTTAAATTGAAATTATGAAATATTTGCTTTCAGAAATGTTTTTTTTGCATTTGCAACACAAACGTTTTTGCTGTCATCTCACTTTCTCCCTATCTTTGATTTTAAATTTTCAATTTAGTGTCATTTTCTTGATCTGTCTGAATCTATAACTCCTAGTGTGAATCTATGCTAAATACATGAGCAAATATAGACCACAATGCATTGCATTAAAAAAAAAAAAGGTGTTTAAATGTAATTTTTTAAATAAATGATCCACATTTTCCTCATCAGAACACAGAGGAGTCACAAACAGATGTTGGGAAATGTGGTTTGAGTTTTACTTTATGGAAATTAGTGATGTCATATACAGAGTTAAGAAAATAAAAGTCGTGAGCATGGTGTCCGGATTGATTTTAAAATGTAGGAAATAGAAAGTCCTGCATTTAAGAGGTAAATAACATGTAATCTACACAAAAACAGGTTTCAAAGCAGAATATTATAAAGTTTTTATTTCAAAATTGCTGCTTTTTGTTCTCATTTTTGTCTAAATGGCAGCTAGTGCTGCCACAAACGATTATTTTAAAAGTCGACTAATCAGGTAATGCGCAACTGGATGTAAAGCACACATTTTAACAATCATTAGCTTTAAAATAACTAACCAAAAGCTTACATAGCAATAACTGTGTTGATGCTGTAAGATGAATTTGGCCGCTGAAGATGCTAGTGCAATAGCTGAAATCACTGAAGCTAATAGATGAAAACGCTGAAGCTGATAACCAGCTACAGTATAAGTTAAATGCCAAATTAGCATAAACAACTAAAAAAAGCCTAAGTTAGCCAAAACAGTTTGCCTGCAGCTGAGATATGAGCTAAACTACAAATTAGCCTAAAAAATTGATAAAAAAAAACAGTCAGCCAAATAAGCTAGCATGCAGCTAAAATATTATCTAAACTCCAAATTAAACAAAAAACTGAAAAAATCCTAATTAGACAAAAATAACTAGCATGTAGCTTGAAAACTTAGCTACATGCTAACTTTAAATTAGCCTAAAAATTATAAATTAACCAAAACAGCTAGCATGCAGCTGAAATATTATCTAAACTCCAAATTAAACTAAAAAACTGAAAAAAATCTTAAATTAACCAAAATAACTAGCATGTAGCTGAAAACTTAGCCACACGCTAACTACAAAATTATCCTAAAAAATTAATAAATTGACGAAAATAGCCAGCGTATATCTGAAAATTATCTAACTCCAAATTGATCTAAAAACAACAAAAAAAAGCCTAAATTAGCCAAACAGCTAGCATGAAGCTGAAATATTAACTAATCACAAAATTAGCCGAAAAATTCATAAATTAACCGAAATGTAGCATTTTAGCTTAAATATTAGCTCAGCTCCAAATTAACTAAAAACTGAAAAATTCCTTAATTAGCCAAAACAGCTAGCATGTAGCTGAAAACTTAGCTAAACTCCGAAATAGCCTAAAAAACCTTAATAAATGCCAAAATAGTCCAAAAAGCTAACAGAACGCCATTATAACTGTCAACTTTACTACACTCTGACTCCATATAATAAATAGTAACGACTAATCGACTATTAAATTAGTCGTCGACTATTTTAATAGTCGATTAGTCGTCGATTAGTCGACTAATCGTGGCAGCCCTAATGGCAGCAATGGGTTGATGTGTTTCTGGGAAAAATACAGACTTATTAAAATGCTGCGTGTGGGAATAATCGGAAAAATGATTTAGAAAACAGATAAATGTCAGAAAAACAAAAACAGGAATGAAAAACAACTTTCTGTAGGGAGACACCCAAATGACAAAAATGAAACATTTGTTAGATTTATCATATAATTTATTCCACTTTGGACAGATAAATAGTTTAACAGGAAAAAGTATGGAGGACTAAATGAGACAAATTGAAATAATAAAATACGCAATAAAATTATTAAATACATTTTCATTATTTATTTAAAATTGGAATTAAATAGATGAAATTTGAAACATGTTAATAAATGTTTAAATATATGTGGCATTAGAATATTAAAATAAGTATTTTGTGACATATTTAATTCTTTCATGGTCCAGTTTTGGCCAATAGAGACAAATTTTAATAAATATATTTATTGTGAAATCATGAAATAAAAGTGTCATTAATTATTTAAAAGTGTCATTAAATGTGTCAAAATTTAAATCAAATTTTAATTAATTTAAGAAATATTAAAGATGATTTAATTAATATATTATTAAAATATATGGCAATAAAATATTAATAATTTTAAGCCATTTATATTTAAACATGTATCAATTTACATCCAATTTTATTTACTTAATTAAATAATTAATGGAACATTTATTTAATAATGTATTTCAGTTTGTCCCCTCTAGCCCTCCGTAGCCCCCTCACTTACAGTTCTGTCGTGTAACGTTTGTAACGGAGCCACTTCCTGTGCTGCAGTTGAGCGCTCCGTCTGCTCGCTGCCCCGCGCCGCCGGCTCCTGCAGCGGCTGGGTGTCCCGCTACCACTTCGACGTCCTCACGTCCAAGTGCGCTCACTTCTGGTACGGCGGTTGCCACGGCAACAGCAACAACTTCCCGACCCGAGCCGAGTGCCAGCGGACGTGCCAGGGGCCGGCCCCCGCCCAGAGCCGACCCGACGCCCCGTCCGCCAGGGACCCCGCCCCGCCGAGGACCGCCTCCGCGGGAGAGGTCGCGGGGTCGCGCGGCACAGCGGGGCGCGTCCCCGCGGCGCAGGGCGCCTCGCCCGGCAGGCAGGTCATGAGCGCCGCCACGCACGCCCACAGGGGCAGGGCCATCCTGCGACCCCGCCAGCCGCCACCGCCGCCGGCTCAGCAGAGCGGGCCGGCCGCCAGGTAAGACCCCGAAGACGCCCCCACCTTGGCGGGGCCAAAGAGGAGGAAATCCTAAGATTCAGCTCCTGAAATGTTTCACAGAGAAACTGCTGGAAGTGACGGACATTTTTACACTAAACTCGTTTAGTTCTGTGACTGACATGTTTGATGCTAACTTTCCCTTTAGCTTGTAGCGCCTCTTAGCTCCACAAACTCCGCCCTCTTTCACAGATGCTTTTGGGACTCTCCTGTCTGTAGTATAAGTGTTGGAGCTCCTTCTGTTGTGTTGTTGTTGTGTTGTCATTGAATCAAACTAATAAAGCTGCTGTGATGCTGTCACTCTAACGTCTGGGAAGTTGTCGTCTGTGTCTCGTGGGCTCGCCGCCGCCTCCCTCATGCATGCCGACCTCCTCTTCCGCCGGGCTCCGGGCGCTCTTTATGCTTGCTTTGGTGACCAACAGTACAGCATAAAGTGACTTTTTGTCTGAATCTGTCCTTCCATCGCTTCCTCCTTTCCCCTCGCTGACCTCCTTTGCTCAGCTTGACCCTGGGGGGCGTGGCCATCGACAAGAGCGACCCCGACAGGTTGGAGGCTTTGGTCGGCCAGACGGTGGTGCTGCCCTGCAGCGTCAGCCCGCCGCCTTCAGCCGCCGTGGTCGTGGAGTGGAGGAGAGACGGCGTCGCTCTGTCCTCTCACAGGTCAGCGTAAACCTGAAGACGAATGTGATTGGAGGAGAAGTTTGTGACAGAACTGGTTTCTAGGGACTGAAGTTTGAGGGATTTCATAATGAATTTAGATGGAAATGGACTTTTAACAGATTAATTCTCTATCAGAAACACAAAAATCCTCCTGAAGGATAACATTTTGGAAAAAGTTAACATTTGTTCTCTCCCCTGTGGGAGGGGTGAGCTGCAGACACAACCGCGCTTTGCTGGTTCAACCCCCCCAGTAGAACCTTGACATGATTAGGGTCAAGCAGGGATGCTCCAAGTCCCATTTTTAGCCTTTAGTCCGACCCAGTCGGGATTTGAACTCACGACCTTCCAGTCTGACGGTGGACGCTCTACCACAAGGCCACTGAGCTACAACAGGCTATTTCACATCACGATTGATTGATTGACTGAGACATTTATACCATGAGGGCTCAGATTTGATAAGTCCAGGAGTTTTATCAGAAGGATCAAATTTGGGGGAAAAAAATATCCAAAAAACATCAAAATGTTGACTTTTCTTCCTATCGGCACGGCGGCGGTAGAATCAGTGCCGGTTGCTGGTGCAGATATGAGTTTAAAACTGGCTAAGTTGTTGATTAAATGTTAAATTGTTTGATTTCAGGTCTGCAATCAGAACAGATCCGTCTTATTACGTCTCTTTAAAGAAATATTACAGATTTAAAGAAAAAAATCGACACAGAATAGAAAACAAATATACAGAATCCAATGATAAACACAGTTTAAACCCAAACCAAATATTCTGAGAACTTACTGACTTACTACTTACTTAATAAAATACTTTGTTTTAGAATAACTAGAAAAATGAAGATTTATCAATAGAATTTATTCCAGTTTGGACAGATAAACAGTTTATGACGCTTATGACTGTAGTTTACCCGGTATGGAGGAATAAATGAGACAAATTGAAATAATTAAATACACCATTAAATTATTAAATAAATGTTTCATTAAATAAATAAAATTGGAAATCAATCAATAAATGTTTAAATATACGTGGCATTAAAATATTATACTACCGTTCAAACATTTCATGACATATTTATATTTATTTATTTATATTTATATATATATTTAATGAAATTATGAAATAAATGCATCATTAATTATTTAAAAGTGTTATTTGTTAGATGTGTTAAATGTGCAATATAATATAATATATAATAATTGATATATTATTAATACATATGGCATTAGAATATTAATATCTTAATTCCGTACATATTTTAAAATGTATTTATTTATATCCAATTTTATTTGCTTAATGCTCATTTTAAATTATTAATGAAACATTTATTTAATATTTTAATAAACATGGTCTATTTTGTCATAAAGTGTTCTGAAATGTTGTTGGTCTGACACACAATCAGACTTCCCCCAAATCTTAACCTCTGTTGGCAAGCAAACCAGGGTGTACCGAAAGAGGCGGTTCCTCAAAAGACCACTAGGAGGTGGTTTCAGAAACATTTCTTTACTGAGTCTCCTTAAAGGGCCAACGTCATCTTTTATTGAGATTTTAAACCTATTATAATGTTCATTTCTCACTATAAACATCCCCATTCAAGCATCTCTGATTATTCAGAGGACCAGCCCCTCCCAATCTGGGTCTTCACATTGTGATGTCACAAAGTGGGGAACCGCCCCTTTAAGGAAGCGTCTGGGCTGACCGCTGCCTCCAGGCTAACACAAACACACACTGGACTTCAGATGTTGTTTGTTTTCGGGTGAAACAGAGGGATGACATCATAGAATGGGCGGCACCTTCAAACAGAGAAAGGCGGAGCCTCAGATAGTGAGGCGTCTTACTTCTGGATAAGAAAACAAAAATGTCTCATAATTCATAAATGATTTGTTCTTTAGTGAGTCAAAGCTAATATATGATCATATTTATGGATAAAGTTTAATCAGAACAGCATGAAAATAAATCATTTACACTTAATTTGACATTTGGTTCTTCATTTTGGGCATCAACAGTAGCCAAAAAAATTAAAATAAAAGAGTGGAGAAATTTGACCCCATTGGTTCTCCTGGGTTTAAAATATAATAAATAAACTGCAACATGAAAAAAAGAGAAAAAAACATGAAGTGATGAAGCAACAAAGCAGAAAATGAAGAAATGAAAACATGAAAGATCAACAACACAATTGTAATAAATCGTGAATTGTTGTTATACTAACAACATTGAAATTCATTTTTGCTTTAAAATGTGACTGTGAGGTTGACGTGTGAGCAGCTCCTCTGCTGCTGGTTACCTGGATCAGGTGAACATTAATCAGACAGCAGCTCAGTGGATCTCAGAGATTCTGTTCTCTGGAACGTCACAATCAGTAAAAACAAAAAGACGTTTTTTTATGATTTTTTTATTATATCAAAAATCTTTATTTAAATTTGGAGTTTCGATTTCAACCAAAACTTTTGGTTCCTTCGTGGTGATTTATGATGCTAAAGTCCCTGAGGGATCTGAACCGGCATCCTCTGGAGGATCCACCTGCTCCACTAATGCATCGACCCCTCCCCCCGCTGTGTTTGCTCCTCCCCCTCAGGCACCACCAGCAGCCCAGCGGGTCCCTGCTGCTCGGCCCGCTCACCGAGTCCGACTCGGGCTGGTTCCTGTGCGTGGCCACCCGCGAGCGTGAGAGGGATCACCGCTACGTTTACCTGTCCGTCACAGGTGCTGCCTCACCTGTCGTCCTCCGTTACCTGTTTGTGGTTTCTATGGAAACATGACTTTCATCTTGTTGCTCTCATCTAAACGTTTTGTTATCCGTGTTCAAAGAGAGACCGGCTCAGCTCGCCCCCACCTCTCTGCCCAAAGACGCTTCGTTTCCACGGTAACAGCATCCTCAGAGAGGGAAGGCGGAGCTGTCCGCGGTCCTGAAGAGCTCTGAGAAGTTCTGCTGCCTCGTCCCGCAGGTTCAGCATCGAGCGCTCCGGATCCTCGCTGGTGGAAATGAGGAAAGGACAAACCGCCCGTCTGCCCTGCATGATCGTCCCGCCGTCCGCCCGGCACGCCGTCCACGTCCAGTGGACCAAAGACGGACGCACCCTCGGAGATCCCAGGCGAGTGTTTGCGGACGGATGACGTCATGAGTCAGATGTCTGCAGGATGTCACCGTTTCAGTCTCAGAATAGTGTGAATGCATTCAATACATTCACACTATTGTTTTTCACCTATTTACGTTTTCTTCTGTACGTTTTTTGACACGTAAAAACTCAAGCACACTTCATGCAATTTATGCAATCTTGGTATCAAAACGTTTGTCTCGTTAAGGACATTACTGCTTGTATTTTTGGTTTTTGTGATTTTGCAAAATTTATGCTAATTTTTAGCCTTATGTTAAGTCAATGGGAACATTTTTCAAATCGTTATAAAACTTTCTGCACTTATGCTTTTTCGGCTAATTTGGCACCTTTTGAGGTTTTTTTGGGCTAATTTGGAGGTAAGCTAACATATTAGCAACGTGTTAGCATTTTTGGCTAATTTGGCAACTTTTTAGGTTTTATTGGGCTAATTTGGAGGTAAGCTAACATATTAGCACCGTGTTAGCATTTTTGGTTAATTTGGCAACTTTTTAGGTTTTTTGGTGCTAATTCAGGGTTAAGCTAGTATATTAGCACCGTGTTAGCATTTTTGGCTATTTTGGCAACTTTTCAGGTTTTTTTGGGCTAATTTGCAGTCAAGCTAACATATTAGCAACGTGTTAGCTTTTTTGGCTAATTTGGCAACTTTTTAGGTTTTTTTGGGCTAATTTGGAGGTAAGCTAACATATTAGCACCGTGTTAACATTTTTGGCTAATTTGGCAACTTTTTAGGTTTTTTTGGGCTAATTTGGAGGTAAGCTAACATATTAGCAACGTGTTAGCATTTTTGGCTAATTTGGCAACTTTTTAGGTTTTTTTGGGCTAATTTGGAGGTAAGCTAACATATTAGCAACGTGTTAGCATTTTTGGCTAATTTGGCAACTTTTCAGGTTTTTTGGGCTAATTTGGAGGTAAGCTAACATATTAGCACCGTGTTAGCATTTTTGGTTAATTTGGCAACTTTTTAGGTTTTTTGGTGCTAATTCAGGGTTAAGCTAGTATATTAGCAACGTGTTAGCTTTTTTGGCTATTTTGGCAACTTTTCAGGTTTTTTTTGGGCTAATTTGCAGTCAAGCTAACACATTAGCAACGTGTTAGCATTTTTGGCTAATTTGGCAACTTTTCAGGTTTTTTTGGGCTAATTTGCAGTCAAGCTAACACATTAGCAATGTGTTAGCTTTTTTGGCAAAATTGGCAACTTTTGAGGGGTTTTTTGGGCTAATTCTGAGTTAAGCTAACATATTAGCAATGTGTTAGCTTTTTTGGCTAATCTGACAACTTTTTAGGTTTTTTTGGGCTAATTTGAAGGTAAGCTAACATATTAGCACCGTGTTAGCATTTTTGGTTAATTTGGCAACTTTTTAGGTTTTTTGGTGCTAATTCAGGGTTAAGCTAGTATATTAGCAACGTGTTAGCTTTTTTGGCTATTTTGGCACCTTTTGAGGTTTTTTGGTGCTAATTCGGGGTTAAGCTAGTATATTAGCACCGTGTTAGCATTTTTGGCTAATTTGGCAACTTTTCAGGTTTTTTTGGGCTAATTTGCAGTCGAGCTAACACATTAGCAATGTGTTAGCTTTTTTGGCTAATCTGACAACTTTTTAGGTTTTTTTTGGGCTAATTTGGAGGTAAGCTAACATATTAGCACCGTGTTAGCATTTTTGGTTAATTTGGCAACTTTTTAGGTTTTTTGGTGCTAATTCAGGGTTAAGCTAGTATATTAGCAACGTGTTAGCTTTTTGGCTATTTTGGCAACTTTTCAGGTTTTTTTGGGCTAATTTGCAGTCAAGCTAACACATTAGCAACGTGTTAGCATTTTTGGCTAATTTGGCAACTTTTCAGTTTTTTTTTGGGCTAATTTGCAGTCAAGCTAACACATTAGCAATGTGTTAGCTTTTTTGGCAAAATTGGCAACTTTTGAGGGGTTTTTTGGGCTAATTCTGAGTTAAGCTAACATATTAGCAATGTGTTAGCTTTTTTGGCTAATCTGACAACTTTTTAGGTTTTTTTGGGCTAATTTGGAGGTAAGCTAACATATTAGCACCGTGTTAGCATTTTTGGTTAATTTGGCAACTTTTTAGGTTTTTTGGTGCTAATTCCGGGTTAAGCTAGTATATTAGCAACGTGTTAGCTTTTTTTGGCTATTTTGGCAACTTTTCAGGTTTTTTTGGGCTAATTTGCAGTCAAGCTAACACATTAGCAATGTGTTAGCTTTTTTGGCAAAATTGGCAACTTTTGAGGGGTTTTTTGGGCTAATTCTGAGTTAAGCTAACATATTAGCAATGTGTTAGCTTTTTTGGCTAATCTGACAACTTTTTAGGTTTTTTGTGCTGATTTTAAGCAAAAATCTTCAGCATTTTCAGCAACCACATTCCGCAAAATGCATCTTGGTATCAAAACGTTCGGCTCATTAAAGACATTACTGCTTGTATTTTTGGTTTTTGTGATTTTGCAAAATTTATGCTAATTTTTAGCCCTATGTTAAGTCAATGGGAACATTTTTCAAATCGTTATAAAACTTTCTACACTTATGCTTTTTCGGCTAATTTGGCACCTTTTGAGGTTTTTTTGGGCTAATTTGGAGGTAAGCTAACATATTAGCACCGTGTTAGCATTTTTGGCTAATTTGGCAACTTTTCAGGTTTTTTTGGGCTAATTTGCAGTCAAGCTAACACATTAGCAATGTGTTAGCTTTTTTGGCAAAATTGGCAACTTTTGAGGGGTTTTTTGGGCTAATTCTGAGTTAAGCTAACATATTAACAAAGTGTTAGCTTTTTTGGCTAATTTGACAACTTTTTAGGTTTTTTTGGGCTAATTTGGAGGTAAGCTAACATGTTAGCACCGTGTTAGCATTTTTGGTTAATTTGGCAACTTTTTAGGTTTTTTGGTGCTAATTCAGGGTTAAGCTAGTATATTAGCAACGTGTTAGCTTTTTTGGCTATTTTGGCAACTTTTCAGGTTTTTTTGGGCTAATTTGGAGGTAAGCTAACACATTAGCACCGTGTTAGCATTTTTGGCTAATTTGGTAACTTTTCAGGTTTTTTTGGGCTAATTTGCAGTCAAGCTAACATATTAGCAATGTGTTAGCTTTTTTGGCAAAATTGGCAACTTTTGAGGGTTTTTTGGGCTAATTCTGAGTTAAGCTAACATATTAGCAATGTGTTAGCTTTTTTGGCTAATCTGACAACTTTTTAGGTTTTTTGTGCTGTTTTTAAGCAAAAATCTTCAGCATTTTCAGCAACCACATTCCGCAAAATGCATCTTGGTATCAAAACGTTCGGCTCATTAAAGACATTACTGCTTGTATTTTTGGTTTTTGTGATTTTGCAAAATTTATGCTAATTTTTAGCCCTATGTTAAGTCAATGGGAACATTTTTCAAATCGTTATAAAACTTTCTACACTTATGCTTTTTCGGCTAATTTGGCACCTTTTGAGGTTTTTTTGGGCTAATTTGGAGGTAAGCTAACATATTAGCACCGTGTTAGCATTTTTGGCTAATTTGGCAACTTTTCAGGTTTTTTTGGGCTAATTTGCAGTCAAGCTAACACATTAGCAATGTGTTAGCTTTTTTGGCAAAATTGACAACTTTTGAGGGGTTTTTTGGGCTAATTCTGAGTTAAGCTAACATATTAGCAATGTGTTAGTTTTTTTGGCTAATCTGACAACTTTTTAGGTTTTTTTGGGCTAATTTGAAGGTAAGCTAACATATTAGCACCGTGTTAGCATTTTTGGTTAATTTGGCAACTTTTTAGGTTTTTTGGTGCTAATTCAGGGTTAAGCTAGTATATTAGCAACGTGTTAGCTTTTTTGGCTATTTTGGCACTTTTGAGGTTTTTTTGGGCTAATTTGGAGGTAAGCTAACATATTAGCACCGTGTTAGCATTTTTGGCTAATTTGGCAACTTTTCAGGTTTTTTTGGGCTAATTTGCAGTCGAGCTAACACATTAGCAATGTGTTAGCTTTTTTGGCTAATCTGACAACTTTTTAGGTTTTTTTGGGCTAATTTGGAGGTAAGCTAACATATTAGCACCGTGTTAGCATTTTTGGTTAATTTGGCAACTTTTTAGGTTTTTTGGTGCTAATTCAGGGTTAAGCTAGTATATTAGCAACGTGTTAGCTTTTTTGGCTATTTTGGCAACTTTTCAGGTTTTTTTGGGCTAATTTGCAGTCAAGCTAACACATTAGCAACGTGTTAGCATTTTTGGCTAATTTGGCAACTTTTCAGTTTTTTTTGGGCTAATTTGCAGTCAAGCTAACACATTAGCAATGTGTTAGCTTTTTTGGCAAAATTGGCAACTTTTGAGGGGTTTTTTGGGCTAATTCTGAGTTAAGCTAACATATTAGCAATGTGTTAGCTTTTTTGGCTAATCTGACAACTTTTTAGGTTTTTTTGGGCTAATTTGGAGGTAAGCTAACATATTAGCACCGTGTTAGCATTTTTGGTTAATTTGGCAACTTTTTAGGTTTTTTGGTGCTAATTCCGGGTTAAGCTAGTATATTAGCAACGTGTTAGCTTTTTTTGGCTATTTTGGCAACTTTTCAGGTTTTTTTGGGCTAATTTGCAGTCAAGCTAACACATTAGCAATGTGTTAGCTTTTTTGGCAAAATTGGCAACTTTTGAGGGGTTTTTTGGGCTAATTCTGAGTTAAGATAACATATTAGCAATGTGTTAGCTTTTTTGGCTAATCTGACAACTTTTTAGGTTTTTTGTGCTGTTTTTTAAGCAAAAATCTTCAGCATTTTCAGCAACCACATTCCGCAAAATGCATCTTGGTATCAAAACGTTCGGCTCATTAAAGACATTACTGCTTGTATTTTTGGTTTTTGTGATTTTGCAAAATTTATGCTAATTTTTAGCCCTATGTTAAGTCAATGGGAACATTTTTCAAATCGTTATAAAAACTTTCTACACTTATGCTTTTTCGGCTAATTTGGCACCTTTTGAGGTTTTTTTGGGCTAATTTGGAGGTAAGCTAACATATTAGCACCGTGTTAGCATTTTTGGCTAATTTGGCAACTTTTCAGGTTTTTTTGGGCTAATTTGCAGTCAAGCTAACACATTAGCAATGTGTTAGCTTTTTTGGCAAAATTGACAACTTTTGAGGGGTTTTTTGGGCTAATTCTGAGTTAAGCTAACATATTAGCAATGTGTTAGTTTTTTTGGCTAATCTGACAACTTTTTAGGTTTTTTTGGGCTAATTTGAAGGTAAGCTAACATATTAGCACCGTGTTAGCATTTTTGGTTAATTTGGCAACTTTTTAGGTTTTTTGGTGCTAATTCAGGGTTAAGCTAGTATATTAGCAACGTGTTAGCTTTTTTGGCTATTTTGGCACCTTTTGAGGTTTTTTTGGGCTAATTTGGAGGTAAGCTAACATATTAGCACCGTGTTAGCATTTTTGGCTAATTTGGCAACTTTTCAGGTTTTTTTGGGCTAATTTGTTGTCGAGCTAGTATATTAGCAATGTGTTAGCTTTTTTGGCTATTTTGACAACTTTTTAGGTTTTTTTGGGCTAATTTGGAGGTAAGCTAACATATTAGCACCGTGTTAGCATTTTTGGTTAATTTGGCAACTTTTTAGGTTTTTTGGTGCTAATTCAGGGTTAAGCTAGTATATTAGCAACGTGTTAGCTTTTTTGGCTATTTTGGCAACTTTTCAGGTTTTTTTGGGCTAATTTGCAGTCAAGCTAACACATTAGCAACGTGTTAGCATTTTTGGCTAATTTGGCAACTTTTCAGTTTTTTTTGGGCTAATTTGCAGTCAAGCTAACACATTAGCAATGTGTTAGCTTTTTTGGCAAAATTGGCAACTTTTGAGGGGTTTTTTGGGCTAATTCTGAGTTAAGCTAACATATTAGCAATGTGTTAGCTTTTTTGGCTAATCTGACAACTTTTTTAGGTTTTTTTGGGCTAATTTGGAGGTAAGCTAACATATTAGCACCGTGTTAGCATTTTTGGTTAATTTGGCAACTTTTTAGGTTTTTTGGGTGCTAATTCCGGGTTAAGCTAGTATATTAGCAACGTGTTAGCTTTTTTTGGCTATTTTGGCAACTTTTCAGGTTTTTTTGGGCTAATTTGCAGTCAAGCTAACACATTAGCAATGTGTTAGCTTTTTTGGCAAAATTGGCAACTTTTGAGGGGTTTTTTGGGCTAATTCTGAGTTAAGATAACATATTAGCAATGTGTTAGCTTTTTTGGCTAATCTGACAATTTTTAGGTTTTTTGTGCTGATTTTAAGCAAAAATCTTCAGCATTTTCAGCAACCACATTCCGCAAAATGCATCTTGGTATCAAAACGTTCGGCTCATTAAAGACATTACTGCTTGTATTTTTGGTTTTGTGATTTTGCAAAATTTATGCTAATTTTTAGCCCTATGTTAAGTCAATGGGAACATTTTTCAAATCGTTATAAAACTTTCTACACTTATGCTTTTTCGGCTAATTTGGCACCTTTTGAGGTTTTTTTGGCTAATTTGGAGGTAAGCTAACATATTAGCACCGTGTTAGCATTTTTGGTTAATTTGGCAACTTTTTAGGTTTTTTGGTGCTAATTCAGGGTTAAGCTAGTATATTAGCACCGTGTTAGCATTTTTGGCTATTTTGGCAACTTTTCAGGTTTTTTTGGGCTAATTTGCAGTCAAGCTAACATATTAGCAACGTGTTAGCTTTTTTGGCTAATTTGGCAACTTTTTAGGTTTTTTTGGGCTAATTTGGAGGTAAGCTAACATATTAGCACCGTGTTAACATTTTTGGCTAATTTGGCAACTTTTTAGGTTTTTTTGGGCTAATTTGGAGGTAAGCTAACATATTAGCAACGTGTTAGCATTTTTGGCTAATTTGGCAACTTTTTAGGTTTTTTTGGGCTAATTTGGAGGTAAGCTAACATATTAGCAACGTGTTAGCATTTTTGGCTAATTTGGCAACTTTTTAGGTTTTTTGGGCTAATTTGGAGGTAAGCTAACATATTAGCACCGTGTTAGCATTTTTGGTTAATTTGGCAACTTTTTAGGTTTTTTGGTGCTAATTCAGGGTTAAGCTAGTATATTAGCAACGTGTTAGCTTTTTTGGCTATTTTGGCAACTTTTCAGGTTTTTTTGGGCTAATTTGCAGTCAAGCTAACACATTAGCAACGTGTTAGCATTTTTGGCTAATTTGGCAACTTTTCAGTTTTTTTTGGGCTAATTTGCAGTCAAGCTAACACATTAGCAATGTGTTAGCTTTTTTGGCAAAATTGGCAACTTTTGAGGGGTTTTTTGGGCTAATTCTGAGTTAAGCTAACATATTAGCAATGTGTTAGCTTTTTTGGCTAATCTGACAACTTTTTAGGTTTTTTTGGGCTAATTTGAAGGTAAGCTAACATATTAGCACCGTGTTAGCATTTTTGGTTAATTTGGCAACTTTTTAGGTTTTTTGGTGCTAATTCAGGGTTAAGCTAGTATATTAGCAACGTGTTAGCTTTTTTGGCTATTTTGGCACCTTTTGAGGTTTTTTTGGGCTAATTTGGAGGTAAGCTAACATATTAGCACCGTGTTAGCATTTTTGGCTAATTTGGCAACTTTTCAGGTTTTTTTGGGCTAATTTGCAGTCGAGCTAACACATTAGCAATGTGTTAGCTTTTTTGGCTAATCTGACAACTTTTTAGGTTTTTTGTGCTGATTTTAAGCAAAAATCTTCAGCATTTTCAGCAACCACATTCCGCAAAATGCATCTTGGTATCAAAACGTTCGGCTCATTAAAGACATTACTGCTTGTATTTTTGGTTTTTGTGATTTTGCAAAATTTATGCTAATTTTTAGCCCTATGTTAAGTCAATGGGAACATTTTTCAAATCGTTATAAAACTTTCTACACTTATGCTTTTTCGGCTAATTTGGCACCTTTTGAGGTTTTTTTGGGCTAATTTGGAGGTAAGCTAACATATTAGCACCGTGTTAGCATTTTTGGCTAATTTGGCAACTTTTCAGGTTTTTTTTGGGCTAATTTGCAGTCAAGCTAACACATTAGCAATGTGTTAGCTTTTTTGGCAAAATTGGCAACTTTTGAGGGGTTTTTGGGGCTAATTCTGAGTTAAGCTAACATATTAACAAAGTGTTAGCTTTTTGGCTAATTTGACAACTTTTTAGGTTTTTTTGGGCTAATTTGGAGGTAAGCTAACATGTTAGCACCGTGTTAGCATTTTTGGTTAATTTGGCAACTTTTTAGGTTTTTTGGTGCTAATTCAGGGTTAAGCTAGTATATTAGCAACGTGTTAGCTTTTTTGGCTATTTTGGCAACTTTTCAGGTTTTTTTGGGCTAATTTGGAGGTAAGCTAACACATTAGCACCGTGTTAGCATTTTTGGCTAATTTGGTAACTTTTCAGGTTTTTTTGGGCTAATTTGCAGTCAAGCTAACATATTAGCAATGTGTTAGCTTTTTTGGCAAAATTGGCAACTTTTGAGGGGTTTTTTGGGCTAATTCTGAGTTAAGCTAACATATTAGCACCGTGTTAGCATTTTTGGCTAATTTGGCAACTTTTCAGGTTTTTTTGGCTAATTTGCAGTCAAGCTAACATATTAGCAATGTGTTAGCTTTTTTGGCAAAATTGGCAACTTTTGAGGGTTTTTTGGCTAATTCTGAGTTAAGCTAACATATTAGCAATGTGTTAGCTTTTTTGGCTAATCTGACAACTTTTTAGGTTTTTTTGGGCTAATTTGGAGGTAAGCTAACATATTCGCACCGTGTTAGCATTTTTGGTTAATTTGGCAACTTTTTAGGTTTTTTGTGCTAATTCCGGGTTAAGCTAGTATATTAGCAAAGTGTTAGCTTTTTTGGCTATTTTGGCAACTTTTCAGGTTTTTTTGGGCTAATTTGCAGTCAAGCTAACACATTAGCAATGTGTTAGCTTTTTTGGCAAAATTGGCAACTTTCGAGGGGTTTTTTGGGCTAATTCTGAGTTAAGCTAACATATTAGCAATGTGTTAGCTTTTTTGGCTAATTTGACAACTTTTTAGGTTTTTTGTGCTGATTTTAAGCAAAAATCTTCAGCATTTTCAGCAACCACATTCCGCAAAATGCATCTTGGTATCAAAACGTTCGGCTCATTAAAGACATTACTGCTTGTATTTTTGGTTTTTGTGATTTTGCAAAATTTATGCTAATTTTTAGCCCTATGTTAAGTCTATGGGAACATTTTTCAAATCGTTATAAAACTTTCTGCACTTATGCTTTTTCGGCTAATTTGGCACCTTTTGAGGTTTTTTTGGGCTAATTTGGAGGTAAGCTAACATATTAGCACCGTGTTAGCATTTTTGGCTAATTTGGTAACTTTTCAGGTTTTTTGGGCTAATTTGCAGTCAAGCTAACACATTAGCAATGTGTTAGCTTTTTTGGCAAAATTGGCAACTTTTGAGGGTTTTTTTTGGGCTAATTCGGAGGTAAGCTAACTTATTAGCACCGTGTTAGCATTTTTGGTTAATTTGGCAACTTTTTAGGTTTTTTGGTGCTAATTCAGGGTTAAGCTAGTATATTAGCAACGTGTTAGCTTTTTTGGCTATTTTGGCAACTTTTCAGGTTTTTTTGGGCTAATTTGCAGTCAAGCAAACACATTAGCAACGTGTTAGCATTTTTGGCTAATTTGGCAACTTTTCAGGTTTTTTGGGCTAATTTGCAGTCAAGCTAAGACATTAGCAATGTGTTAGCTTTTTTGGCAAAATTGGCAACTTTTGAGGGTTTTTTTGGGCTAATTCTGAGTTAAGCTAACATATTAGCAATGTGTTAGCTTTTTTGGCTAATTTGACAACTTTTTAGGTTTTTTGTGCTGATTTTAAGCAAAAATCTTCAGCATTTTCAGCAACCACATTCCGCAAAATGCATTCACACATGCATTATCGGAGGTAATGCACTTTTCTAGTTTATTTTATTATTTTTTTTTTTTTAGCCTCATTTTAAAGATGAAAGCTGTTTTTTAGAGGACCAATCCGGTGAAAATCCTGTTTTTGAGGATTTTAACGTGTTCTTGTGGTATTTATATGATGATGGAGGACATATATTTAAAAACATTAAGATTAAAATAGAATCTTTGAATATTTCTTTATTCAAATCAGGAGCAGACGACAAAAAGCCGTTTGAAAAAGATGGTTTTTCTGATGTAGAAGATACGCTGGGCGGGGCTAAAAGCTCCCTGCTCCGCCCCATTCTGACGAATAGATCCATGAACGTCTTTGTTTTCCTGCTCTGAGCTGGAATCTGGATTAGTGGGAACGCCTTGAAAACAGATGATCTGATGCCAGAAGATGAGCAGCTCTCTCCTGAAACGCCGCAGGGTGACTCAGCGTCCCGACGGCTCCCTGATGGTCGGACCTCTGAGGGCCGAAGACTCGGGGGTCTACACGTGCACCGCCGCCAGTCTGCAGCAGCTGGAGCAGAGGCAGCTGCAGCTCAAAGTCCAAGGTGATCCGCGTTCCCGCCGGAGACGGAGCCTCCGCTCGCTCCCTTCATCGTTTGCTTTCACCGCTCAGCAGACCTGAAGATCACCACGGCGCCCGATAACATCCAGGTGTCCGAGGGCGGCAGAGCGCTGCTGCCCTGCGTGGTGTCCGGAGACGACGTCAACATCGGCTGGTCCAGGTGAGGAGGGGGCGGGGCTTGTGGAGGGCGGAGCGTTGTGTTCCTAAACCTGCAGGAGACAGAAGCTCGGATCTTCAGAGGAAAATCGACTTTTGTGGAACAAGAAAGAACCAGATTAACTTATTTTCTAGGGGAAAAATTTTGCTCATTTTATCTGTTTCTACGGAAGAAGATTAGGGCCACAAAAAAAAAAAAAAAGCACATGAAAAATTCAGACTTTAAACGACTTTTTTTTAACGAAATCCATTATCTTTAGTGCTTTTATTTACAAATTCCGATAAAATAAATATCACTTTTACTCATCTTTCATTCATTTATGATCACAGTATTATCATCTTATAAGCTCGAACAAAAGAAACTTAAAGTGGACGTTTTCATTAGTTTCTCTCTGGTTTGCATGACTCCACTGTGCTGCTAAAGATGTCGCTCACAGGCCACCGTAGTTTATATTCTGAGATTAAAGTCAGAATTTTCCATGCTGTTTTTTTTCCTTCCATGACCCTAATCCTCCTCCATAGTTTTGAGTTTAGATGAAGACAAAAAACTTGACCTCAATTAAAGAAAAATATTTTAAAAGTGTATTTTGATGACCAAAATATATATATTTTAAAGTAATAAACAGAATGAGAACATTTTAAAATTGTTAACATGATTTAAAATTAAAAAACATCCATTTTGTGGGTTTTTATTAGGATCACTTTATAAAGAAAAAATTATTTTTAAAATTACGACTTTAAATCTCATAAATCTATGAGAAAAAAGTCGTAACTGCTAAATTACAAGAATAAAGTCGTATATTTATGACTAAATTTATGACTTTTAAACTTGTAAATTTACGAAAAAAAAACTTGTTATATTACTTTTTTTTTTTTGGTGGCACTAATACTCTAAACGAACGTCAAAGACTTGATCAATACAAGCAAACAAATTTTCATTTATTTATTTTTTTTGTTTTATTTATTTATTTGTATTTTTTTTAATACTGAGACTGAGAAATATTGTTTAAATAAAAAATTAATTAAAAAATGAAATGAAGATGAAATAAAAAATATATATATAAAAAAACAAGCAAACAAATACATTTCTAGTTTTGTCAGAAGAAACTCTGAAACAAAAAGTCTTTTATCCAGAGTGAGGAGGGATAAAAAATATAAAATGAGATGTTTCATAAGTAAAAACAAACATTAGCATCTGAAACTCTGCAGTGACTCTGTGGAAACATCTCAGCTT
Organism: Oryzias javanicus; assembly: GCA_003999625.1. Taxonomy (NCBI): domain Eukaryota; kingdom Metazoa; phylum Chordata; class Actinopteri; order Beloniformes; family Adrianichthyidae; genus Oryzias; species Oryzias javanicus. The sequence continues at coordinate 24,570,635 of CM012458.1, forward strand.
CTAATTTCTAAATTCTAAATGATCTGATGGGTTTTGTTGGAGTTTCAAACCCATTTTGAGCTAAATAAACTCTGATATCTTCTCCAAACGTCTTCAGATGAAATCATTGAGTTCTGTTTTGATTTTCCTTCCATCCTTTTTGCTGAATCGTTCTGGTGAAGCTGGACGTTCCTGAAGTTCTCCTCCGTTCTCTCCTCCTGACAGGAACGGCGTTCCGGTGCGTCCGGACGGGCAGAAGGTCCTGGTGTCGTCCGACGGCAGCCTGATCCTGACCGACGTGAAGCTCTCCGACGAGGGCACGTACACCTGCAACGCCTACACCGGCATCTACTCTGTGAGCGCCACGGCGGACGTGAGAGTCTCCAAAAGCGCGCCGGCAGGTGAGCCGACGGCCGCGCGCCCGACCCGAGCGGCGTTCCCGTTCCTCCAGTCTCCATCTCTTCTTCTCCTGCAGACGAGGAGCCGCGGCCCGACTGCGCGGACCAGCCCGAGCTCGCCAACTGCCGCCTCATCGTCTACGCCCGTCTGTGCTCCAACCAGTACTACTCCAGCTTCTGCTGCGCCAGCTGCGCCTCCCAGCGCCGCGTCCGGGCGGCTCACGGGAACGTGGGAGCCGTCTGAACGTTTCCAGAACTCCGTTCAGAACCGAGTTCTGCAGCCATCGGACCTTAAGCTTCTCTGTTTTTAGAGAATCGTTTTAAAGATTGAAATCTTGTGACTAAAACCCAGGTGTCGTCGTGTTCTGCCGTCTGCTCTGTGTTTTCCTCCAGTCTTTGATAATAAAAGTCATATTTTGCTAAAACCTGGTTGATGTTCCGGTTTGTTCCAGCAGGAGGCGCTCAGCCTGCAGTGTGAGAAGAGCACAGAGATGCAGGAGGAAGAGAGACTCTAGACTTATTTAATGCAGAATGTGAAGAATCCTCGTCGATGATCTCAGAACGTTTGTTTGGTTTCATGAAGATTCAGACTCTTTTTTTTTTATTTCTATACATCTTCTTACATCTGATTTTTCTGTTTCTTCATGTTTTTGGAGGAAATGTGGCAGAAGATCATTTTAAAGGTCTTGGTAGACATCTCCATCCTAACAGAGACTTTTCTTTTCCGTTTACTTCACTGCAGATTCTCTCAGAACTCAAACATCATTTTACGAGTTAAAACAGAAATTCAAACAAAAACTGAGGAGCTGCTGAAGGTCAAACTGGAACAAATGTTCACCTCAGATACAATGATCCCACCGCTTCACATGTTTTACACAAATCTCCCTTTTATTATTTTTATTATTTCCCTGAAAGAGTTAATACATTTTAATATTTATTCATGTTTTAAAAGTAATTGTATTTATTTTTTATTTGCTTTTATTTTATTTATTTTATTTATTTTATTTTATCTTTTTATTTTTATTTGTTTTTATTTTATTTATTTTTGTTATGATTATTTTTCTAATCTTATTTTATCTTTTTAATTTTATTTGTTTTTATTTTATTTATTTTTATTACGATTATTTTTTAATCCTATTTTATCTTTTTAATTTTATTTGTTTTTATTTTATTTATTTTTATTATGATTATTTTGTTAATCTTATTTTATCTTTTTAATTTTATTTGTTTTCATTTTATTTATTTTTATTATCATTATTTTTTTATCTTATTTTATCTTTTTAATTTTATTTGTTTTTATTTTATTTATTTTTATTATGATTATTTTTTTAATCTTATTTTATCTTTTTAATTTTTGTTTTTATTTTATGATCTATTTTTATTTTATGCATTTTTCATTTTAATTTTATTTTATACTTTGGTGTTGATCTGATTTTTTTTATTTTTTATTTTTCATGTTATTTTATTCCCCTGACCTTGATTTTTTTGAACGTTTTAATCTTCCTCTCTTTGCACATTAATGCTTCATCTCCAGAGTTGAATTTTCTCGTAGCAGTATCAAAAAATTAAACTTTTTTTTCCAATCCTTTGTGTTTATTTAAAATGTGAGAACAGAGACATTTTTAAGACAGAATCAAATCTTATAGATAGAGAGAAACCTGCTGAAAAGGTTGATTGACAGTAAATCCAGTTTGCTGATGACGACCTGTTATTCTAGAACGATCAGAGAGAAACGAGACAAAGAAGTTCCTCCTTAAGAAACAAATACAGACACAGGAAACAGTAAAAATATTTATTCTGCTCTCTCATTTCATTCTGATCTTTTATTTTTTATTTTAAAAAAAAGTAAAACATTTTAAGCAAAATAAAAAATCTGCTCATAAATAACATTTTTATGTTTTTGACATTTTACTTGTATTTATGTTTTCCTGAGTTTCTTTCAGCATTTCTTTGTTTTTTATTTTCATTAAATATTTTCTTTGACTTTCCCGCGCGTCGATCTGGTCCGGTTCCGCCGTCAGGGTCGGGTTCTGGTCTTCTGCCGTTCATCTTCTCCACACCTGCTCCTGTTTCCTCGGCTCTCCATCAGTTCATCAGCAGCAGCTTCAGATGTTTCTTTGCTTTGAGTTGGTTTCTGTCGATCATCTGTGGTCTTTTGGTCCCGATTTAAACCGGTTTCAGGAAACTAAGAATAATTTTAGATTTTCTTTTTTTCTTCTTGCTTTAATATTTTCGGTTATTTAATATTTTAGGGGGGTTTAGCTCATATTTTCCTGAAATTTTAGTGATTTGAAGATAACTTCATCACTTTGTGAATATTTGTTTTCTCACATTTTTTTTACTTTTTTAGAGAAACTTTTTTTAAATGAAATTTTGGCGTCTTTGGGTTACCGTACAGCAGTTAAAAAAGGAAATAAGGAAAAATCTAAAGTAAACTTTTAACCGGTTTATTTGTAGTAGTAAATAATGCTAAATACTTAAAATCTATACCAACTATTATTATTACTTTTTTTTTTTAAATAAGAAGTGAGAAGATTTAAGATGAGTTATTTTTTTTGTGGTAAATTCTTCATTATGGGTTAAATGATGATATTTGTTTAATTTCTCTTTCACTTAATTTTTTTACATTAAATAAAATTGAAAAAATCATTTAAGGACTGAGAAATGTAGTTTAAATAAACAAAATAATTTAAATTATTTTCTCCAGATGAAAATTTCAAACGAATAAAAGAAAGTAGAAAGTGTTAAAATATTAAAATATTCTTTATAAATTGTTGTTTTATTTTTAAAAAGGATTTAATTAAAAAAAAAAAAAAAAAAAGTTCCACTTTTGCAGCTGGGATGAAACAAACGATGAGAGTTAAAGTTCTGCGGTTGTCACGGCGACCCCAGGTGACAGATGTGACACGTTTCTCTGCTTCCTGTTTACCTGAATTCAGAACAAACATGTTTTTCTGACAAACAACAGAAGCAAACACAGACGCTTCAGTGACAAACAGAAGTCTGAAGACTAAAGATTAGGATTAGGATTCAAATAATCTTCACCTCAAAGCTGCTGAACCAGAAATCTGATCAAGTTTTTTCTTAACCAAAACTCGCCTGATTAAAATGATCATTTGTGTGGAATTAAAATGACAAAGACTGAAAGTTTGTTCAGTCTTTTTGAGCTTTAAGCTCACATTTGTCTCTCTAAGGATTTTTGCTGTAAACTGAATTTATTCCTTTAATACAGCAGTTTTAATAAAGATCTTCGTTTGGATGTTTCTGGATTTTGATCAGATCAAAGTTTAACTCTTGTTTTCCTGAAAAACCAGAAGATTCTTTAAGTTTTTGTCAAAATATGAACAAATTCTGTTTCTTCTCTAACTTTTACTCAAATGTCATTCATTTAATTTAGATTAATTATATTTGTAAATGGATGAAGTTCTCCTGAAACAATAAAACAAACGTTTTCAACGTCTGCTGACATGAGGTTAAACCAGAGTCTTCATCAGAGTCTTCATCAGAGTCTTCATCAGAGTCTTCATCAGAGTCTTCATCAGAGTCTTCATCAGAGCCTTCATCAGAGTCTTCATCAGAGTCTTCATCAGAGCCTTCATCAGAGCCTTCATCAGAGTCTTCATCAGAGCCTTCATCAGAGTCTTCATCAGAGTCTTCATCAGAGCCTTCATCAGAGCCTTCATCAGAGTCTTCATCAGAGTCTTCATCAGAGTCTTCATCAGAGCCTTCATCAGAGTCTTCATCAGAGTCTTCATCAGAGCCTTCATCAGAGTCTTCATCAGTCTTCATCAGAGCCTTCATCAGAGCCTTCATCAGAGTCTTCATCAGAGTCTTCATCAGAGTCTTCATCAGAGTCTTCGTCGTTCCTCCAGAGAAGATATTAAACTTCTATTTCAGGATTTTAAACCTCGTGATTTTTTATGCAGCATAACTTTTATTTTCTATACAGAAGTTTCTATATTTTTCTGTTTCATATTTTTTCTCTCAGAGAAATAAAATCTTCTACTGTTGGTTTGTGATTAAAAGTGTTTCTTAGTTTATGGGGATTTTTTTTAAATTATAAATAATTCCTGGAATCAAAGTCTTTTAACTGTGAATAGAGTCAAATATTGTATCAAATCCTGTAATTTGAATCATTTAGATTGTATAAAACTTGTTCAGTGTGTTTTAAATACTGTTTTGTATTTGATCCGGACGGCTGGTGTTTCTAACACTTATAATGGATAAAATGAAGATTTATAATTTATATTTCCTTAAACCTCATTACAGTAGATGAGGGAGTGAATTATAGTCCAGGAAGTCTTTCACTTTCTTTATTATTAAAAGATTTACTGTCATTATTTATCCTAAAAACGTGTTCTTTCGTACATTTTCTAATGGGAAACAACTAATGTTTAATTGTTCAAAACTTTCCTTGTGGTTTCAGAATATCACAGTTTTAGTTTGATCTACACTAAATGATAATAACGATAACTGTAAAGTTCTTCATTCATGAGATTCTTTTTATTTTAGTTTCATAGATTTTGTTAAAATGCATCGACTGCAAACCTTCCCCTCAAAAACTGATAATCCAGAAATATTTAAGTTAGATTTTTCTCATAAATGATTATTTTTGTGTCTTAAATGACCCAGAATGAAGGTGTGGCCTCTGTGAGCTCAGTCTTTCTGACCTTTGACCTTTGACCTTTGACCTCATCCACTCGTCTCTGAAAAGTGTTTTTCAGCTGTAAACTGAACTCATTTTACTGCGACATGTTTAATAAAATAGAAACAGTTCATCAACAAAGGCTTCTCCAGAACTTAATTTTACTGTTTTGGGGATTTAAAAAAATAAAATCAGAGATCATTTATAATCTTTATTAGATTAGAATAATTGTCATCACAACAGAAAATATTTGTGTCATCTGCAAAGAAAATGAATTAATTTAGTTACATTAAATATATAATTAATACATGTTATCAATATAAATGAATATAAAAATTTATAAATTAAAGATAAATGTGAGAATACATATAATATTTATTTATATATATATATATATATATATATACATATATGCGTATATATACGTATATGTATATATATATATACATACAAATTATATTAATATTATATAAATTATAAATAATATTATATATATAAATATTATAAATATTTATAAATAAATATAAATATTATAAATAAATGCATATATTTATTTACCTAAAAGAATAAGAAAGAAAATAAAAAAAAAAAACGAATAGATAAATACCACAAAAAAATAAAGATAAATAGTGTAAAGTCCTATTACAGAGCCCTGAGGTATACCACATGTCATTTCAAGATTCAATGTTAACATGCTGAATCCTTCTAGTCCTCCAGTTCCACATTGTTCTAATCTACTAAATAATCTTGTAGGAAAAATCTCTGTTTGGACTCGTAACGGCTGAATCTTTTAGACTCATTCTGAGTGTTGGAGGAATACCCACAATCCTCGGCTCATGGAAACTGTTAAACTCATAGATTCATTTGAGACTTTGATCGCTGAAGCAACAATACCCGACAGAAACCGTCAGAACGTAGAGCCGTTGTATGACGTTGTTCTGACTGATACTCTTGTAGTTTTTGTTGGATTAAAAAAATAAAAAATAAAAATAAAAATCTGACTATTGCAGGATTTTAGTATCAGATGCTTTTTTGTCATTTCTTCTACAGCATTTATTACAGCAAATGTTGTGTTTCTTTTTATTCTGAAATCAAACCGTCCTTCATTTATTACTTAGTATTTATCAGCAATTTAAAAAAAAAAACTTTGGAAAACTGCGGAAACAAAGAATTTGCTTCATAATTTGTGTTTAAACTTGTTTTTGTCATGGAATTACTCATGAATGAATAAAGTTGAGTTCAAGTTCAGTGTTTGATTCAGAATGACGACAAATCAAAGTAGAACTATGAAAAAAAAAAAGAAAAAGGCATTTTGGACTTTTATTTTATCGGTTTCAGGGGATTATTCTATAAAATGCTTTTATTTTGAAAGGAACTCATACTCTTACATTTAGAGAAAATGATTTTTTTCTCTTTATATTTCTGTTTTTTTCATTCCAAAATAGATCTATAAATTAAAGTTACATTTTTCTTTAATATATTTTATAAATAAACTGTTCAAAAGTGAGCAGTGAGGAACAGGCCCTTTCAGTATAAAAGGTCCTGACCTCTGACCTTTGGGAAAAAACATCTAAAATAATTCTCCAGTTTGTTTCTGACGGTTTTACATTTTTTCAAACTTCCAGAACAAACTTCTCGTTTGTCGTCGTCTTTTTTCCGCTCCAGCTGTCTGCTGTGAGGCGTGCGCACGGCCGAGTGCACGGATGCAGCTGAGGCTGTGGTGCAGCGGAAGCTTCCGGTGCACGGTGGGCCGCTCTGCACCACATCCTGCACGCCGAAACGCCTCTGCAGGCTCGCGGGCGGAGGACGCTGCAGACTTCCTGCTGCCGTGCACGAGGTTGCACCAGAAAGGAGGTTCGCTCTGGTGCGACCGGCGGCCATCTTGAGTCTTTTTGAGAGGGAAAATCATTTGTTCGAGGGGAAAATGAAGAATCGTGACTCAAACAATCGAATGAAATCTTTTTATTGAAACAATTGTTTAACCTTTTAACACCGACGACGTCGGAACACAAAACTTCTCAATTCCAGGATCAATTGAAATAAAAAAATAAGAACATAAACACGGGAAGCTTCAGCTGTTCCGTCCAGAGACGGTCGGACTTCATTTTCCTCGTTTCTCATAAGAACTCTGCGACAAAAAGAAACTAAAGTCACAAAAAAACCTTTTTTCTCCAAATAATCAGAGAATTTCTGCTCCACTGACCTGCAGCTTCCAGGCCACAAACCAGATGAAGGCTCCGTAGACGCAGCTCTTGGCGATGAAGATGATGTAGGAGAGCTTGGCGCTCTGAGAGATCCACAGATATTTGTCTCTGCTCAGCTCGGTTCCTGACGGGATTTCTGTCGGAGGAAACGGACGGAGAGAGAAGTTTAATCCACAGAAGATCCGATCAGATCAGGGGTCCCCTAACTTTGTTTTTTGTGAGGGTCACACCTGTTTCCTTCTCTGTGGTTTTCCACACAGAGCCGAATTTCAAATTAAATCCTCACAGAAGAAATAATCCTAAAACGTTTCGATAACTAGATAGCTGAAAATGCTAACGTTGATAGCTGAAAATGCTTAAGCTAATAGCTAGCTAAAATATTAGCGAAGTGCCAAATTAGCTGAAAAAAAACCAAAGAAAATTCTAAATGAGTCAAAACAGCTAGCATGTAGCTAAAGCAGGGGTGGGCAAACTACGGCCCGGGGGCCAGATGCGGCCCCCTAAACTATTTCATCTGGCCCTCCAAATTAAAATACATTGAATCAAAAATTCTAATTATTGTTTTATTTTCATTGTATTTCTGGTTTCTTCTCATGAATGGTGAATGTTTCTCTGGCTTTCTATGGAGTTATATTTGTGCCACCATATTGCAAGCAAAAGTCATAGTTTTGAGACAAAAATTTTTCAAGTTGCAAACTAAATGTTGAGTTTTGCAAATAAAAAAAATGTTTTTTGCTTTGCAAAAATTTTTTTTTGCTCTCAAAAAATATATTTTTGCTTGCAACTTTTTTTATTTGTTTGCAATTTTTTTTTGCCTTTGCAACTATTTTTTTTTTTTGTCCTTTGACAAAAAAATGAAAGTTGCGAACAAACGTTTTTAGATGCGTAGTGGCTCGTCTTCCATTCACCCCATCTTTGGCTTTGCGTTGAACTTTTGTTTCAAGTTGCAAACAAAATGTTAAGTTTTGCAAATAAAAAAAATGTTTTTTTTGCTTTGCAAAATTTTCTTTTTGCTCTCAAAAAATATATTTTTCCTTTTAACTTTTTTTGGTTGTTTGCAATTTTTTTTTGCCTTTGCAACTTTTTGCCTTTGCAAGCCTCCTGATTGGTCTAGATTCTATCCAATAAAGTGCGTGCATTCAGTGGGTCTCTAGGTAGACGGGACCCCTATGGAGTTATATTTGTGCCTCCATATTGTAAGCAAAAATCATAGTTTTGAGATCAAAATTTTTTAAGTTGCAAACAAAATGTTAAGTTTTGCAAATAAAAAAAAAATTTTTCTGCTCTCAAAAAATATATTTTTGCTTGCAACTTTTTTTTTTGTTTGCAATTTTTTTTGCCTTTGCAACTTTTTTTTTTTTGTCCTTTGACAAAAAAATAAAAGTTGTGAACAAACGTTTTTAGATGCGTAGTGGCTCTGTCGCTCATTGACCGTTCAACATGGCAGCGGTCTGTCTCCCTAGAGACCCATTGAATGCACGGCACTTTATTGGATAGAATCTAGACCAATCAGGAGGCTGGCACAAATGTAACACTGAGAAAAAAAGTTAAACACAAAGCCAAAGATGGGGTGAATGGAAGATGAGCCACTACGCATCTAAAAACGTTTGTTCACAACTTTTATTTTTGTCAAAGGACAAAAAAAAAAAAAGGTTGCAAAGGCAAAAAAAAAAAATGCAAACAAATAAAAAAAGTTGCAAGCAAAAAAAAAATTTTGCAAAGCAAAAAAACATTTTTTTTATTTGCAAAACTTAACATTTTGTTTGCAACTTAAAAAATTTTGATCTCAAAACTATGACTTTTGCTTACAATATGGTGGCACAAATATAACTCCATAGACCCCGACCGGCAGAGACCGCTGAGCGACAGAGCCACTACGCATCTGAAGACGTTTGTTCACAACTTTTATTTTTTTGTCAAAGGACAAAAAAAAAAAAAAGTTGCAAAGGCAAAAAAAAATTGCAAACAAAAAAAGGTACAAGCAAAAATATATTTTTTGAGAGCAAAAAAAATTTTTTTATTTGCAAAACTTAACATTTTGTTTGCAACTTAAAAAATTTTGATCTCAAAACTATGACTTTTGCTTGCAATATGGTGGCACAAATATAACTCATCAACAAATTGGATCACCCAAAAGAGAACAAAAATCAAAATTTAGAAATTAAAATTCCCCAATTTTCTGTTTTTAAATGAATATATGTGAATTTTAATCCAAATTAAAGCATGTTTTTATCTAAATTCCATATTATTTTTTTAGTTTATGAGGTTCATTACCAAATCACTCCTTCCATCTGCTCCTTGTCCGGCCCTTATGCCAAATTTTAGAACCTTTTCTGGCCCACAAATCAAAACAATTGCCCACCCCTGAGTTAAAGTATTACCTAACTCCAAATTAGTCTTATAAGAACTACATAGTCTTAAATAGCCAGAACAGCTAGCTTGTAGCTGAAATATTAGCTAAGCTCCAAATTAGATGTGGAGGAGGGCCGGATCCGGCCCCCGGGCCGTAGTTTAGATGAGAGAAACTCACCATTTTCCTTCCTGGTGATGTAGCCAGAATAAAATGTGGTGGTTGATCCATTGAAGAAGCTGACGGTGCAGGTGAAGGTTCTGCTGGAGAACCAGGTTTCTGGGGTGACGGTCAGCCGGCTGGAGATCCGGTAGAACTCGCCGCTCCGTTTGGCCTCGCTGTCTGTCGCTACACCTTCAGTGACGTTCTCATCATCGATCTTCCAGGAGACGCTGACGTGGTCCGGATAGAACCCAGACGCCACACACACCAGGGTCTTCTGGTCTTTACTGCACTCTTTCTTTGAAGGTTCAAAAACTCTGACTTTAACTGGAGGTCTGGGTTCTCTTCCTGGTTCTGAAAGAGAGAATGGAGAACTTAGAGGAGCAGCTGGAGCTTCAGGTTGTGCTGCTGGTTCTCCGTCTCACCCAGAACCGTCAGCCTGGTTCCTGATCCAAAATACGCCTGATAGCTGCCTGAGCACACCGCCGAGTCACGCTGACAAAAACCCACAGACCTGTTCCCGCCTCAGACTCGAGACTCGGTCCTGCTGCAGGAACCTGAAGCCGCTCCGAGTCTCTTTCAACACCAGAATCCGACTTTTAAACTGAATATTCATGAAAAGTTTCCCTTTTGGTTACAGTTTAGCAACATTTAAGACAATAGATGCTGAAACATAACAAACTAGCTTTTGCTGAAAATAGTCACTGAACAGGATGAAGATTTCTGCTGAAAATTGCTGAAGGGATTTGCTGAAAATGCAAAAAAGCTTTTTGTTAAATGTTAAATTTGCTAAAAGACTAGAAATTTCATAACAGAGCTATGAAAGAGCGCCAAAGTTGACCTGAAATTATGACATTTTGTAGTAAAATTGCTTAAAAATCATGACAATTTTGTAAGAATTTTTGAACTAAAAAATAGCTTAAAATTTCCCAGTAAACTAAATCAGTCAGAAACATTAGCATGTGGCTAAAATAGAAGCTAAACTTTGAATTAGCTTAAATAAAACCCTCAGTTGACGCCAAATTACCCACAAACGTTAGCATAATGCTAATATAACAGCTCAATGACAAGTTTTATTTTAAATTTCTATTAATTAAAACACAGCCCATGAACATATTTCAAGATTTTTTGCTTTTCTACTTAAAATTTGAAAACTTTCTCAATCATTTCCTGTGGTTTATGAATACTAAAAATACCAGCAGATTACTGAAAGATTACTGAAATCTTTAAAAGCGGGATTGTGTTTTTAGGAGCTGAAAAACCTTTTTCCTCCATTTTTGACTCCATCAAACTCCAAATAGTGAGAGAAAAAAAAAAAGTCACCGTATTTAATGGTCTAGTATGAAGCGAGAGTTGAGTTTTTCACCCGTTTCTCACCTAAAACCGTCAGTTTGGTTCCTGATCCGAAGTACGCCTGTTCGTAGTTCACGCTGAAAAACGGCTGCAGGAAAAGCTGCGGCTGCAGACGCGCTTTCTGCTTTTTTTAAACCAGATTTCAGTTTCTGAACCCGTTTCCTCTTGTTTAACTCCATCCTGAATCCCACAAGTCCCGTTTTTTAACATCCAAATCATGAAAATTTGCCTTTTTAGTAACAGTTTAGCATGAATTTGCTAAAACATAATAAAAAATTAGCTTAATTTGCTCTTTAACTTCACTTTTGTTGGAAGATTTTTGCATTTTGACTCCATCAAACGAATATTGCATAAAAAAATCCCCTTTTGGAACTTCAAACTCAAAGTTTTAAAACCGTTTCTCACCCAGAACCGTCAGTTTGGTTCCTGATCCGAAGTAAGCCGGGTCGTAGTTGTTCACGCTGAAAAACGGCTGCAGGAAAAGCTGCAGCTGCAGACGCGCTTTCTGCTTTTTTTTAACATCTAACCTCAACAGTTTCACACAAAAACGTTCCAGAAACATGAACTTTGAGATCCTGTTTGCAGGATTTGATTCATCCTCTTCCTCTTTCTGTTGTTTATTTTTCTTCTTTTTCAGCACATGAAAACTTTTTCACTCTTTCAGCAGTTTCTGCAATCTTGGTATCAAAACGTTCATTATCGTGTGTATTTTTGTAAACTTAAATTACGCATTTTTTTTACAATTTTACGCAATTTTTGCCATTTTTTTGTCATGCGACTCCTAATTTTTTTTGTACTTTATATAACTAATGCAATATCGGGTCAAAACGTTCACGTTATCTGATTGCACTGCTGTTTTTATTGGCTTTTTTACTGATTTTATGGCTTTTTAATGGTCTAATTGTTTAATTTTTAACCCCCGAAATATGTTTATTGTTGTTTATTTATTTATGTATTTTAATGTCTTCTTTTTATGACCTGGAGCTGCAGACTGCCATAGTTTCCCTTGGGATTAATAAAGTATTTATCTATCTATCCATCTTGTATTTTTGGTTTTCATAAACTTCACGGTTTTAACAATTTTATGCAATTTTTTTAGCCCCATTGAAATTAATGGGAATTGATCAAGTTTCTGCAACTTATGCAAATTTTGCAATTAAAAAATGAAGCGTGCTCAGAAAATTCATGCTTTTACTTTTGATATTATTCAAATTCACGCAAATGTTTGAATATTACGCAGTTTTTAACTATTTCCTGCAATTTTTATAATTTTTTTTCCTGCGATTCCTCACATTTTTACAGACTTTGACACCAATGCGATTTCAAAACATTCCACATGTTAACGACATTCATGCTACTAAGATTTTTATGGTTAAGTTTAGCTAATATTTCAGTAACATTCTAATGTTTTTGGATAATTTTGCATCTGATTAAGTTTATTTTGGCTAGTTCTGAGATAGTAGTTGGCAGCGAATTAGCTTTTTTACCTAATTTGGTATCTACTGAGGAGACAATTTGATCAAACTGTTCACTTTTTTAAAAATTATTTTGGCATCTACTGAAGTTTTGGTCGACATTGAGTTCATACCTAAATTTTACAGAATTTTAAAAACATTTTTCAAGAAATTCTTTGATGCAAAGTCTTTTAGCAATTTTAGCATTATGTGATTAGCTTTAGCATTCATCCCTTCAGCAACTACAGTCAGTAAAAAGCATTCACACTAGTATTATGGCAGTTAAATTTAAACATTATCTCAAAGATTCCTCTTTTTTTTTCTGCTGTTTTTGACTGATCTTACCTAAAACCGTCAGTTTGGTTCCCGCTCCGAAGTGAGCTTCAGCCTGGTAATTCACAGTGTTTCATCGTGATAAAAGAACTGAGGAGAGCAACCGTCCGGGCGCCGAGCCAAATGTCTTCTACCTGCGGCTCCTTCACGCCGCGGCGCTGAAAACGAGCTTCTTTTTGGACATTTTTTAGCCACAAATGATGTTTTTTTTTTAACCCTCTTCCACCAACTAAAACCTTCAGCTTCTTTTCTGATCTTTTTAAAACTGTTCATTAGAGTCTGCTGAAGGTCAGATTCTGATGAATCAGGTGGAGGGGGGAGAGCGGCCGGACCGTTTCTTACCTAAAACGGTGAGTTTGGTTCCAGCTCCAAAGTGAGCCTCGTTGTACGAGCACAGAGAGTCTGAACGCTGACAAAAACCCTTCCTGCTTCAGCGTTAATGTGAGCCCAACAAACTGACACCAAAATCAACTCAGTCAGACAAAAAATCCACTGTTTCCTGATTACAAACTATTTATTTAAGTCTTTTTAACTGTTGAAATGATCATTCCAGCAGATTTTGAAGGAGAAAAGCAGCTCACGCTGCTTTTCTCCTTCAAAATCTGCTGGAATGACATGTTAACGCTTGAAAAGTTACGATAAATTAAAGATTTTGTGCTTAATCGTCAGATTTTAACGGCTTAATGAGATCCTGAAGCAGAAAACAGATCAGACACAAAATAAAAACAAGTTTTTCTGTCTTCAACTATCGTTTTTTCCTTAAAGAATCAACGTTTAAGACTATAAATAGTCTGTTTTTGACAAATAATAATAATAAAATCACAATTTTCCATCTTCTTTACTTGAAAACGCTCCATAAACTCTTGAACGCTTACCAATAAGCCAATGAAACCAATTAAAGCTCCATGGCTTTGTTTTTTTAAAGGTTTCATGAACAGAACTCACCCAGAACCGTCAGTTTGGTTCCCGGACCGAAATAAGCTTCGTTCGTACACGGTGACTGAACGTCCAGACAAAAAGTTCTGAGCTCGAAGCTTCAAAAATCTCCAGAAACCGACTAAAAAAAAAAAAAATCAGGATTCTCATCTAAAACTATCGGGTTTGTTCCAGCGCAGAAGAAAAGTTCTAAACCAGAATCTGAGATCTGGATCTCACTCGACTTCAGGAGACTTTTCCAAGCGATCTTGACCTTCATGGCCTCTGAATTCCACAAACTGCTTGGAGCTCTGAGGCTTTTTTAGGGCAGATTTGGGGCTGAACTGGAGAAATATTTAATTTTTGAAGGAATTTTGTCTTATTTGAAGCATTTTAGCAGAATTATCTGTAAAGTCTGAGTTCTTTTTTTCCATTATTTCTCTTTAAAACCGTCTCCTGTGTGGAGTCATTTGGACCGGTGACTCACCCAGAACCGTCAGTTTGGTTCCTGATCCGAAGTAAGCTTCAGCAGCATTGACACAGAGCTTCTGCCTCAAGTCCAAATCTGAGACGTTCAACCTTCTCTAAAGGTCAATAAAAACTCCTCAAATGTTCCTCCTTCTTACCTAAAACTGTGAACTCTGTTCCTGCACTGAAGAACGTCTGATGACCAGAAAGCTGCAGATTTTATTCTTCTTCTCCAGAGAAGAAAAATCTTCATTTTTTGGGCCTGAGTTTGTCTCCAAACAGGTTTACTCACCTAAAACCGTCAGTTTGGTTCCTGCCCCAAAATAAGCTTCATAATTGGCACAGCGCTGCAGCCGGCTGTCAAAAAGTCTTCAACCTGAACCCTCTCTGGACCCCCCGACTCACCCGGGACGCTCAGTTTGGTCCAGCATCTCTTTTCCCAGCAGGAATATTTACCCAGAATGCCGAGTTTGGTTCCTTTTCCAAAGAAAGCTTCACTTCCAGAGTCACGCTGAAACCTCCTTCAGCAGAAAGTCCCGCCGTTCAGACGCCGCTGCAGCTCCAGAGGATGAGGAGGAAGATCTTCATCGTTTCTTTGGTTTCTCAGCTGCTCCTCAGAGTCGATCCTCACGTCCCCCAAAACTCTCTTTCTGTCTAAAATCCCTCATTCGTTCCCTTTCCAGTGGGCAGGTGTCCCAGCGTGCCGCCGCCCCCCCCAGGATGCAGGAATCCGCCCCCCCCGGGGTCCCAGGCCGCCTGGAAGCGTCGGGACGGCGTGAGGAGGTTTTTGTACGGCGCCTCTATGGGGTTGTATCACCGTGGCCCCCTGTCCCCACGGTGAAAAGGCATCATACAAAAACTTCACGCCCCCCCCGTCCCCCTCGCCCCCCGGCCCCCCCGTATCTCAGCCTCCATCAGAGAGAGTCTGCGGCAGCAGCTGCGCAGGCGGAGCCGGCTGCTGCTATTTCTGTGACAGAGGAGGTGATGGTTGACAGCTCTGCAGCCAATCAGCTGTCAGACGGTCACATGACCCCAGAGGTCAACACCTGCAGGAAGATCTGCAGCAGAACCCTTCAAAGTAAAAGCATCTCCGTGCAGAAATAGCAAAACATGAACTGGGTCCTTCACAGTCAGAAGGTCAGAGGTTCGATTCCCGCTTGGGGAAATTTTCCATTTTAATTTATTTGATCCCAAAACAGTTTAATGCAGGTATAGAACGGATTAAATTGTTATTAAAGCACATTAAATGACAGACTTGTTTGCTTTGTTTTTCATATTTTTTTGGTTTGTCTGTTTTTTTTTTTTTGTTTTCACGATTAGGAGATTTCTGAGTTCAGGTCAGACGCTCCAGAAGATTTTGGACCATAAAGTTCTCAGGTAACAGCTTTTCTTCATTAAAACTATTTTTAAAGCCGATTTATCTTCATTTTAACAACAATATTAATTAACTTTATTCATGACTTCAGTTTTGAAACCATTTTTATCCAGACAAACAAAATAAATATAATAGAGTTTCACATTTCTACTTTTATTATTTGTGTTAATTCAAATTTAACAACAAAAGTTTGGAAATTTTCTTTAAAGTTTGAAAGATTCTCTGTTAAAACCCAATCAAATCCCTTTATTTTTTCCTCTGACCTCACGGTGCATTCACTGAAGCTCAGAATAAAATCACTTTTCACCCTTTGATTTTAGTTGCTATGATTTTAAAGTTTCCTTATAATGTAAATAAATATGGTTGAGGAATCAGTTTAAGAATCTTGTTTCATATTTTATTGTTTTGTTTTTCATGTTTTCTTGGTTTTGAGGCAGTTTCTGTTTTCCTTGAAGTCAGTGAATGCACCGTCAAAAGACTCAGGGAAATTTATCTAATGTAAATGACTGAAAACTGAACAAAATTAAAATCTTTTAAAGATTAATTTTCTTGTCATTTGAAAAGTTATTACCATAAATTCTGATTTTTTTGCCTCCCACACCTGAACTGGTGCATCGACATCTGGACGCGTTTTTGTCTCCAGTTCTGCTTTTCTTCACAAGTTCAGACTCATCTAAAGATTTTTCACCAGAACATCCGTGTAGATCAGAGGTGACACCATGTTTGAGTCAGTGTGAGTCGGATTTTTGACAAAAATGAAGACATCGTCCATACAAGCTTCTTTAAGCATTCCAAAAACACAGAAGCAACATTTGTATTTGCATCACTCCTCGATCTCATCAGCTGATTACATTTTCTTCAACTGTTTCACAATAAAAATAGCAGCTTAGCTGGAAGAACTGCTGCTCTAACATAAGACATGTAGTATTACCTGCGATATTACCAGTGTGAACGGTGCTGCAAAAGAGCTGGTCGTTGAAAAACGCTGAAACCGAGAGCTCAAAAAGCTCAAGCTGATAGCTTACAGCGCTGAAGCTGAAAGCTTGACAAAATATTAGCTAAATGAAAAATTAGCCACAAAAAAACCTGGAAAAAGGTCTAATTTTTGACAAAAGAGCTAGCATAGCACTGACATTTTAGCTAGACTGCAAATTTGCCTAAAAAACTTTTAAATATAAAGATCCTTAAAAGTCTAATTTCACCATAACAGCTAGCATAATGCTAAAATATTAACCAAGTTCAAAATTTCCCTGATCTTTAAAAAAGTCTAAGTTTTGACAAAAAGCTAGCATAGAGCTGGAGTTTTAGCTAGACTCCAAATTTGCCTAAAGAACTTTTAAAAAGTGCAAATTTTTGCCAAAAAGCTTACAAAATGCTAAATTATTAGCTAAACTTCAAATTTTCCTGAAGAACTTTAAAAAAGCTAATTTTTGACAAAAGCTAGCATAGAGCTGAATTTTTAGCTAAACTCTAAATTTGCCTAAACTACTTTTAAAAAGTGTATTTTTTGCCAGAGGAGCTAGCATAATGCTAACATATTAGCCAAATTCAAAATTTGCCTAAAGACCTTTAAAAATCAATTTTTGCCAGAACTGCTAGGAATATACTAAAATATTAGCTAAACTTCAAATTTTCCTGAAGAACTTTAAAAGTCTAATTTTTGACAAAAAAAAACTAGCATATTTAGCTAGACTGCAAATTTGCCTAAAAAACGTTTAGATATAAAGATCCTTAAAAGTCTAATTTCACCATAACAGCTAGCATAATGCTAAAATATTAACCAAGTTCAAAATCTGCCTGATCTTTAAAAAAGTCTAATTTTTGACAAAAAGCTAACATAGAGCTGGAGTTTTAGCTAGACTCCAAATTTGCCTAAAGACCTTTAAAAATGTTTCGTTTTTCCAAAACAGCTAGCATAATGCTAAAATATTAGCAAATTAAAAATGTGCCTAAAGACCTTTAAAAATCAATTTTTGCCAGAACTGCTAGGAATATGCTAAAATATTAGCTAAACTTGAAATTTTCCTGAAGAACTTTAAAAAAGTCTAATTTTTGACAAAAAGCTAGCATAGAGCTGATGATTTAGCTAGACTCCAAATTTGGCTAAAGAACTTTTAAAAAGTGTAAATTTTTGCTAAAACAGCTAGCATAATGCTAAATTATTAGCTAAACTTCAAATTTTCCTGAAGAACTTTAGAAAAGCTAATTTTTGACAAAAAGCTAGCATAGAGCTGAATCTTTAGCTAAACTCTAAATTTGCCTAAACTACTTTTAAAAGTGTATTTTTTGCCAGAGGAGCTAGCATAATGCTAACATATTAGCCAAATTCAAAATTTCTCTGATCTTTAAAAAAGTCTAAGTTTTGACAAAACAGCTAGCATAATGCTAAAATGCTCAGTGGTCTTCCACTCTGATGATCTCATTTGCCCCCCTTCCAAAGACTTTAGCCCCTCCTCCCACCCCCACATAAAATGCTGTAGCTCCGCCCCTGGTTTAGATGTTTCTTTGTGTTCTCAGAAGTGTTTTCTTCCATGAACTCTTTCATCTTCTGCTGCTTTGATGACCTTTCATGACCTCCTGGATGCGTCCTCCTCATCTTCTCATGATGGTCGTTCCTCTTTTTTTCTTCAGGATCTCCAGAGCAGAACATCTAGAGACTAAACTCTTTAGACTCCATTCTAGGTCTATAAAAAACAAATCGTTTTATTTGTTTTTAAATGTTTTTATAACTAAGTGAAACATTTTTTTATGAAATAAAAACTTCTCTTAAACGTTGAAAGAGCTTGAGATCTTTGCAGAGTTTCAGACATTGTTCCAGTTCACAGCTGCCGTCTTATCTGAGGAGATCAGCTTCCAGCTGAACTTCACTTCCTCCACATTTGAGAGCTCTTAAATGCTCTTCGCTGTTCTGAGCGAGGATCTTCAGATTTCTTCTTCTCAGGTTGTTGTTCAGCTGCGCAGACCTTCTGACGCACTGTGCTCGACTGGAAGCGCAGAAGTACACGGCGGCGTCCGCGGCCTCCGCCGGCTGGATCCGCAGGGCGGACTCCAGCGCGGTGGGCCGGGACGCGCCGTACTTGGAGACGTTGTGAGGAGCCTCGAGGCTCGCCGTCCCCGCCCCCACAGAGTACGCCAGCAGCTCCATCCCGCCGGGGCGGCCTCGCCGGCGGTACCAGAACATGTAGTAGAACTGGCTGTCGTCCTGTTTGCAGGTCAGAGTCACCGACGGCTCTCCGGCGCGGACGAAGACAGACGACGGTTGCTGGATTTCAACGCCGAGACAGAAATCTGGAAAACCAAAAACTCTGAGAGAAGAAGAAAAAAACGTTTAATTTAAAGTGGAAATAAATGTTTTTACCGGAGAAGATGAAAGCTGCGATCAGGAGCAGCTCCATCATCAAACAACATCAGCTCAGAGGAGCTGATGGCTTCTCCTGCAGGAGGTGATGTGAAGCTCCGCCTCTCCTGCAGAAGGTTTCTCTGACGCCCCCTACAGGCCAGAGAGCTCCACTGCAACCTTCCAGTTCCTTTTTTCTGGGTTTTGTTGTTTTTTCTGATCAGATTATGTTTTCTGTCACATTTACAGTTCAGTTCTCTTCCTTCAGTCTCTTTAAATCAGGTTTTTTTTTCAGATTTTTGGCGACTCCTCCATGTAAAATATGGAGTTATATTTGTGCCACCATATTGCAAGCAAAAGTCATAGTTTTGAGATCAAAATTTTTTAAGTTGCAAACAAAATGTTAAGTTTTGCAAATAAAAAAAAATTTTTTTGCTTTGCAAAATTTTTTTTGCTCTCAAAAAATATATTTTTGCTTCTAACTTTTTTTCTGTTTGCAATTTTTTTTTTGTCAAAAGTTGCGAACAAACGTTTTTAGATGCGTAGTGGCTCTGTCGCTCATTGACCGTTTAACATGGCAGCGGTCCGTCTACCTAGAGACCCATTGAATGCACGGCACTTTATTGGATAGAATCTAGATCAGGGCTGCTCATTCCTGGTCCTCGAGATCTACCACCCTGACTGTTTTCCAGATCTCCAAGCCCAGCCAGCTGTTGATTGGCTCAGTCAGATGTCTCCACAATCTGATTGAAAGGACACACCTGGTCCAGGTAATCAGCAGCAAGCAGTACATGGAGAGCTGGAAAACAGGCAGGTTGGTAGATCTTGAGGACCAGGAATGAGCAGCCCTGATCTAGACCAATCAGGGGGCTGGCGCAAATGTAACACTGAGAAAAAAAGTTCAACGCAAAGCCAAAGATGGGGTGAATGGAAGATGAGCCACTACGCATCTAAAAACGTTTGTTCACAACTTTTTTTTTTTTTGTCAAAGGACAAAAAAAAAAAAAAAGTTGCAAAGCAAAAAAAAAAAATTGCAAACAAACAAAAAAAAGTTGCAAGCAAAAATATATTTTTTGAGAGCAAAAAGAAAATTTTGCAAAGCAAAATATATTTTTTTTTTTTTGCAAAACTTAACATTTTGTTTGCAACTTAAAAAATTTTGATCTCAAAACTATGACTTTTGCTTGCAATATGGTGGCACAAATATAACTCTTTTGAAGCCTCGTTTATGTTGTTGAAGTATTTATTCGCTGAATTTAGTCCCTCCACAGCCACCGTCCCTCATAATCTGAACTGTATCTGTTGAACTGGAAAAAACTAAATCTTAAGAGACTAGAAAGTTTCTTATGTCAAGAAAAAAAATCCTATTTTCTGTCTTACAAGTAAAATCATTTTATAAATAATAAAAAATAATCTAAGTAAAAATATATATATATATATATGTTTTCGTTCTATGTTCTCCAGTTTTCTTTATCATCTATCTTGCAGTTGTTCTCCATGCTCTGTTTGGTGCAGTAGGATTCAGATGTTGCTCCTCTTCTCCTCTGGAGGAGCAGCAGAGATTCCAGGTGGACCGCGCCTCTGGCTCAACCCCCCAGGTGCCCCCGTCTTTTTTTCCCAGCATCTTTCAATCTTTTTTTTTTTATTTTGTGAGTGATTTAATGTTTTTGGACATTACCAGATGAAACCCATCGAGACAAAAGAGGTAAAATGGAATTAAACTGATTTAAATAGTTATTAGAATTCACTTGTTAAAATAAACATTTTTTTTTACCAAATTGAATTTTTTTTTTTAATTTAAGGAAACTCTACCAATGTGGTAAAATGTTGGACTCATTTCTACAGGTTTTTACAGTTTGTTAAATGGAACACATGAAAAAGAAAAGTAGGAAGAAAACGGGTTTGTCTGGTTGAGGATTGGATTAGATAATCTGTCTTTATCCTCAAGAACTCATCAGAACCAGAATCACTGAGGTCAGTCCGTCTGGACCGTCAGAACCAGCTGATTCTGGTCTGAGATCTCCTATAGAAACTAAAACAGAAAAAAAATGTAATAACAGTTTTCTTATCATTATTCTGAACTGTGTTGCATCCTAAAAAAATCAGCCTCTTCATTCAGTCTAAAGCTCACATGGTTTGAATTGTGTTGTTTAATTTCTTCCTGTAACATTTATCTGATGATGATGATTACATCCATAAATTACAATTACAATTACATCCATAAAACCTCTTATTGTTCTTCAGAAAAGAGCTATACGAGTCATACATAAAGCCGGTTATTATGATCATACTCATCCACTTTTTATTTATTCAAAATTACTGAAATTAAAACATTTGGTTAATTATTTAACTGCACAAATTATGTATAAAGCCCAAAATAAAATGCTGCCTAACAACATTCAAAAACTGTTTACGAGAAGAGATGGAGGGTACTCCCTAGGAGGACAATTTAGATTTAAAATAAATATAACTCGCACCAGAAGAAAACAATTTTGCATTTCTTTTTTGTGGTGCAAGAATGTGGAACACTTTATCTGATAAAATCAAAAACAGTTCATCAATAAGGCTATTCAAAATTCAACACAGGTCAAAAATATTTAATGACTATATAATCATAAATAAATGAGGGGCTATAGTGAATGAATGGTGATTAGTGCATATATGTAACTGTACAAGCATATACGTGTATATACATTTGTATAAAGTGTACGGGTTTTTACATATGTATGGATTTTTTTTTTTTCATGTGTGTATGCTGTGTTTCTTTTTTGTGTGACTTTTTCCTTTGTTGAGTTAATTGGCTTGAGTAGCATTATCTAGATTGGCTAAGAGGTTGGGATTAAATAAGTTTTTTTTAACTTCCTCCCACCCCTTTTTGAACACTATATTATGTGTGTACTTGTTCTTTTTGGTTACTCTTTTGTTTCCTGTTTGACTGTTTTAAATAGTGTTCAAAATAAACTGAAACTGAAATGAAGGACACATTTCAAGAAAATTTAAATTCTGTTTCCAATAATTTCTTTATTGAAATCATTGTGAATTAGGAGCAGATGAAAAGATAAAACCTGAAGCTGCTGCGTGCTACAAGGAAGGAGAGGGAAGAGGGGCGGGGTTGCTCCGCCTACAACATACAGGTGGATTTCTAATGAGCTGTAGGAACTATGTCATAGAAAACAACACCATGTTTTCAGTTTTGGATGAAAACGGCATCATCATATTTATGAAAAACAAACAAAAACACGGAGAACGCTTTTGAAGAAGATCAGCAGATGATGAGAGTTGGACTTTAATTAAGAAAAAAAAAGAAAAATTTTCCCTATGAATTAAAAAATCAGTATTATAAAAACTATTGATCTAATAACAACCAAACAACAGACAGAAATACACACAATAGATAATAGATACATTTTCTCTCATTCCACGGTTCATTTTCTATCAGTTTGTTATTTATTGTATATTTTTTGTGATTTATTGGCTCTTGCTTTTGTGTCCTTGAGATTTTTGAAAGATGCTTGAAAATTAAACGGATTATTACTATTAATGAGTACAAATTGAAATAAAATAAGAGATCACTTAATATTTTATTGTAAAATCTTGTAGTGGATGGGATGAAATAATCCTGTTGCCATTTCTATTCTAATTAAGTCTAAGTAAAAAAAAATTAATAAAGCTCATAAAATGAATACATATAAAATGAATCTTTTCATTCATAAATATGCCGACATGGTGCAGACAGACATATGTGTTATAAATGTTAGAAAGTATAAAACAAATATAATAGTTTAATAGGTAAAGTCTATAATTGAGGCATGCTGGGTATTTATAACAAATATACCTGAAGAAACGTAGAAAAGTACTCGAGTAGAAATAACTATTTACAATCCATTTTTTATCAGTTGTTCCCACTTTTGACTCAATAAAATATGTTTCCTTTTTTAAATCATAACAAAATTAGTGATATTTTGTGGTTTAAAAAAAAAAAAAGAAGCGTCGGGGTCTGAGTGGAGAGCCCTGTGGAACGCCATGACAGATGATCCTGAACTACAGCTTATACAAATGTTTTTTTAAGATTATTTCAGTATTTTGTTCCACAAACTAACAAACTTTAGCTTGTATGCAAATCAAATCAAACTTTATTTAAAACGCTCTCTTCACACAGACGTAATACATAATAGTTGACACTGTAATAACATTTTTTAGATCAAAATCACACCCCCCCTTTCCCCCCCCCCAGTGTTATTTGTATGACTTTGACTCCGCCTGCATCACTGTGACTCCGCCTGCATTACCGTGACTCCGCCTGCATCACGGCATTTGAGCTCCGGCTCGGTTCTGTCGGTACCAGAGCATGGTGTAGCTGCTCATGCTGAAGCCCGGGCCCGTTTGACACCGCAGGACCGCAGAGAGTCCGGGTCAGGAGAGCAGATCCTCAGACTGGAGGATGGAAACCAAGAGAGCTGCAGAGCAGGAGAGACACGACGTTAGAACGTCAAAATAAAAAATGAACGTCTGTGTTTGTGACGCCACAGAACCCACCGGACCGGATCAGAACCCAGAGAGAAACCACTGCAGCAAACATGCTGCTGCTGAGAAAAACCATCAATAAAAGTCAATTTTTGGGGTCAAATGACCTTTTCACTGACCCACCAGCAGACAGAAAGGCTGCTTGTTTAATGTGGAGGAAGCTGCAGCAACGACGCCCCGCCCCCGCTCCCACCCCCCACGCCATAATGAAGCTGCAGCTCTGCTGGTGGATGAAGATGTGGGCTTGATCCAGAACCACATCCTGCTGATGAAGCTGCGTTCAGGAGCGCTCTGCCTCCACCTGTCGGCTGAGCCCAACCCTGACGCTCCTGCAGCAGAACCTCACTGACGTTCTGCTGCAGGAACAAAGAGCCGGACCAACACCAGAACCTCACTGACGTTCTGCTAGAGGAACAAAGAGTCGGACCAACACCAGAACCTCACTGACGTTCTGCTGCAGGAACAAAGAGCCGGACCAACACCAGAACCTCACTGACGTTCTGCTAGAGGAACAAAGAGTCGGACCAACACCAGAACCTCACTGACGTTCTGCTAGAGGAACAAACAGTCGGACCAACACCAGAACCTCACTGACGTTCTGCTGGAGGAACAAAGAGCCGGACCAACACCAGAACCTGCAGGCCGCTTTCACAACCTTCACAGTCAGGTGAACCCTTCCAACATCTCCTGCTTTCTGGTTGTTGCTCCGTCCTAACCGTTCCTCAACTTTGAGCTCATTTAGTGGATAAATCTGTCCAAGTTCACCTTCATTTCTTTCTTTTTTTTTTGAAAAGAACAATTTCTGCCGCAGAATTCAGCTTCAGTTCTGGATAAGTTGGTGACTTCCAGTTAACACCAGATAAATTGACCTTAAGACATATATATGTATGACTTTAAGACCTGTAAACCAGTGGCCTGACCTTTGATCCTATGACCTCACAACCTTTGACCCTGTGACCTCATGACCTTAAGACACATGACCCTATGACCTGTGATCAGCTGATTTACTCCTTTATAATCCTCTTTTTTAATTACATTATTTTTTTTCAGTCTCTAAAACAGATTTCCTGACCTTGACCTCTCTTGGAGCCTGAACTTCTCTTCATGTTTTTTTATTTGTTTGTTTGTTTGTTTGTTGACTCAATGAATGACTCCTCATTTTGTTACGTGGATTCTGGTTGGTCAGTTTTGGGGTGGAGCGACCCAACAGCTGAAGGAGATGAAGGTCAGTGCTCTCCTCGTTATTCCTGTAACCATGACGACTATTGCTGACTCAGGCTGTCGTTGTAAATGAGAAATTGTTTTATACATATATAAATAAAGGTTGAACAACAACAGATCTTCCAGGGAGTTCCGTTTGGAGTTTTATGGCTCATGTTTGTGTTTTTGCTGTTAAACTCAAGCTTTGGTTTCACTTTGAACCATTCTGCTCGCGTCGATCTTTGCCAGTTTTTCCGGCCACGGAGAAGTGCCGTTGTTTCCGTGACAACCGGCAGTCTCCGAGGGTTCTTCCGCTCCTCGTTCTGGTCCTGATCTCCAGCCAATCAGATCAAACTCTGGAGTCCAACCAGGAACTGCTGGGATCCACGGATCAAACTGTAATTTTGAAAATCTCTATTCTAATGTTGTCACTGCTCACAAAGGAGTTCCACAGGGTTCTGTTTTGGGCCCACTCCCATTGTACACCAGGGGCCCCCAAACCTTTTCTTGTGAGGGCCACATAACGGTTTTCTTCTCTGACGTGGAGCCGAGGTTATCAGAAAACGTGCAGCGATCACAGCCTAAATGTAAACATTTACGGCTTTTTAGAAAGGAAAACAAATTTAAAATGATTCATTTCTGTAATCTTCATAGAAAAATAATAGCAAAACATTTGAAAAACTAAATATAAAACATTATGTGTGATACTGCTGTAAACTGAATGTGTAGAGTTAACAGCTAAAGATCCTGAAATTGATATCTAAAACCATTGAAGCTTATAACTGAAAATACTGAAGCTGAGAGCTGAATTATCTCAGAAAACTGCCAATTAGCCAAAACAGCTAGCATGTAGCTGAAATATTATCCAAGTGCTGAAATAGCCTAAAAAACTGTAAAAATGTCTAATTTAGCCAAAAGCATAAAGTTCTATTGTTTGGACTCCCTTAGAAAGAAGTTTTAATCTCAACGGGAACTTCCTGGTTATGGAGTCTCGAAAGAGCCAAAATGAAATAAATATATACACCATTAAATAAATAAATAAATAAATGTGGCATTAAATAAATAAATGTGGCAATAAATAAATAAATGTTGAAATAAATGTGGCATTAAAATATTAAAAGAGCACATTTAAGTATTTCATGACATATTTATTTATTTATTTCATATTAAATATATTTATTTCAATGTGGCTCTTTTGACCCACACTGGGCAATGAAATAAATAAATATGTCATGAAATACTTAAATGTGCTCTTTTAATATTTTAATGCAACTTTTATTTCAACATTTATTTATTTAATGCCACGCTTATTTATTTATTTAATGGTGTATATATTTATTTCATTTTGGCTCTTTCGAGACTCCATACCTGGTTAAATAAAGATGATTAAATAAATAAATAAATAAAATTCTTTAGGAGTTTCTGAACAGATTTGGACATGAAATGAATGAACCTGACCTGAACTTTGACCTCAAGACTTGTGACCATGTGACCTGATTTCTAAACCTATGACCACTGATTGATTGATTGATTGATTGATTTGGTTTATTCAAGCATCTTCATTACAGCAGCATTGTTGTGGTCATGTGACCTGAAGACTGATCACCCTGTGAGGGCGTGACCTGACATATGACCTTTGACCTGTGATCAGCTGATTTAGACAGAGACGTTCTGTGTTTTTAGATGGAACAACTGAATAGAAATGAGAACTGATCACAGTTTCACCTCCTGAGTGGAAACCTTCAGCTGCGTTCCAGGGGTGGAGTGGTCAACCTCAGTAGGTCGCGGGTTCGGTTCCCGTCTCATCTGTTGAAGTGTCCTCGGGCCGTGTTGCTCCTGAAGCTCTGGTTAGTCAAGGCAAGTTTATTTTTATAGCTTTTCATGTGCAGAGACAATTATAAGTGTTTTACATAAAACATTCAAAGAAACAATCAAGAGAAACAGTAAAGATTTGATCATTAAAATAAATTAAAAGAAAAGTAAAAAGATTTTAATTTAAATCAAGCAGAGATAAACTTTTGAATCCATATGAATCAAATGCAGCTGAGAACAGGTGAGTCTTTAAGTGTTTCAGCTGATCTCAGGTTATCTGGAAGTCTGTTCCAGATCTGTGGAGCATAGAAGCTGAATGCAGATTCTCCATGTTTAGTTCTGACTCTAGGAACTAATAAAAGAGTTCTGGCTGGTACACACTGGGTCAAGAGGTCAAACTATTCAAAGCTTTATAAACCAGTAACAGAACTTTAAAGTCTCTCCTCTGGCAGACAGGTAACCAGTAGAGAGAGCTCAGAACTGGACTGATGTGGTCGACTTTATTGGTCCTGGTTAGAACCCGATCAGCAGAGTTCTGGATCAGCTCGTTTAACTGAAGTAAGTTGTGACTCATCCAGTCATTAATGTCCTCCATGCATTTACCAAGAGTCTGTACAGACCTCGGTCTCCTGGTGTCAGTGTAACATACATCTGTGTGTCATCTGCATAGTGATGGTAACTAATGTTGTTGTTCTGTATAAATAGAAGTGGTCCTAGGATGGAGCCTTGGGGAACTCCACATGTAATTTCTGTTGGTTCAGATGTGAAGTTACCAGTTGACGCAAAATATTTCCTGTTTTCTAAGTACGTTTTAGTTTAGTTCTGGCCCAGTGAGACCCGCCCACTTTTCCAGTCGTCTAATAGGATTGCATGGTGGACACTGAGATCCAGTAAGACTAGAACTGACACGTTTCCTTTGTCAAACGTATAGAACAGTTAGCGTCTTAGATACACCAGAGACACAAATTTCAATGAGGATCAGGTTTATTTTTCTATTTTTTTCCATCAAATCTTTCATTTATTGAACACTTTAATCCAGCCGGTATCATCTTCCCTCACAGACGAGTCGACAGCCTTCAGTCAGATGATCAGCTGTGATAAGACGAGCTGCTCATCGCGGGGGCTGCAGCGAGGAGGCGGGGCCTCTTGTTAACCACAGGAAGAGGCCATAGCGGGAGGTTTTTGTTGAGAGCGGTGGCTCTTTCAGGCAGTGTGCCTCTCTGACTGCACAGAGATACTCCGCCGTGTGTTCCAGCCGCTTCACGTTTCCTATGGAAAGCTTTCCTAGCTTCACTTCTCCGTTCAGATCTCCTCCGAGTGAGAAATGCTCCTTGAAGGGTTCCTCTACGTTGTTGCCGCTGAACTCTCCGTATCCGTATCCGATGAGTTTGAGGGCGCTGTCTCCGGTTGAACGCTGGTACCACAGCATCACTCTGAATTCTGCCTTTGAGTGTGAGCAGATCAGGCTGACGTTTGCCCCCTCCCTGTGGAGGACTTCAGATGGAGTCTGGGTGATGAGAACGTTCAGACAGAAACCTGAAGGACAAAACAAGAACTCAGCTTTGGTTGAAGAGAGACGCTGCAGGTGAGCGGCAGAGTCCCTGTTACCTGTCAGGTGACCCAGAAGCAGAAACACGATCATTGTGGCTCTTCAACTGTGAGGATGATGATGGTGGGGGGGGTGACTAACACCAGCAGAGGCAGCAGGAAGTGATGTCAGAGTCACATGACAAACTCTGATGTCATCAGTGGTAAAAAAAAAACCTGAAAGTTTCTGCAGCTCATTAATGAATCCAGGAGAAATGGAGGAGAAGTGGGAGGAGCCTAACTCTGCTGGAGGAACAAAGAGTCGGACCAACACCAGAACCTCACTGACGTTCTGCTGGAGGAACAGTCGGACCAACACCAGAACCTCATGACGTTCTGCTGGAGGAACAGTCGGACCAACACCAGAACCTCACTGACGTTCTGCTGGAGGAACAAAGAGTCGGACCAACACCAGAACCTCACTGATGTTCTGCTGGAGGAACAAAGAGTCGGACCAACACCAGAACCTCACTGACGTTCTGCTGGAGGAACAAAGAGTCGGACCAACACCAGAACCTCACTGACGTTCTGCTAGAGGAACAAAGAGTCGGACCAACACCAGAACCTCACTGACGTTCTGCTGGAGGAACAGTCGGACCAACACCAGAACCTCACTGATGTTCTGCTGGAGGAACAAAGAGTCGGACCAACACCAGAACCTCACTGACGTTCTGCTGGAGGAACAAAGAGTCGGACCAACACCAGAACCTCACTGACGTTCTGCTGGACGAACAGTCGGACCAACACCAGAACCTCACTGACGTTCTGCTGGAGGAACAAAGAGTCGGACCAACACCAGAACCTCACTGACGTTCTGCTGGAGGAACAGTCGGACCAACACCAGAACCTCACTGACGTTCTGCTGGAGGAACAAAGAGTCGGACCAACACCAGAACCTCACTGACGTTCTGCTGGAGGAACAAAGAGTCGGACCAACACCAGAACCTCACTGACGTTCTGCTGGAGGAACGAAGAGTCGGACCAACACCAGAACCTCACTGACGTTCTGCTGGAGGAACAGTCGGACCAACACCAGAACCTCACTGATGTTCTGCTGGAGGAACAAAGAGTCGGACCAACACCAGAACCTCACTGACGTTCTGCTGGAGGAACAAAGAGTCGGACCAACACCAGAACCTCACTGACGTTCTGCTGGAGGAACAGTCGGACCAACACCAGAACCTCACTGATGTTCTGCTGGAGGAACAAAGAGTCGGACCAACACCAGAACCTCACTGATGTTCTGCTGGAGGAACAAAGAGTCGGACCAACACCAGAACCTCACTGACGTTCTGCTGGAGGAACAGTCGGACCAACACCAGAACCTCATGACGTTCTGCTGGAGGAACAGTCGGACCAACACCAGAACCTCACTGATGTTCTGCTGGAGGAACAAAGAGTCGGACCAACACCAGAACCTCACTGACGTTCTGCTGGAGGAACGAAGAGTCGGACCAACACCAGAACCTCATGACGTTCTGCTGGAGGAACAGTCGGACCAACACCAGAACCTCACTGATGTTCTGCTGGAGGAACAAAGAGTCGGACCAACACCAGAACCTCACTGACGTTCTGCTGGAGGAACAGTCGGACCAACACCAGAACCTCACTGACGTTCTGCTGGAGGAACGAAGAGTCGGACCAACACCAGAACCTCATGACGTTCTGCTGGAGGAACAGTCGGACCAACACCAGAACCTCACTGATGTTCTGCTGGAGGAACAAAGAGTCGGACCAACACCAGAACCTCACTGACGTTCTGCTGGAGGAACAGTCGGACCAACACCAGAACCTCACTGACGTTCTGCTAGAGGAACGAAGAGTCGGACCAACACCAGAACCTCACTGACGTTCTGCTGGAGGAACAGTCGGACCAACACCAGAACCTCACTGACGTTCTGCTGGAGGAACAAAGAGTCGGACCAACACCAGAACCTCACTGACGTTCTGCTGGAGGAACAAAGAGTCGGACCAACACCAGAACCTCACTGACGTTCTGCTGGAGGAACGAAGAGTCGGACCAACACCAGAACCTCATGACGTTCTGCTGGAGGAACAGTCGGACCAACACCAGAACCTCATGACGTTCTGCTGGAGGAACAGTCGGACCAACACCAGAACCTCACTGACGTTCTGCTAGAGGAACAGTCGGACCAACACCAGAACCTCATGACGTTCTGCTGGAGGAACAGTCGGACCAACACCAGAACCTCACTGACGTTCTGCTAGAGGAACGCACTTCTAGTACTTGAGTATTATGTAGAATTTGCGACATGAATCGTTGGCTCCGGTTGACAGTATAACATGCAATACTAAAATGTTAGGAATGTGGGCGGGGCTAACAAAAACCTCCGTTGCCAAGGAAATCCACAAATGTACTTTTGCGGATTCTTTTAAAAATGACAAAAACTTGTTCGTCAGCCCCAGATGACCAAAAAATAAAATGGTTGCTATGGAGATGAAACTAACACAAAGCTGCAATTCATGTGCAACTCTGACCGGGGAAGAAGCGTCTGTAGCAGCGAATCAGCCAGTGGGGGCGGGTCTAAAGGAGGCGACGGGCTACACAACGCAACTCGCAGCTTTAATTCAATTTAATTGATAATTGATTGAAAAACAAAGACTATCGTTTTTGTTTTCATAACATTTTTCTCATTAAAATAATGTTTAGTCATTTGGTTTTAATCAAACATAAAAAGGGAATTTGACTATAAATTAGACCCATACGAAGCAGCAAATAAATCATTTGCAAAGTTTTTGCAAAATTAATAGTTTTATTCAGCATAAATTTTTTTTTCTTGTGTTTTTTCTGCCAGTTTTTCTGGATATATTTTATCTTCCATTTGTTTGTCCTTTTGTTCCTTTTTCAACTACACTTCATGAATCCTCTGTTCATGGAAAACTCTGGTTTAAGTCCTCAAGTTACTGATGTTTCCTCTGATCGCTCCTGGATTTGACTCCTCCCCTTTCAGGTAAACTGGAGGGTTTGATGGTTTCTTTTCTTACAGGATCAGTTTTCAATTTAACACATCATTTTAGAATTGTGTTGGTTTATTTCTGAAGAAGTCCTAATTATTTGAAAAACAGGGTCAATGATTGATGCACATTTTACAAAATAAAAGCAGCTTTTTTACTGAGAACTTCATGTTTCACCTGGAACTGCAGGTGAAGGGACTTCCTGTGGTTATTTGTGAGGGAAATGAGCCCCCTGCTGGACAAATCTGAGAAAAAAAAGCAAAAATTTGCTTTTTAAGGTTTGTTTTTGCATCATAAATGAGTTCCATGTTTTATGAATTTGTTTTTTCTCAATAATAAACAGAAGAGAGAGAGGTTGAGAACATTCACAAACGATTAAATCTGAGGTGAACCACAGAAGCAGGTGTTTGAAGACCAAAACCCCTCAGAAGAAGAGCAGTTTTTGTCACCGTCTGACGCTCTTTTTCATCACCGTGCTCTGCTCGCTGCACAGAAATAAACGGCAGAGTTTTGCGGTTCTGCCGCCGCGATGGTCAGAGATCCGGTTTTCATCGTGTTCACGCTCAGATCTCCTGCGATGCTGAAGTTCTTATATTTTCCCTCCATTTGTGGCTCCTTGTAGTTCAGATACCCGATGAGGTCCATGTCCGTGAGTCCGGGCGTCTGCCGGTACCAGAGCATCACTCGGAAGTCACTTTTGTCGTAGCTGCAGGAAATCTCCACTTTTCTCTTTGCTTCTGTGATTTCAGAGGAACTTTGATGAACCTCCACGCTCAGGGAAAAACCTGGAAGAGCAGAATTCATGAGGGAGAGGCGGTCTCAGAGTGAAAGAAAAACAAATCAAATTACCCAGAAGGCCACAGAAAACGGCCCAGGAGATCATTTTAGAAAAAGCAAAGAAGTTTACTCGAGTGAGACTCGACAGGAAGTGATGGAGACAGTTTGTGCAGAAATAAGAGCCTCAATGGGAGGAGTCTGTTTACTGATTAATACGATGCACCAAAAAAAACCTCAAGTTTTCTTTAAATAAAAATAAAATCCAGAATAATGTACTTTTTCTTTTTTCTTGAACCATTTTGTGTTTAATTTCAAGGACAGACTTCAATCTCAACAGTGATGGAACCGGGCCTCCTGGTGGCAGCAAAACAGAACCGATGTCCTTAAAGTTCAATAGACGACACCTGAGAATGTTTCCTCGACAGAATATTAATAAAAGAAGGAAAAATAAACCCACATGTGAGGGAAAAGAATGTAAAATTATGAGAAAAAAAAGGTCAAAGTTATAAATATATGAGAAAAAGTAAAAAATGTCACAAAATTACAAGAAAATCCTAATTTCATGACAAAAATGTCAAAAAGACGAAAGTGTGATAAAAAATAAAAAAAATAAAGATTTTGTAAGAAAAAGAAATTTCTGAAATCATGAGAAATAGCCAGAATTTTACGGAAGAAAGTTTGAAATTATGAGAAAAGTAAAAATTTAATTAAAAAAAAAAAAAGGAGATTACAACAAATAATATTTTTACGATAAATTGTGAAATTATGAGGAAAAAAAAACATTTTACCACAATAGTTATATGATTGATGACTGAATGATTCTTAGTTCAACACAAGTTTTAATAAAGTATAATGGTTGATCAAGCGAGCAGAGAAGTTTTAAAGTGAAACTTCTAACAATATGAAGAAGGAACGGTTGTTTTATGGACTGAAACAGACGTCATTACAGTAATTTGATGATGCATTACAGATCTGGTTCCCAGCTCAGGACAGCAGCTGTTATCAGGGTACTTCCTGTCTCAGGACTCCCTTCATGAGAAGATGTTCCTTTCTCAGGTATGAAAAGATTAGAGAACGAAAAGGAATGAATGAATGGTGAATTTTTTTCAAGTAATCAAGTAATAATACATTAAAAACATCTTACATTATCAATTACAAGTTGAAAAGGAGAGTGGAAGGAAGTGAATTTATATAATCCCACCCCGGCTCGATCACATCATTTCTCTACATGAATTATCAATATCCGGTTCAGGACTTGATATCAAATATTTATATTCTTATATCGTAGATTCAGGTTGTAAAGGAGCATTAATATCTGTGATGAAATCAAATTTCAAACATCCACAGACAAATCATTTAGTACCAAAAATCTAAATATACTCAGACGATTATCATCAGGAAAACAACCTCCACATTAATCAATACCAAAGATCCAAGACCATCAGCACCAGAAAAATCCCCCGCAGCATCAGAAATCCAGAGCATAACAGATGATTTATTATTCTGAATATATTCCAGACCCCCGGAACCGGAACCGATCAATACAGATGATCCTCCTGATGATTCGAACATACCCGGAGCTCCGGCACAGATCAATGCAAATTACTTTCCCAGATGATAATCGTCATCAGGAAGAAAAATCTTCTATATTAGTCAAAGCAAAAAATGTCAAAATATTCTCATAAAAAAGGCAATTTGTGCAGATTGTATTAATCAAAGAATGATAATACAAAAAGCAATACATAGAAAAGAAAAAAATAAAGAGTATGTCCTCATATCACAGTTTAGGAACAAGTTTAGGGTTACGTAATCATTTTTTGTTGTTATGAGTAGAGACAAACAGAATCAGGTCAAAGTTCACATTTATTTTGCTTCCATTAAAGGTTCAAACATGCGTTAATCCCACAGTTCTTGAAGTCTTTTATTTCTAGAGGTGTTGCGGTGAAGAGCGAGACTGGAGGATCGACGCAGCAGACACTTAAACTTCTGTTTATTGTAGGGGGGGTCTTAGTGTCCCGGGGTGAGGCGAGACCGGGGGCAGCTGATGTGGAAGCAGTGGTACCTGATCTTTGTGGCTGCAGACCGGTCAACGTGTGAAGATTTTACCACGGCCCGGGGGTGTGCGTGCATTATTGTAGTAATATATACATGAGATCATCTCAGTTAAAAAAATAAATAGGAACAAAATGTAACACACAAATAAAAAAAACTCTGAATACTTTGAAGTTCCATCCAAAAGTTTCAAGTAAATATTTTGAGGGGAAGACAGTTTTTACAAACCAAAACTTTAAACTCCTGACTTTGATCGCCCCTCTACCTGCACGCTCTCTGCAGACCAGCTCGGTGTCCAGGAATCACCGGTTCTTGTGTCTGTTCTGTCTCACTTATCTGATCCATTTGCAAACATGTTACACGCCACCAAACTGCTTTTAGCGCTCAAGCTAATAGAGAGAATCCGGTTGATTTGCAAAATAAATAAAATATTTCCGTCTCAAAAAAAAAAAAAAAAAATCTCCTGCAGCCCAGTGGTTGGACCACTGCTTTGGTGGAAGGGAGCCGGAGCCGGAACCGGAACCGGAGCCGGAGCCGGAGCGCAGACAATCAGGCAACAAGTGGAAGCAGAAGCTGGGCTTTTATACTGGAGTCTTTTTTTTTTTTGGGGGTGTTTCTTGTGTTGTCACTGTACTTTTATTGTAAATGTTCGTTTTCATTTTTATTATTTGTGTTTGTTTACTGTTTACTGTCTGTAATTTGTAAATTGTTAAATGTGTCTTCCTGCCTTTGGACAACAGATAAAATTTAGCTTTTGAGTTAATTCCGGCATATTTATGTTGAAGCAGATGCTAACATAGATCAATATGCACTGTCCTAATTCAAATAAACGAGAATAATAGTCTGATCAGGTGATTGGAGTCAGCTGAGGAATTGATGAAGCCACAAACACTCAACCTACAGTTTAGCAGAGAGGAATCTCAACAAGAGGCTTCATCAAGTCTGGAATGAATTAATACATTCTTGTATATTTCCCTCTCAGTGTAACATTTTATAAGAATAAGGTCACAAAATGTGAGAAGAAGGTTCATATTTTAGGAAAAAAGGGTGAAATTTTGAGGGAAACCCCCAAAACTTAAACAAAAGTAACAAATTATTGCTTCCAAAAAGGTAAATTTTGCAAGTAAAAATTAATGATTTTTCTTAATGACACATTTAGCTTTAAAAAATATCTGAACAAAAGTTAGTGAACATTAACTGTTCAGAGAAATCAGACAGACTCACACTGCTCAAGAATCTCAGTCAATGCTTTCATTTTTAGCAAAAAAAATTTCCACTTTATTCTCAAATATTTATTTTACATCTGCTAAAATATTCTGTATTTGTTTAAAAAAATGTGACTTTTTTTCATTGTAAAATTGTTCTTATTACTTTACAACTTTTTTCTGATCATTTGATGATTTTATTCTCATATTTATTTATTTTTCTCCTCATTTCAGACAGAAATGTTTCGACTGAAGCAAAGTTTCATGAAGCAGCTGCTTCAGGTCTGACATCCTCTGTGGTTTCAGTTTTTGTCAGGTCCTCTCAGGATCTTCATCGCCGTGCTTCTCGAGCTGCACAGAAATAAACTGCAGACTTCTTCTCTTCGGCTTTCCTGATCTCCAGGGATCCGTTCTTCGCCGTGTTTCCGCTCAGATCTCCAGAAATCAAGAAATCCTCTTTAAATTCTTCCTCCATGGTTGCAGTCAGAAAGTCCAGATGTCCGATGAGCTTCATGTCTGAGCGTCCGGCCGTCCGCTTGTACCACAGCATCACTCTGAAGTCTGTTCTGTCGTGGCTGCAGAAGACTTTCACCGAGCTGTTTGCTGCCGCCAGCGTCTCTGAGGGATCCTGACGAACATCAAGACCGAGAGTTAAACCTGAACACAGGAAGAGAAGTCATCTATGAAACGTGTTAGAAACATAGAAATACGACTTTTCAGATGATTACCCAGAAGGCAACAGACGGCGAGCAGACGGACGGGTTTGTCTATCTCCAACATTTCAGCCCTAAAGTTGTTGGTGAACGTTAGAGATTTAAGTGAAGAGGCTCAAGAGTCGATGCTTAAATAGAGGCAGCCTGGTGGGCGGGGCTTGATTGGCCTCCATGTTTGTGCTCCAGAAATGAGGAAGACTTTAAATCCTCAGAGTGAGACGTCATATTTTAAACAGTTTGAAGAATTTTTTTGTCTTTTTCAAAGTCAAACCTGATTCTCTAAAGAGGAGAAACAAAAACAGAAAATAATTTTTACAGATTTTTAAACGCGTTTATTAAGAGAATCTGCATTAATCTATTCATTTATAAATATTCTGATTTAGATCATCCTCACTACTGCCATCTGTAGGTGAAGATGAGCTCTTCATTGCTGTCCTCCTGCACGTATCTGCTGATAAAAATGATCACCTGCTGGTTAAAACTCATAAAAACTGTTTTTTTATTCAAATATTTTTGATAACAGAGCGCGCAGAATGAAAGTAATGAAACCACAGCAGCAGCTGTGAACCTCTGAGGGTTTTTGTCAGGTCCTCTCAGGATCTTCATCGCTGTGCTTTGCTCGCTGCACAGAAATAAACTGCAGACTTCTTCTGATCTGCTCCGATCTCCAGAGATCCGTTCTTCGCCGTGCTTCCACTCAGGTTTCCAGAAATGTTGAAATCTTTTTTATATTCTCCCTCCATCGTTGGTTGGCTGTAATGCAGATATCCGATGAGCTTCATGTCTGCGGTTCCGGGCGTCTGCTGGTACCACAGCATCACAAAGTAATCTGTTTTCCCGTGGGAACAGAATATCTGCAGCGTGCTGCTTCCATCGCTGATGATTCCTGAGGGATCCTGACGGACATCGAGAGTCTGACAGAAATCTAGAAAACACAAGAAAAATAACATCCAGTAACATCTCACATGCAGAGATAATCTGTTTTTTAGAGCATTACCTGAGAGGAAACATAAAATAAAGACACAGATCATGTTATGTTTTATCAGAGAATATGCTGAATGTGAAGACTGAGACTCAGCTTTTGAGAGAAGTGATGAAGAGGCGGAGCTTGCCATTGCAGTCAAGAAGAGTAGGCGGTAAATCATTAAACAAAGATTATTTATTTTGGGGATCTAGCACGTTTTGTAGCCATTATTTGAACTTTTTTCCCACTACATTGCTTTTCTGATTCACATCTATGCAGATGACACTCTGTTTTATTTATTCAAACCTCAGAGATTTTGTTTCCAACCCTCTTATTATCCTGCCTCTGATCCTGGAGTCACTTTGGTCCAACTTTTCTTTACTCAAAACACATTTATAAATCAGCATCATAAACCATCACTTTAATACAGAAACATTTACTCTGCTGTGATGCTGGAGTCTGATTTCTTTCAGGTGTTCCAGCTGGACAAGATAAAAGTTTCAAAAATTTGATAAACTAAACTGACTCGTTGTTTTTCAACTTGTCAATTAATAATTGGAACGTAAAAAAAGATTTTTTTGTGCCGAAGGGAAAAAATATCTGCTTTAAAGTTGTAAATACAAGTAAAATTGTATGGTAGCCATGATTTTATTAACAGTTTTTCACAAAGCACCTAATAAAAACAGCATTTTTGTTCTTTTAAAATATTTGTCCTATCAGAAAACACACTTTCACTATTATGCAGATGACACTCTGTTTTATTTATTCAAACCTCAGAGATTTTGTTTCCAACCCTCTTATTATCCTGCCTCTGATCCTGGAGTCACTTTGGTCCAACTTTTCTTTACTCAGAACACATTTATAAATCAGCATCATAAACCATCACTTTAATACAGAAACATTTATTCTGCAGTGATGCTGGAGTCTGATTTCTTGCAGGTGTTCCAGCAGGACAAGATAACAGTTTCAAAAATTTGATAAACTAAACTGACTTGTTGTAACTTCTCAATTAATAATTGGAACATAAAAAAAGATTTTTTTGTGCCGAAGGAAAAAAATATCTGCTTTAAAGTTGTAAATACAAGTAAAATTGTATGGTAGCCATGATTTTATTAACAGTTTTTCACAGAGCACCTAATAAAAACAGCCTTTTTGTTCTTTTAAAATGTTTGTCCTATCAGAAAACACACTTTTACTATTATGCAGATGACACTCTCTTTTATTTATTCAAACCTCAGAGATTTTCTATCCAATTATTCTGCATCTGAATGTGGGAAATCCAGGAGTCGTATTTGTCCAACTTCTTTTATTTGAACGCATTCATGGAAGAACATCAATAAGAATTACTTTAAAAAAGGGACATTTACTCTGCAGTGATGCTGGAGTCTCATTTCTTTCAGATGTTCCAGCTGAACAAGACAAAAGCTGCAAAAATGGGGATGAAATAAATTGAATTGTTTAGTGTTTGAGTTTGTAATTTATGCATAAATCTAGATTTTTCCATGTCGGACAGTAACTACATTTATGCCTGTAAAGTCTAAACTTGTCAGTTAATATTTTTTTCCCATAAATCTTCTGGTTTAAACCATTTTTTTTTCCTTTAAAATGTTTTCCAATCAGGAAACATACATTCACTTTTATGCAGATGACACTCTTTTGTACGGAGCTCTTAAAGAATCCGTGTATCATTCTTTTTTCAATTTAAAATCGGATATGA
This sequence comes from Oryzias javanicus, assembly GCA_003999625.1. NCBI lineage: Eukaryota > Metazoa > Chordata > Actinopteri > Beloniformes > Adrianichthyidae > Oryzias > Oryzias javanicus. The sequence goes on from CM012458.1 coordinate 24,609,135, forward strand.
AAAAAACGACAAACGGAAACCAAAACGGAAAAACGAAAATCGGATAACGGGCGTTTAATCCGTGTATCATTCGTTCTTTCGTTTTTCAATTTAAAATCGGATATGAAAAAAACGAAAAACGAACCGTTTTTTCTTTTTCCGATTCAAAAACCAAAACGGAAAAACGAAAAACGAACTGTTTTTCATTTTTTCGTTTTGCGCACCAAAACGAAAAAAACGAAAATCGGATAACGGGCGTTTGATTTGTTTTTTCATCGTTTCGTTTCTGACACGGGGGGTCACCCGGAAGTGATTTGCGCAGATTCTTTCTTATTGTGAAAACAGCTGCATTGCACGACGCTGAAGTTAGCTTCCGATTCACAGCTTCCGATTCGCAAGAGTATTCCACTGTGTTTTTTGCACTCCGACCACCTAAAAACAAGTCCTGTTCAAAAACTACAGCACCTAGAGAGTTCAAACATGGATCAAATTATGCTTTAGACACTAAAGAATAAATTAAGAATAGTTTCTGATTTGTGAAAGTTTTTACTGATTTGTGAAAATGTGAAATATTGTGATTTTATTGGTCTATATTTTAGTGGTCAGAGTGCAAAAAACACAAGTCTAAAAAATTGATAAAAAAAAAACAGTCTGCCAAATAAGCTAGCATGCAGCTAAAATATTATCTAAACTCCAAATTAAACAAAAAACTGAAAAAATCCTAAATTAGACAAAAATAACTAGCATGTAGCTGAAAACTTAGCCACATGCTAACTTTAAAATTAGCCTAAAAAATTAATAAATTGACGAAAATAGCCAGCGTATATCTGAAAATTATCTGAACTCCAAATTGATCTAAAAAACAAAAAAAGCCTAAATTAGCCAAACATGAAGCTGAAATATTAGCTAAACTCCAAATTAGCCTAAAAAACTAAAGAAAAACCAAGTAATCCAAAACAACTACCATGCAGCTGAAATATTAGCTAATCACAAAATTAGCCGAAAAATTCATAAATTAACCGAAATAGTTAGCATTTAGCTTAAATATTAGCTCAGCTCCAAATTAACCTAAAAAACTGAAAAATTCCTTAATTAGCCAAAACAGCTAGCATGTATCTGAAAACTTAGCTAAACTCCTAAATAGCCTAAAAAACCTTAATAAATGCCAAAATAGTCCAAAAAGCTAACAGAACGCTATTATAACTGTCAACTTTACTACACTGTGACTCCATATAATAAATAGTAACGACTAATCGACTATTAAATTAGTCGTCGACTATTTTAATAGTCGATTAGTCGTCGATTAGTCGACTAATCGTGGCAGCCCTATTCCACATAAGTCTGTCCTAGTGATTTATCTGTGCTGTATTACTCAGTGAAATTACTTTAGTCTCCGTTGTACTCCCTCGTAGAGCTGCCCTCTATTCTGTGCTATACAAATGTGTTTTCCTGCCAAAACTTAAATACATTTTTCAGATAACTATTTGTTGTCTAGTTGTACAATATTCCACGACAAGTATTTCATATTTCGTGTTTCTTATCTTAATGTAGCTAAACAAAACTCAATGTTTGTGAATAATCTTCGCCGGTGCAACGCCGGCGTCTGATGCTAGCGCTAGCTAGCTAGCTCACGCCAGCTAGTTAGCTAGCGCTAGCATCACATTCCAGACATTTGGGGGACGTCGCGAGCTCCGTCACTGACGTTCTGACAATATGGTTCAAAAAAGAGGAGACACTGTTGATTAGTGCTTTTCATTAAATGTACAGCCAACAACTTTTCATATTTAATCACATAATAATCCATGACCGGACTCTGTGCAGCCCCGTAGGAGTTAGCAACAGCTAGCTTACAGTAGCAAACTCACATCGTCAGAGACATGTGACTGAAAAAAATATAATATAGCTGATTCTTACCTGGAACGGATGTATTTTCATGTCCTTGGGTCTCGGATTTTCCCTTTACAGCCACAAACACAAATAAAACGATCAATTTCCCTTAAAGAAAGACAGTAACTGTCCGCGCAGTGCAGCTGTTTTCACAATAAGAAAGAATCTGCGCAAATCACTTCCGGGTGACCCCCCGTGTCAGAAACCAAACTATGAAAAACCAAATCAAACGCCCGTTATCCGATTTTCGTTTTTCCGTTTTGGTTTTTGAATCGGAAAAAGAAAAAACGGTTTTCGTTTTTTTCATATCCGATTTTAAATTGAAAAACGAATGAACGAATGATACACGGATTCCTAAAGGGACCTTGAACTAAAAACTTCATCTTTCAAAAAAAAAAACATGTTTTCCTTCATTTTTTTGAAAAACTTCTTTTTCTTTTTTTTTTTTTTTTTTACAGTTACTATCTGGTGTGCAAATGTAACTATGGGATACTTATCAGTTAGTCACACAAAAAAAGTTTTTTCCTTCAATAAAAAAAAAAAAAAAAAAAATCAGTTACTTTCTGTGTGCACAAATTAACCAGAAAAATACTTGTATTTGTCATGGTTCTGGATCCCTCCACCCTGTTAACTCCTATCAGCTGAGCTAATCAGTTAATTGAATCCACCTGAGCACCTGTCTTCTTAAAGAGCTGCAGACCTGCAGTGGATGTTGGATTGACTATTGCCTCTGCTCTGTTGCTGAGTCAGTAGTGAGTCTCCGAGCCTGAGTCTCCGAGCCTGAGTCTCCGAGCCTGAGTCTCCGAGCCTGAGTCTCCGAGCCTGAGTCTCCGAGCCTGAGTCTCCGAGCCTGAGTCTCCGAGCCTGAGTCTCCAAGCCTCCAGCCCGTCGCCGCCACTTTATAAAGAGAATTTTATTTTTTAAATTATGACTTTTGATTCTTGTAAATGTATGAGATTTAAAGTCCTATATTTATGACTTTATCCACTGACGTCTAAATTTATGATTTTTTTTTTTAATCTTTTAAATTTGCGAGATTAAAAATCGTAAATTAATTATAAAAGTTCCAAAGTTGTCTGTTCATCAGAGCTGCGCTCGTAGATGAAAGACGTGGAGAATTTTGTGAAGATTTATTTCCAGATCGGTGTTTAAAACAAAAATTCTGAACTTTTTGGTGATCTAAAATCAAGTTATCAGTGACGCTGGATTCCGTGTTGATGATCCAGAGTTTCAAATGTAAAATAAAGAACTCAGAGATCCATGTTCACAGGACCATCACTTTGTCATTTTATGAGAAAAAGACGAGTAATATTACTTTTTTTTTTTTTGGTGGCCCTTATACTCAGTCTTCTGTACCAGCTAATAACCAGATTTTCTTTTTATTTTATTTATTTTTTTTAACTTCAATGTCCCTTTCGGTGCTCCGTAGATTTATTCAAACCTCAGAGGTTTTCTTTCCAACCATCTTCTTGTTCTGTGAGAAACAGTTTAATGACTCATTTTAACAAACTGAAATGACTTCATGTGTTTTAGTATCTGAGTTAAGAACCGGAACATAAATCTGGATTTTTCTGTGACAAACACTAAAAAGGATTTCTGTTTTAAATAATAAACGTAAATAAAGTTCTTCATTGAAAAACTGTTTTAAAATGTTCATATGAACCAGATTTGTCTGATCAATGGAAGGACGTCTGCTGCACTGATTTTATGAGAGTGTGTAATTTAAAAATATATAGTGTCTGGAAACATTTTTAACATTTAGAGGAAAAAACAAGAAGCAGCGCCCTCTGGTGGCAGCAAAGAGAAATGCAGAATCGTGTTTTCCTTCTGGTTACATTTCTGCTTCCATAAATGAAACTTTGATGACAGTGAAACAGTGAAATCCTGGACCACAGCAGCAGCTGTGAACCTCTGAGGGTTTTTGTCAGGTCCTCTCAGGATCTTCATCACTGTGCTTTGCTCGCTGCACAGAAATAAACTGCAGACTTATTCTGATCTGCTCTGATCACCAGAGATCCGTTCTTCGCCGTGCTTCCACTCAGGTTTCCAGAAATGTTGAAATCTTTTTTATATTCTCCCTCCATCGTTGGTTGGCTGTGGTACAGATGTCCGATGAGCTTCATGTCTGCGGTTCCGGGCGTCTGCTGGTACCAGAGCATCTGGTAGAAGTCGGTCTTGTCGTGGTTGCAGAGAAGACGCACCTGGTTTCCAGGAGGAATCAGAACTTCAGCCGGAGTCTGACGGACGTCAACGGCCAGAACAGCTGAAAGAAAGAAACGTTACATGAGAACTGAGTCGGTTCTGAAACGTTCTGTTACCTGTTAGCCAGCAGGAGAAGAGGAGGAGGATCATCATGGTTCTACTGCTCCCTGAAGCAGTCACTTCATGTGAAGAAACCCCATCAGGCAGCAGCAGGAGGCGGAGTCAAGCTCAAGCTCACATCAAGCTCATCAGTGCCCCCTGCTGGTGGGAGGCAGATCTGAGGAACGGAAGACACAAATCAAGGATTAAGCTTTATTTTCTGGAAGTTTTAGAATTAAGATAAAAAAAAAATTCAAAAGATCTGTATTCCTTATTAAATTATTGAAAGTATAAAGAGAAAACTCATGTGTAAATTTTAAATCCAAGCACAAAAAAGTAGATGAGTATTTTATCAAAAATGTTTTAAAAAAAATCATTTTTATTACAAATCTATGCAAGTAAAGTAAAAAGAAAGACACGTTAAAACCACAAAGTCAAATGTAAAGTGAGTGATGCTGCAGACAGCATCTTGATATCTGATGTATTAGCAGGAGGAGGAGGTGGAGCAGGAGCAGCTGCACGACTCAGATGGAGGAAAGAAGGAGGTTTTTACACAAACCAGACAAAGATAAAGACTTTTTCACCGGTTCATCTGCAGCTCTGCTCCTCCATCTTTACGTAGTGATGTAAGGAAATACAAAAACAAGCAGAACAATAAACCTGTTTTTACGTGTCACGAACACAGACATCTGCAGTTTATTCATCCAGTTTGAAATCTTTCAAATGAATTGCATTAAAAATAATAAAAATAAATAAGAACAAAAATATTTCTGCATAAAAACCACTCAGATAAAAATGTTTCTTTGGAGTTTCTAACATTTCTGATGATGGAGGAAAAATAAAGAGGAAAGAAGCTGATCACTTTTTACATTTAACACACTAATCAATAATTTTCCATTCAATAATTGGAGATTTCATGTTTTATTTTCTAGTGTTTCTCTTTAAAGGGCCGGTACCGTGATTTACTGAAGCCTTTCAGAGTAAGCTTTGTCCATATGTATATATATATTACATTTGGAACACAAAAAAAACCATTCTTTTATTAAATAAAAAATATATACATTGCATTAAACCTGATGAACCTCATGCAGTGTAAAAAGTGAAACATTGGATTAATTAGCAAAAGTCTTAATTCAAGTTTCTAGTTGATGGTTTACTCAACCCAAACATGAATTTGATAAAAACTAATATTTTTAAATGTAACAAATTACTGAGCTTTTGTTTATTGGTTCAGTGTTTCACTTTTTACAGTGTAACCTGTCGTCTATACAAAAGAACTCTCATGTTTTTGCAAGATTTATTATATTAGTCTGAATCTTTTTAACTAATATTCACTGTATTTGTTATAGTTTTTATTGTGTTTTTCAAATTAAATTAAATTAAATTAAATTAAATTAAATTAAATTAAATTAAATTAAATTAAATTAAATTAAATTAAATTAAATTGGTTTGATTAATTTTACAATTTATGAAAAATAAATAATAAATGTATAATTGAGGCAAAACCTTTCAGCTGCACCTGGTTTACCTGAGGATTCAGGTGATCGGCTGAATATTGTTTACAGTGGATTTTACGCTGTAAAAAGTGAAACAAAATTTCTGTCATTTACTGCATTTAAAATGATCTTAATATTAAAATTAGGACTTTACTCAACCGAAAAGTGTTATTTTATAAAAACTAATATTTTTATGTTTTAACAAACTACAGAACTTTTTTTGTTTCACTTTTTACAGTGTAACTTCTTCATCTCTGCAGAACTTCTCAGCTTGAAGATGTTGGACTTTTTCACTGAGACTGAAGGAGAGATAGTTTTGGCGTGAACAACCTTCCAGCTGATCTACTCAAGAACTTTTCATTTTTTTAAACATTAATCCCCAAAACTACAGATTTATATTTGATCACTGATGGTGACCAAAAGCTGTAATTTCAGTAATTTTCATAATTATGTTAAAAAGTTTATGGTTTTAAAAATGTAGTTTTAAAGAGTTAAATAAATGTTTATCCCGTTCAGTCGTGACCTAAGGAGCGTTTTGGATTTTGTATGATTAACTTGATCCTCCTGAGATTTATTATGTTAGACTTTTTAGTGGAAAAAACATTGATTGTTCCTGAATTCCTTTATTTCATTTCTTTATTTGTGTCAAGAACAGCTGGATCCAAGTGCAGCAGGTTTATTCAGCACAGACGGTGCAACAGGCGGGAAGCACGGCTAAAAGTCCACAAAACTAACTCAGGGTCAGGCAGGCAGGGGTCAAGCACCAGCATTAGGGCATCAGAGGAGAACCAGAGCAGTAAGGATCCAGGCACGGCGAGGAGAAGTCACAGGCTGAGGCAGACCGGTGGTCAAAGACGGGCTGGGGTCGAGGCAGGCTTACGCCCCATTTACACTGGACGCGAAAGCGGAACGGAGTCCGCTTCCATTCGGCGCCCTTGTTATCCTTTGGCGTTGTTCACACAAGGCGCGGAGGGGCGCGGAGGGGCGCGGAGCGGAGGGGCACGGAGGGGCGCGGAGGGGAGCGGCGCGGAGGGGCGCGGAGGGGCGCGGAGGGGCGCGGAGGGGAGCGGCGCGGAGCGGAGGGGCGCGGAGGGGCGTGGAGGGGAGCGGCGCGGAGGGGCGCGGAGGGGCGCGGAGGGGAGCGGCGCGGAGGGCCCGCGCGGTGCAGCGGATCGTTTCCGCGTCTGACCTATTTTGTGCACGAGCCGCGAGCGTTCCGCGTCAATTCTGGCCGGAAGTTGCTTCAAGATACATGAGAAAATCCGGTTTCTTTTCAAAATATAACCAGTTTTTCACAATAAAATGCCACGATTGACAAATGTGATCATGTTTTTGTATTTAAACAGGCGGTAGACACGCAAATATACAAACAAACGTGCGCGCGCGAGCACAGAGACACACAAAACAGACAGACACGCACACTTTTTTTTTCTTTTTCCACAGACACGTACACACGCAGATCAACGTGGATAGACTCCGGTGCGGGGTGAGGAGCTTCGGGAGTTAATAAAACGACAACAAAGAGACAGAGAGCAGCTCATCTTAGCAGAAATATGGGTTAATAATTGTAGTTTATTAATTTACCCACACACACACACTTGCGAGCGCGTGCGCACAGACACACACAAAACAGAGATGCACACGAACACAGGAACATGAGTTAATGTCTTTAGGTTATGAAATTATCAACCATGATGGCAAAAACAAAAAAAGCTCTAGCAGAAGCGCCGCGGACTCTGCTTCCGCGTCCAGTGTGACCCCGGCGTTAAACTGGAACAGAACAGAAGGAGGTAACGCTCAGAATGGGAGGAATAAACCAGAACAAGACTTCGCACCTGAGCGCAGCCTGAAGCCTCCTTATGAATGTTTGTGGTGATTTCTTTAACGAGGGACAGCTGGTGAGGTCCAGGAACAGCAGGCAGAGGCTCATGGGAAATGGAGTGAAGATGAGACTCAGGAGAGATTTAGAACTCAGGCGATGGCTCCCTCTGGTGGTCGGAGGGGGAAACGGACCGATTCATGGCAACTTGTGCTGATGAAACCGTTTGGTAAACATCTGCAGTTTTTGACAGAATTTCTCACTTTTAAAATAATTTTTGCCTTTCTATACGTCCGATTAAATTTATTGCTTTATTTCAAGTCATTTCAGTATTAAAAACAATTAAAAAGATCATAAAAAAACACAGATAGAAACAACTAAAGCGATGTCAACTTCTTGCTTCTGATCATAAATGTAAATATTTGTTTGAAATTCTTTCTGCATGTCTGTCAAATGAGTGATGATCCTGGGGGTGGGGGTGGAGGTTTGGTTTTTGTGTTGAGAATCAACCACAGGCGTCACTGTGGATCTGGCAGCACAGAAGTAAACTGCACTGCTGCCGCTGCTGCTGCTGCTGCTGCTTTCCACCGTCAAGGTGCAGTTCTGGTCCTTGGAGGCCCCCCCGCCCAGCCTCACCCCCAGTCCCGCCTCTGGATTGGCGTCCGTGAAGTAGACGTATCCCAGGTAGAGCATCCGCCCGTCTGACCGCTGGTACCAGAGGATCTGGTCTAAGCTGGACTCTCCGTGGGAGCAGGACATCTTCACCTCTTCTCCTGGTTTGCTGTAAATTTGACTCGGAGTTTGATGAACTTGTATTTCTGCTGAGGAACCTGTTGTTGAAAAGACAAAAGGTGAGGAGCGTGAAGGAGCAGAGTCCAGACGGAGCAGCAGAGGCGGTACCTGTCAGGAGAGCGAGGCAAACGCTCAGGACTGCAGCGATCATCCTGCCGTCTGCATCTGAGCTTCTGCTCGCCTCATGCTCGCTGCTCGTGGGGTTGTGGGCGGAGCCAGCCAGCAGAGGTTTTTGCACAGACGTTGGGCTGGATGTGGCACTGTGGTAACTAGCTGCACAGAAGTAAACGGCGCTGCTGCTCGGGCTGAGACCCCTGATGGATAAGGTGCAGGTCTGGCCTTGTTGGGCGCTCCCGGAGATGGTCACGTTCACGCCGGGCTCCAGATTTTCAAACATCACGTTCATGTATCCCAGCAGCTGCATGGCGGCGGCGGCGCCCTGCTGTTTGTACCAGAGGATCCGGTCGTAGCTCGGGATGCTGTGGGAGCAGCTGATGTTGGCGGAGCCGCCGGGGAGGCGGTGCACGTCAGCCGGAGTCTGCTGGACTCTGAGGGAGGAGCTGGCTGAAGATCCACCACCAAACACAGCAGGAGAAGAGAAGGACGTTCATAAATGGACAAGATTTTCACGGAAACGTCTGCAGAAAAACACTTTTACCTAACGGCAGCATGAGGTTAAAGGTTAAGCAGAAGAAGACGTTCATGATGTTCAGCTGCAGAACTGAAGTCTGTTTCTGCAGCTGCTCGGTTCCTCCTCTTCATCACCATCCGGAGGTCCTCCTCTTCTACTGAACACGTGGAAACACCGCCACCTGCTGGCCAGAAACAACAAAAACTTGTTGGTAACGTTTTATAACAACGGTCCCTTTTTAAATGTTAATTAATGCATAATTAAGCCTTATTTAACTGTAATTAATGTATTACTTTCTGCATAAATGATGCCTTAGTTTGTGTTTAAGTAATGTTTGTTTTTCAGCCTTATTTACCAAATTGATAATTATTCCACCTACATAAAAAAAGCAAGGCCCGGGGGCCAGATCCGGCCCTCCAGATCATTTTATTTTATTGTTATTAACGATGTTCTTGAGCTCATTTCTAACTTGTATAATTTTGACAAAATGTATTTTTATGGAGATTAAAATATTGAAAGTCATTTAATAAACCTTAAATAACTTTAAATATTTTACTTTCCATAAAATAAAGTTGATTTATTCTGGAATAATATTCCTGCCTTTTTATTATTCATAATTATGTTAAAAAGTTACAGTTTAAAAGTTTTAAAATTGGCATTCTTCTAGCTTTTTGGAATTTTTTAACATTTACTGAGATTTTTAAGCTATTTTGGAGTTTAGCTAATATTTCAGCTCGAGATGTCTCGATCAGGTTTTTTTTGGACTCTGTAGCGGATACATGCTGGATCTTAAAATGCAGACATGTTCTGCTGCGAGCAAACAGGTTTGTTCTATGGATGACGCGCACAAATCACGTACGTTTTTAAACTACGTTTATTTTTACGTGGTCTGGATCCATTTGGTTATGTTAGTAGTAGTTTAGTGGTCAACAAAAATTGTTCAAACACAGCTCACCCGCTCCAACTGGCGTGTTCACCGTCGCTAACAGGTGAACTTATTTCCTAATCACCGCCGCCACCTCAAGTGACACGCCCACCACCAAAATGTAAACATCCAACATCTCCACAATAGTCTTAGCACCTACAGACTGATACTCGATATCACTGAGACAAATTTTGTACAGTTTTTCTGTATTGAAACTGATGTTTACAATAAAGTTAAATAAAAAAAAGAAAGAAGAAAAGTGTCGATCTTCTGGGCTGTTATTGATTATTTTGCCTCCTTCCTTCATGGCTGCTCTCCTCAGTGTTTATGTCACCGAGCAGAACATCAGCTGCATCTTCTAGCTGGACTAAAAAGAAGTTCAACGCTGCCAGGATGTATTTTGAAAAGATTTCTTTTTTTATGTGCGACCAACAGCAAGCTAGCATGCTACCCGCTAGCACCCGCTAGCTTTACGTTTCCAGCCTGATTTCTCTCTATTAAAACAGGATTTCTATCCTGTAAGAATTCCTCTCAATCTGATTATTTTCTTATCAAGGTTTTTGTGGTTAATTTTAAATACTGCGCCCCCTTCTGTGATTCTTTGGGTCCTTGTCCGGACCTCCTACATGCATTGTTAGGGCGCGTGTGTGTCATTTCCCGTGTCACATGACGCTGGTCCCATGGTCCGGATCAATCACAATCTTATACATCATCAAGCCGCAAACCCCCGAGCCGATCTTGCAGGACGAGCACATGTGGCACCCACGCCGCAGCTAGCATGTAGCAGTTAGCATCTTCTGTTTAGCCTTCTGTCTGTCTGCAGAGCTTAACGTTAAACATAAACAAAAACTCTGTTTTCTATGTTGAAATGTCTTTATAGGTTGTTGTTGTTTGTGTTAAGACAAACCAACAGTCACTAGCTGTCAGTTTAAAGCGTTTTTAAAAGAGTTATTGATCCTGAAAGTCTGAATCTGTGATCACCTAGCTAGCTTGTTGTTTTTATAGCCTCCTGCTTGAGTTGATGCTGTTTTCTGATCTGTTCATGAAAAGCAGACTTAGGGTTAGGGTTTCGGCCCAGATTTCTGATCCCGTGATCAGATCGGGAAATCTCTAATTTTAGCTACATGCTAGCTGCTTTGGCTAACCTATTTTTTTTTTTTTTTTTTAGTTTTTTAAAGCTAATTTGACATTTAAATAATATTTTAGTGGTTATCAATTTCAGCATATTCAGCAGCCAAATTCAGCTTCCATCATTCACACTAGCATTATCACAGGTAATGATATCTATCTAATTCATAATTATGTTAAAAAGTTACAGTTTTGTGTTAAAATAAAAAAAATTAACTATTAAGTGATACTTAGGAGACTTCTTAGGATTTAATGATGGTTAGATTATGTTAAACCTTACATATTTATTGTTTCTTAATTCTAAACAATTGGTAAATGATTAATTTAGACAATAACGACTAATACATAATATAATATTTACATTAAGCATAAATGTAGCTAAACAAAAGCAAATGGTAACTTTTATTAATGTTTCAACTTGTTTTTGTGGACAGCTCTTCATCCTCACGTTTCTATCAGAAACTACAGTTTTCTGTTTGCTGCTTTGCTGCAGGTGTTCCTGATTCAGTTTGTGTTGATATGAATCAGAGGGTTTTTGTACAGAAAAGCAGCTCATTGAGTCACTGTGTCTACTGGCTGCACAGTAATAAACGCCGCTGTCTGTGTGGTTCAGCTTCTGCAGGTGGAGATCCGATTTCTTTGATCCGTCTCCACTTATTTGGAAATTCGGATTAAATTTCTCTTCAAGAGTCGGGCTGGTAACTACGATGTATCCGATGAGATTCAGAGCAGAATCATCCTGGAGCTTCTGGTACCACAATATTGTATCATATCTAGAGACGGAGTGACTACAGCTGATAGTTGCAGAAACCTGAGATGTTCCTAATATTGCTGCTGCTGGATCCTGATGGACTTTGCTGCTCAGTGAGACATCTGTGTTGAAAGAAGAAAAGACATGAAGAAGAGACTAAAGAGTCCATTGGATGAAGCAGATGAAGGTCAGACCTACAGGAGAAGCAGAGAAGCAGCAGAGAGATCCTGCAGACGTTTCTGATCATCATGTCTGGATCTTCCTCTTTGTCTCCGTGTGGACTGACAGCATGAACATGACAGGAGATCAGCTCAGAGGGGAGGAGCCACCAGCTGGAAACCAATCAGACTCTCTAGCTCCCTCTAGAGGACAGCGCTGGTGGTTTCAGCTCCCAGGTTTTTGTTCAGCTCTCTCATTGGTTTGTATCACTGTGTTGACTCACAGCACAGAAATACAAGCCTTTATCTTCAGGCTGCACCTTCTTCACTGTGAATGTTCCTCTCTCAGCTTCTGTCTTGGAGGCTGAGAACTTCTTATCTTTATTGAAATTTCCAAAGTCGTGTTCTTCATCTTTTTTCCCTGGAGTTGTGTACACGATCTGCTCCATCATTTTTCCAGGCAGCTGTCTGTACCAGTACATCTGGAAATATGAACCACCCTTTGTGTGGCTGCAGGTCATGGTTGCATTTTGACCCTCGTCCATCCACAGCATGGAGGTCTGGCTGACATCACTTCCATCAGTCCCACCTGAGTGGAGAACAATGACAGTTCCAGAGATGAAGATCTGATCCTTGAATCAATCTGAGGATGTTCCAGAGTTTTACCTTTGATCCAGAGAACAAACAGCAACAAGCTGAGGAGACCACGTCTGCTAGAAGTCATGATGGAAAGAAGAAGTCTTGGTTATGTCTGGATGAAGTTAAAGAGATGAAGGTCTGCAGGGAGGCGTGTCTCTGCAGGCGGAGATCCACTGATCTGAGGAAACATGAGGAGGTTTAGTGAGCAAACACTGCCCCCTACTGGTTAAAATGACCAAACCACACATTCATTTGTTTTTAACATAGATCTTCTGATAGTAGCTCTTTGATTTATTCATAAAATGTATTACTCAAGTTCAGCATCTATTGGAGTTTGTTATTTCCTCTATCTCAAACAGAATGCTAATTGCCATTTAGTTCCTTTTGCTGTGAAATTCTGTCAAGATATATTGGAAGATAAAAATAAAATCATTTTTATTTTAAAAGTCGAGTTCCATGACTGGAGTTTGGGTCGCTGAGGCACCTACTTTCAGAGTACCTGGACCTTTTGGTGTCTCTCGGGGTGGTACTGGAAAGTCACCCTCCTGGAGGACTTCAATGCCACCGACAGAGACACCTTAAGAGGTGTGATTGGAAGGAATGGCTTCTCTAATCTGAACTTCATTGGTATTTTGTTGTTGGACTTTTGTGTTTGTCATAGTTTCTCCATAACAAACACAGTGTTTGGGTATAATGGTGTCCGCTATTATACGTGGAATCAGGACACCGTCAGCAGGAGATTGAAAAAAGACTTTATAGTTGTTTCATGCGACCTTCAGCCATGAATCTTGGATACTTGGGTAAAGAGATGGGAAGAAGTGTCTATTGGTCACTAGCTGGTGATAAGTTTGATTTGCTGGCAGGAGAAGGAGCCGGAAAGAATTGGCAGACCTAAACGTACTGTGAAGGTCTAATGGGAGCGTCTCTTTCAGGGAGGTTCTTAACTCCTACATCTGGGAGAACTTCAAACAGGTACAGAGGGAGGTTGGTGATGTTGAGTCAGGGTGGACCGTGTTCTCCATCTCCATTGTCTCTGCTGCGGTTTAGATCTGTGGTAGAAAGGTCTCTAGTGCCTGTCGTGATGGCAACCTTCAAACACGGTGGTGTACACTGTAAGTAATGGATGCCGTTAAGATGAAGGAGGAGTCCTAAGAAGCTTGGTTGGCTTGTGGGACTACAGAGGCAGCAGACAGGTACTGGAAGTCTAATTGAGCTGTGAGCCAGAATGTTGAAAAAGCAAAAACTCTGTTCTGGGAGGAGTTTGGTGAAGCCATGGAGAAGGACTATCGGTCGGCCTCAAAGATATTCTGGTAAACCATCTGGAGCCTCAGGAGGGTAAAGCAGTTTTCTACAGTTACAGTTTTCAGTTAGGTGGGGAGGGGTTAACTTGAACTGAGGACATTGTCAGGCTGTGGAAGGAATACTTGGAGAATCTCCTCAATCCTGCTGGCACGCCTTCTCTTGAGGAAGCAGACGCTGAGGACACTGGGGTGGGGCTGTCCATCACCCAAGCTGAAGTCACAGAGGTAGTCCACGAGCTTCATCGACTACCTCTGTGACTTCAGCTTGGTACCCGACAAGCTCTTCGATGGCAAGGCTCCGGGGGTAGATGAGGTCCGCCCAGAATACCTCAAGTCTCTGGATGCTGTGGGAGTGTCTTGGCTGGTACATCTCTGCAGCATTACATGCCGGTCTAGAACCGTACCACTGGATAGGTAGACAGTAGATGTAGCTCCTTGTTTCAAGAGGAGGAGACCGCAGGGTGTGTTCCAACTATCAGGGAATCAAACTCCTCATCTTTCCTGGCAAAGTCTATGCCGGGGTACTGGAGAGGAGAGTCGGTCTGATAGTAGAACCTCAGACCCAAGAACAACAGTGCGGTTTCCATCCTGGTTGTTGAACGGTGGACCAGCTCTACACCCTCTTAAGGATCCTGGAAAGTTTGTGGGAGTTTGTTCAACCAATCCTAATATTTTTTGTGGATTTGGAGAAGACGTTCAACCGCGTTCCACGTGGTGTCCTGTGGAGGGTGCTCTGGGAGTATGGGGTCCAGGGAGCCTTACTGAAGGCTGTCCTGTCACTGTATGACCGGAGCAGGACATTGGTTCACAAACCCAGCAGTAAGTCAGACCTGTTCCCAGTGCATGTTGGACTCCGTCAAGCCTGCCCTTTGTCACCGGTTCTGTTCATAGTCTTTATGGACAGAATTTCTAGGCCCAGCCAGGGCCTGGATGGGTTCTGGTTTGGGAACCACAGGATCTCATCCTTGCTCTTTGCAGATGATGTTTTCTTGCTGCCTTCATTGAGCCAGGACCTCCAGCATGCACTGGGGAAGATCACATCGGATGAGGGTCAGAACCACTAAGTCTGAGGCCATGGTTCTGGACCAAGAAAGGTATTTTGGCCTCTCTGGGTTTATGGAGAGCTCCTTCCTCCGGTGGGGGAGTTTAAATTTCTTAGATCTTGTTCACAAGTGAGGGAAAATCGGAGCCTGGGATTGACAAGCGGATTGGATCCGGCATAATACGGTCGCTGGAACGGACCACCGTGGTGAAGGTGGGGTTAAGCCAGAAAACAAAGCTCTAAATTTACCAGTCAATCTTTGCTCAAGTGCTTCATATCGTCGTACCTATGGTCATGAGTTCTGAGTCTTGACCCAAAGAACCAAGTCCCAAACACAAGCGGCGGGAATGAGCTTCCTCCAGAGGGTGGCTGGGAGAGAAGCTCAGCCACTTGGAGAGAGCTCGGACTAGAGCCGCTTCTGCTCCATATCCAGCGGAGACGGTTGAGATGGCTCGAGCATCTGATCCGGATGCCTCCTTAACGCCTCCTTGAGGAAGTGTTCCAGTCATGTCTCAATGGATGGAGGGCCCAGAAAAGACCCAGGACACGTTGGAGAGACTATGTCCCTCGAATAGCGGGATCTCAGGGTCCCCCCAGAGGACCTGGAGGAAGTGACCGGGGGGAGAGGGAAGTCTGGGCATCTTTGCTTAGACTGCTGACCTCAAAACCCATAACCAGGTGAGCGGATGAAGATGTGAGGTAGGATGGATGGATGTTTCTGAAGCTGTAAAGTTGCAATATCACAAAAAATGTAAACTATTCTTAAGACTGCAAACATTAAAGGGGAAGATTTATCAAAGAGAGACAGCATTCTGAATAATCCAGAAGGTTTCAGTTGTGTTTGCTGCTTTGCTGCAGGTGTTCCTGATTCAGTTTGTGTTGATATGAATCAGAGGGTTTTTGTACAGAAAAGCAGCTCATTGAGTCACTGTGTCTACTGGCTGCACAGTAATAAACGCCGCTGTCTGTGTGGTTCAGCTTCTGCAGGTGGAGATCCGATTTCTCTGATCCTTCTCCAC
The DNA here is from genome assembly GCA_003999625.1 of Oryzias javanicus. Classification (NCBI taxonomy): domain Eukaryota; kingdom Metazoa; phylum Chordata; class Actinopteri; order Beloniformes; family Adrianichthyidae; genus Oryzias; species Oryzias javanicus. The sequence continues at coordinate 24,625,003 of CM012458.1, forward strand.
TTATTTGGAATTTCTGATTAAATTTCTCTTCCACACTCGGGCTGGTAACTACGATGTATCCGATGAGATTCAGAGCAGAGTCATCCTGGAGCTTCTGGTACCACAATATTGTATCATATGAAGAGACGGAGTGACTACAGCTGATAGCTGCAGAAACCTGAGATGTTCCTAATATTGCTGCTGCTGGATCCTGATGGACTTTGCTGCTCAGTGAGACATCTGTGTTGAAAGAAGAAAAGACATGAAGAAGAGACTAAAGAGTCCATTGGATGAAGCAGATGAAGGTCAGACCTACAGGAGAAGCAGAGAAGCAGCAGAGAGATCCTGCAGACGTTTCTGATCATCATGTCTGGATCTTCCTCTTTGTCTCCGTGTGGACTGACAGCATGAACATGACAGGAGATCAGCTCAGAGGGGAGGAGCCACCAGCTGGAAACCAATCAGACTCTCTAGCTCCCTCTAGAGGACAGCGCTGGTGGTTTCAGCTCCCAGGTTTTTGTTCAGCTCTCTCATTGGTTTGTATCACTGTGTTGACTCACAGCACAGAAATACAAGCCTTTATCTTCAGGCTGCACCTTCTTCACTGTGAATGTTCCTCTCTCAGCTTCTGTCTTGGAGGCTGAGAAGTTATCTTTACTGAAATTTCCAAAGTCATGTTCTCCGTCCCTCTGAGCTGTAGACGTGAAGACGATCTGCTCCATCATTTTTCCAGGCAGCTGTCTGTACCAGTACATCTGATAATACTGAACACCCTTTGTGTGGCTGCAGGTCATGGTTGCATTTTGACCCTCGTCCTTCCACAGCATGGAGGTCTGGCTGACATCACTTCCATCAGTCCCACCTGAGTGGAGAACAATGACAGTTCCAGAGATGAAGATCTGATCCTTGAATCAATCTGAGGATGTTCCAGAGTTTTACCTTTGATCCAGAGAACAAACAGCAACAAGCTGAGGAGACCACGTCTGCTAGAAGTCATGATGGAAAGAAGAAGTCTTGGTTATGTCTGGATGAAGTTAAAGAGATGAAGCTCTGCAGGGAGGCGTGTCTCTGCAGGCTGAGCTCTTCTCTCATTGGAGGATCAGTTCAGTTCAGTCACATGTGAAACTTCTTCAAACTGTTTCTGCTCTAAAAACTGCAGAGTGTGATGGAGGATCAGTGAGTGATGTGTCTGCAGCTGTTAGTCTCTGGAAGAGAGAGAGACTGATGGAGGTTTAGAGATAAACTATGAAGAATCAGGAGAAAAGAGAGAAGATTCTGACTGAACATGGAATGTTTTATATTGATCTTTTAGTACTGGCTGAGGCTGTTTTATTCACTTTTTATTGCCACCCTGGTCAGAGAACCATGTGATAAATTCATAATAAAAAATGGCAGTTCTTTTGTTGGTTTTATCTCCATAGCAACCGTATCATTTTTTTGTATTGTCTGGAGGGAACGGACAGTTTTATGTCATTTTTAGGAGAATCGGCAAAAGTAAATTTTCGGACTCCCTTAGCAACCGAGGTTTTTTTCCAACCACGCCCAAATTTTTCCTATTTTCATATTTTGTTTAGCTTGAATTAAAAATTAATGTATTAAATATTTACCAAAAAATTTGATCAACAAGGTAAAACTATTTTATAAGCTTGCCATACTAACATCATTAAAGTTTTTGAAAAGTAAAACCATTATTTTCTCTTTTAAGTAGCTTCCTGGAGGAGTTAGGAAGCGGATATATCAAAATATTTAGGAGGAGTTTAAATTTGTAGGTGGTACTAAGAGTGTTTTCTTAAAGTTGTTTTATTTATTCAAGATGAAAAGAAAAGAGTCCAGTAAAGGAACTCATTTATTTTTTAGAGTTCCAAATGTGATATTTGATCATTTAAATAGATAAAGTTTACTCTGAAAGACTTCAGAAAATCATGGCGTAGCTCCTTTAAGTTGGTTTTATCTCCATAGCAACTGTATTATTTTTTCGTCGTCTTAAGGTGACGAACAGGTTTGTGTCATTTTTAAAAGAATCAGTAAAAGTAAATTTTGGGATTTTCATAGTAACGGAGGTTATTTTCTAACCACACCCACATTTTTTATATTTTCATGTTGTAAGTTATATTGTTTTATTCAGCTTGAGTCAACGATTCAGGTATTAAATAATTGGAATATTCTGGAATAAAATCTGTGATCATCAGGGAAACAGTTTTTAAATCTCGTCACGCTAACATCAGAAATTTATTGGTAAATTTCTTTTTATATGTTAAGATTCATGTGATAAATGATCTCGTTGTTTATCCTTTAGCAGCACTTGGATCATTTTTTTACTCCAACTACTCATGTGTGGAATGTGTCTCGTAAAGTCTCCAGAAAATAACAAAACAAACTCCACCCTGTAGGAGGCGCTGTGGGTCCTGAGAACGTTGTTGGGTCTCCGGGCCTGCAGGTACATCCTTCTCAGAAGATTCACATTTTATTCTTTCTGCAGAGAAGATAAACGATGACATCACAGCGGGAGAAACCATCGGGACAAAGGAACGAGGACAAAATCTGTTTTGAGGATCAAAAAAAAAAAAAAACCAGAAGACACATCACAGATATACAAAGGAAGTTTAAAATGTATTATGGGATGGACACAGGCGGTCATTTTTCTTTTCTTTTTTTTTTTAGCAAAGTTTAAAATGTTTTAGTTTTCACATTTTTCCTGCATTTTGGGGGAAAAAAAAACTTTTGCTTGATTGAACTTCATGAAATTTGACAAACACAAAACCAGTAAAATCTACAACCACAACGAAAGCTTTGTTGACCTTTGACCTAAGGAGGGTCGCCATCTTGAATCTATAAAAATAAAAATACTTTTAGTACTAGCTATAAATTGAAACTCCTCCTAAATATTTTATATACCCCCTTCCTAACTCCTACAGCATCATCTTGGAAATAAAAGTTGGTTTTTACTTTACTAAAACTCCCCCCCCCCCCCCAGCAGCTTGGTCCCGCCTACAATGCAGACGAGGTTCTGGGAGATCTCAAACACGCCTAATAAATAGATGTGTTTGAATTGACTTGCGCCTCCCCTGCTTCGTTGACGAGACTAAGCTGCTGCAAGAGGGGGCGGAGAAAGGCGCCTGAGATGAATGTGGACGACGAGACTGCACGAGAACGAGGAGTTGGGGGTTGTCCTCAACATTCGGATGAATTTTAATACGCCACTCCTCCTAGTATGATCTGTGCTGTTATGTCTTTTATAGTATTTTTTTTACATCTCTTAGAGTAAAACAGATAAAAAAAATAGTCGGGGGATTCATTACATGTGCACAATCCCAAATAAACAGATAAAATGATAATTAAAGTTCATTTTAAAGACAACTATGACACAAATAACCACAGATTATTTAAAATCTTGTATATTTTTTGATCAGCGATTCACTACCTTCTAGAAAGAGTAAAAAAATACACAGATTTCCTTCATTTAGTGCCAGATATTTCACATTAAACTACAAGAACTTTCATGACACCGTTTCCCACAATGCATTGTTTTGTAGTCGTCAAGGCGGCTTGCAGCCAGCGCAGTACCTATTTTCTGGCTCCCCAGCTTAGGTAGGTGCCTTGACCCCGCCCCTTTCTCACGATACTTCATGTCGTCGCAAATGTGACGTCTGTGACAGAAACTAACCAGCATGCACCGCGATCTCAACCTAATAGGTACTGCCACATGGAAGATGACAAAACAATGCATTGTGGGAAACGGTGTCCACACAGTTCTTGTAGATCGACGTGAAATAACTGGTTTTAAATGAAGGAAATCTGAGTATTTTTTAATTCTTTCTGGAAGGTAGTGAAACACTGATGAAAAACTAATCAAGATTTCAGATAATCTGTGGTTATTTCTGTTATTGTTTCCTCTAAAAATGAACTTTAATTTAATTTTATTTATTTATTTGGGACAGAGCACATGAACTGAATCATTTTTTATCTGTTTTACTCTAAAAGATTTAAAAATAATCTAAAAGACAGAACATCACAGATCATACTAGGAGGAGTGGCAGATTAACTTTCAGCCAGGACGACCCCCAACTCCATGTTCTCGTACAGTCTCGTCCTCCCCCCCCCCCCCCCCCCCCCCCCCCCCCTCTGCTGTGGTCTCCTTCAGTGACATGTGGAGGTTTTTGGTACAGCAGAGCAGTGATGTGAAGCACTGTGGAGACGAGCTGCACACAAGTAACGGCTCTGCTGCTCTCACGGCTTCCTGCTACGGTTAAGGTGAAGGTCTGGTCTTTGTCGGCGCTGCCGCCCATCGTCACGTTCTGTCCTTCCTCTGGAGAGGAGCTTCCTGAGATCAGTATCCAGAAGCTGCATCTGACCGTCCTCTGACTGTTTGTACCACAGACCGTTATTATAGTTCTGGATGCTGTGGGAACATTTGAGTTCAGCTTTCTCTCCAGCACGTGTGAAGACATGTGCAGGCGTCTGGGTGATCTGGTCCATCAGAGATGAAGCTGCAGAACAGAACCAGAACCCGCTCCATCAACTGGGTCATCTGTGCTTGTAGAAGTGAGAGGAAAGTTTCTCTGACTTTACCTGAAAGCAGGAGGAACTGCAGACTGATGCAGCACACAGACAGGATCTTCATGTTGACTCTCAGAACGTTTGCTTCTGTTTGCACGCTCTGTTGGTGCGGAAGACCAAGGAGGGAGGGGCCACTGTGACTCCGCCTCTTTTCCTATCGTCTCTGAGCTTCACTGGTTGTTACATGGATCTGAGGAAACCAGGAGGTTCAGTGGACAAACACTGCCCCCTACTGGTTAGAGAAAACCATTTTTTAAAACACATTTATCTTATAAACTGTAAAGTTACAACGATAAAGGTAAATGAAAACTGTTCTAAAGGTTACAAAAACAAAAATGATGATTTATCAAAGAGATCCAGAAGTTTTCAGTTCTGTTTGCTGCTTTGCTGCAGGTGTTCCTGATTCAGTTTGTGTTGATAGGGGAGGAGCCACCAGCTGGAAACCAATCAGACTCTCTAGCTCCCTCTAGAGGACAGCGCTGGTGGTTTCAGCTCCAGGTTTTTGTTCAGCTCTCTCATTGGTTTGTATCACTGTGTTGACTCACAGCACAGAAATACAAGCCTTTATCTTCAGGCTGCACCTTCTTCACTGTGAATGTTCCTCTCTCAGCTTCTGTCTTGGAAGCTGAGAACTTCTTATCTTTATTGAAATTTCCAAAGTCGTGTTCTTCATCTTTTTTCCCAGGAGTTGTGTACACGATCAGCTCCATCATTTTTCCAGGCAGCTGTCTGTACCAGTACATCTGGAAATATGTAGCATCCTTTGTGTGGCTGCAGGTCATGGTTGCATTTTGACCCACGTCCTTCCACAGCATGGAGGTCTGGCTGACATCACTTCCATCAGTCCCACCTGAGTGGAGAACAATGACAGTTCCAGAGATGAAGATCTGATCCTTGAATCAATCTGAGGATGTTCCAGAGTTTTACCTTTGATCCAGAGAACAAACAGCAACAAGCTGAGGAGACCACGTCTGCTAGAAGTCATGATGGAAAGAAGAAGTCTTGGTTATGTCTGGATGAAGCTCTGCAGGGAGGCGTGTCTCTGCAGGCTGAGATCCACTGATCTGAGGAAACATGAGGAGGTTTAGTGAGCAAACACTGCCCCCTACTGGTTCAAATGACCAAACCACACATTCATTTCCTTTTTAACATAGATCTTCTGATAGTAGCTCTTTGATTTCTTTATAAAATGTATTACTCAAGTTCAGCATCTATTGGAGTTTGTCATTTCCTCTATCACAGACAGAATGTTGATTGCCATTTAGTTCCTTTTGCTGTGAAATTCTGTCAAGATATATTGGAAGATAAAAATAAATCATTTTTATTTTAAAAGTCGAGTTCCATGACTGGTTTTTGGGTCACTGAGGCACCTACTTTCAGAGTACCTGGCCCTTTTGGTGTCTCTCAAGGTGGTACTGGAAAGTCACCCTCCTGGACTTCAATGCCACCGACAGAGACACCTTAAGAGGTGTGATTGGAAGGAATGGCTTCTCTAAACTGAACTTCATTGGTATTTTGTTGTTGGACTTTTGTGTTTTTCATAGTTTTTCCATAACAAACACAGTGTTTGAGTATAATGGTGTCCACCATTACACATGGAATCAGGACACCGTCAGCAGGAGATTAAAAAAAGACTTTATAGTTGTTTCATGCGACCTTCAGCCATGAATCTTGGATACTTGGGTAAAGAGATGGGAAGAAGTGTCTATTGGTCACTACCTGCTGATAAGTTTGATTTGCTGGCAGGAGAAGAAGCCGGAAAGAATTGGCAGACCTAAACGTACTGTGAAGGTCTAATGGGAGCGTCTCTTTCAGGGAGGTTCTTAACTCCTACATCTGGGAGAGCTTCAAACAGGTACAGAGGGAGGTTGGTGATGTTGAGTCAGGGTGGACCGTGTTCTCCATCTCCATTGTCTCTGCTGCTGTTTGGATCTGTGGTAGAAAGGTCTTTGGTGCCTGTCGTGATGGCAACCTTCAAACACGGTGGTGTGCACTGTAAGTAATGGATGCCGTTAAGATGAAGGAGGAGTCCTAAGAAGCCTGGTTGGCTTGTGGGACTCCAGAGGCAGCAGACAGTTACTGGAAGTCTAAGTGAGCTGCGAGCCAGAATGTTGAAAAAGCAAAAACTCTGTTCTGGGAGGAGTTTGGTGAGGCCATGGAGAAGGACTATCGGTCGGCCTCAAAGAAACCATCTGGAGCCTCAGGAGGGTAAAGCAGTTTTCTACAGTTACAGTTTTCAGTTAAGTGGGGAGGGGTTGACTTGAACTGAGGACATTGTCAGGCTGTGGAAGGAATACTTGGAGAATCTCCTCAATCCTGCTTGCACGCCTTCTCTTGAGGAAGCAGACGCCGAGGACACTGGGGTGGGGCTGTCCATCACCCAAGCTGAAGTCACAGAGGTAGTCCACGAGCTTCATCGACTACCTCTGTGACTTCAGCTTGGTACCCGATAAGCTCCTCGATGGCAAGGCTCCGGGGGTGGATGAGGTCCGCCCAGAATACCTCAAGTCTCTGGATGCTGTGGGAGTGTCTTGGCTGGTACATCTCTGCAGCATTGCATGCTGGTCTGGAACCGTACCACTGGATAGGTAGACAGTAGATGTAGCTCCTTGTTTCAAGAGGAGGGGACCGCAGGGTGTGTTCCAACTATCAGGGAATCAAACTCCTCAGCCTCTCTGGGAAAGCCTATGCCGGGGTACTGGAGAGGAGAGTCGGTCTGATAGTAGAACCTAAGACCCAAGAACAACAGTGCGGTTTCCGTCCTGGTTGTGGAACGGTGGACCAGCTCTACACCCTCTTTAGGATCCTGGAAAGTTTGTGGGAGTTCATTCAACCAATCCTAATATTTTTTGTGGATTTGGAGAAGGCGTTCAACCGCGTTCCACGTGGTGTCCTGTGGAGGGTGCTCTGGGAGTATGGGGTCCAGGGAGCCTTACTGAAGGCTGTCCTGTCACTATATGACCGGAGAAGGACATTGGTTCACATAGCCAGCAGTAAGTCAGACCCGTTCCCAGTGCATGTTGGACTCCGTCAGGCCTGCCCTTTATCAGCGGTTCTGTTCATAGTCTTTATGGACAGAATTTCTAGGCGCAGCCAGGGCCTGGATGGGTTCTGGTTTGGGAACCACAGGATCTCATCCTTGCTCTTTGCAGATGATGTTTTCTTGCTGCCTTCATTGAGCCAGGACCTCCAGCATGCACGGGGGCAGATCACATCAAAGTGTGAAGCGGCTGGGATGAGGGTCAGAACCACTAAGTCTGAGGCCATGGTTCTGGACCAAGAAAGGTATTTTGGCCTCTCTGGGTTTATGGAGAGCTCCTTCCTCCGGTGGGGGAGTTTAAGTTTCTTAGATCTTGTTCACACGTGAGGGAAAATCGGAGCCTGGGATTGACAAGCAGATTGGATCCGGCATTATACAGTCGCTGGAATGGACCATCGTGGTGAAGGGGGGGGTTAAGCCAGAAAACAAAGCTCCAAATTTATCAGTCAATCTTTGTTCAAGTGCTTCATATCGTCGTACCTATGGTCATGAGTTCTGAGTCGTGACCCAAAGAACCAAGTCCCAAACACAAGCGGCGGGAATGAGCTTCCTCCAGAGGGTGGCTGGGAGAGAAGCTCAGCCACTTGGAGAGAGCTCGGAGAAGAGCCGCTTCTGCTCCATATCCAGCGGAGACGGTTGAGATGGCTCGAGCATCTGATCCGGATGCCTCCTTAACGCCTCCTTGAGGAAGTGTTCCAGTCATGTCTCAATGGATGGAGGGCCCAGAAAAGACCCAGGACACGTTGGAGAGACTACGTCCCTCGACTAGCCCGGAAAGATCTCAGGGTCCCCCCAGAGGACCTGGAGGAAGTGACCGGGGGGGGAGGGAAGTCTGGGAATCTTTTCTTAGACTGCTGACCTGATGTTTCTGAAGCTGTAAAGTTGCAATATCACAAAAAATGTAAACTATTCTTAAGACTGCAAACATTAAAGGGGAAGATTTATCAAAGAGAGACAGCATTCTGAATAATCCAGAAGGTTTCAGTTGTGTTTGCTGCTTTGCTGCAGGTGTTCCTGATTCAGTTTGTGTTGATATGAATCAGAGGGTTTTGGTACAGAAAAGCAGCTCATTGAGTCACTGTGTCTACTGGCTGCACAGTAATAAACGCCGCTGTCTGTGTGGTTCAGCTTCTGCAGGTGGAGATCCGATTTCTCTGATCCGTCTCCACTTATTTGGAAATTCTGCTTAAATTTCTCTTCAAGAGTCGGATTTGTGAGAAAGATGTATCCGATGAGATTCAGAGCAGAATCATCCTGGAGCTTCTGGTACCACAATATTGTATCATATCTAGAGACGGAGTGACTACAGCTGATAGTTGCAGAAACCTGAGATGTTCCTAATATTGCTGCTGCTGGATCCTGATGGACTTTGCTGCTCAGTGAGACATCTGTGTTGAAAGAAGAAAAGACATGAAGAAGAGACTAAAGAGTCCATTGGATGAAGCAGATGAAGGTCAGACCTACAGGAGAAGCAGAGAAGCAGCAGAGAGATCCTGCAGACGTTTCTGATCATCATGTCTGGATCTTCCTCTTTGTCTCCGTGTGGACTGACAGCATGAACATGACAGGAGATCAGCTCAGAGGGGAGGAGCCACCAGCTGGAAACCAATCAGACTCTCTAGCTCCCTCTAGAGGACAGCGCTGGTGGTTTCAGCTCCCAGGTTTTTGTTCAGCTCTCTCATTGGTTTGGATCACTGTGTTGACTCACAGCACAGAAATACAAGCCTTTATCTTCAGGCTGCACCTTCTTCACTGTGAATGTTCCTCTCTCAGCTTCTGTCTTGGAGGCTGAGAAGTTATCTTTACTGAAATTTCCAAAGTCGTGATCTTCTTTGCCCGTCATAGTGAAGACGATCAGCTCCATCATTCTTCCAGGCAGCTGTCTGTACCAGTACATCTGATAATACTGAACACCCTTTGTGTGGCTGCAGGTCATGGTTGCATTTTGACCCTCGTCCATCCACAGCATGGAGGTCTGGCTGACATCACTTCCATCAGTCCCACCTGAGTGGAGAACAATGACAGTTCCAGAGATGAAGATCTGATCCTTGAATCAATCTGAGGATGTTCCAGAGTTTTACCTTTGATCCAGAGAACAAACAGCAACAAGCTGAGGAGACCACGTCTGCTAGAAGTCATGATGGAAAGAAGAAGTCTTGGTTATGTCTGGATGAAGTTAAAGAGATGAAGCTCTGCAGGGAGGCGTGTCTCTGCAGGCTGAGCTCTTCTCTCATTGGAGGATCAGTTCAGTTCAGTCACATGTGAAACTTTTTCAAACTGTTTCTGCTCTAAAAACTGCAGAGTGTGATGGAGGATCAGTGAGTGATGTGTCTGCAGCTGTTAGTCTCTGGAAGAGAGAGAGACTGATGGAGGTTTAGAGATAAACTATGAAGAATCAGGAGAAAAGAGAGAAGATTCTGACTGAACATGGAATGTTTTTATTCAAATCTTTATTTAAATGACGTATTTCACACAGCTGGACACGACTTCAACATATCAAGTACCGTTTAAATGAAAACATTTAATTTTGAGTGTCCTTGTATCTCACAGGTGCTACCCGCCCTCACCATCCCCCCATCTCCTCCTTCTGACCGACCCTCGCTGGATTCCTTTACAAATGGCAGCTTTTCTGTTGGTTTTATCTCCATAGCAACCATATATTTTTTTCTTCGTCTGGAAGTGACGAACAGGTTTATGTCATTTTGAACAGAATCTGCTAAAGTAAATTCTTGGATTTCCTTAGCAACAGAGGTTTTTTGCTAACCACGCTAACATTTTTAACATCATCATTTTGTAAGTTATATGGTTTTGTTCAGCTTGAACCAACGATTCTTATATCAAATATTCGTAAGAGTCCAGGAAAAAAGTGCGATCAACAGGGTAACTCTACTTTTGGAAGCTCGCCGCGCTAACGTCATGAACGTTTGTCATGAGTAAAAATCAACTTTTTTCTAGTAGTAGATTCCTAATGATGCTCGAGGAGTTAGGAGGGGACAGATCGAGATATTTAGGAGGAGTTTAAATTATATCTGGTACTGAAAGTGTTTTTGTTTTTTAATTCAAGATGGTGACCTCCTTAGGTCAAAAGTCAACAAAGCTTTGGTTGAGGTTGTAGATTAACTGATCGTGTGCTTGTGGAGAGAAAATAGACTCACTCTGATTGGTGCATGCATAATTCTTGATTCGTGCATAAATTTGGATTTGTGCGTGCATAATTCTTGGTTTGTAACTAATATAATACATTTTTTGCAAAAGTAAAAACATTACAAAAATTAAAAAAATACAAAATGCAATTTACACATGCACACATTAAAATTACAACAGCCTGGAACTAATTACTCAAAAATATATTTTTAAAATACACACGGATCACCTCTTACACACGCACACAGCCTTAGTTACCCACAAATCTACCGTGAGACTCTTTTCTCGTCTCACAAATTCGTCCGTGAGGGATGTGTTCAAGTACTACCAGGATGCTCGTTCCCCATAGTTTTCTTGTCAGCCGTTTTAAACTTTGATTGTGAATAACATCCAGTAAAACTAGACATTTTCCCACTTTCTTGAAAATATACTCTCAATGATTAATATAAAAAGTCTAAATAAACGCTTTTAAAACACTTATACTTTTAAAAATAAGAATTTTTCCAGAAAAGGGCGCTTCAAGCTGCAGCGGCTTCTCTGACAGCGCCTCCAGCATGAAGCTCCGTCCTGAGGGCTGGTCACCAGCCACGGGGATAGGAACCGAGCCTTCTAAACTTTTTCAGTTCCAAGCGGGCCGGTACCGCTTGTAATCGCCGCGTTTTCTGACCAGAACTCTGTGTATGTTCTTCATAAACGGCAGCGGAAAGCGCGCTGGGGAGAGGGGGAATCCGCGGGCGCTCTGGTCTGACCCTCCCGCGGAACCTCGCGGGGGGACCGGCAGCAGAACGCGGCGATTGCACCATGAGACCCTTCTAAACAACCGCCGGGCAGAGGGGCTCAATCAGCCAACCGGGCCGGTTAAGATCACGGGATCACATGGACAGATCTCAATACCCTATGGAGAGAAAATATACTCACTATGATTTGTGTGTGCATAATTCTTGATTTGTGCGTAAATTAGGATCTGTGCGTGCATATATATGATTGGTGCATGCATAATTCTTGATTCGTGCATAACTTTGGATTTGTGCGTGCGTGATTCTTGATTTGTGCATAAATTTGGATTTGTGCGTGCGTAATTCTTGATTTGTAACTAATATAATAAATTTTTTGCAACAGTAAAAAATTACAAAAATTAAAAAAAATACAAAATGCAATTTACACATGCACAAATCAAAATTACAACAGCCTGAAACTAATTACTCAAAATATATTGTTAAAATACACACGGATCACCTCTTACACACGCACACAGCCAAAGTTACACACAATTCTACCGTGAGACTCTTTTCACGTCTCACAAATTCGTCCGTGAGTGATGCGTTCAAGTACTACCAGGATGCTCGTTCACCATAGTTTTCATGTGAGCCATTTTAAACTTTGATTGTGAATAACATCCAGTAAAACTAGACATTTTCCCACTTTATTAAAAATATATTCTCAATATAATTAATATAAAAAGTCTAAATAAGCAATTTTAAAGCATTTGTACTTTTAAAAATAAGGATATTTCCAGAAAAGGGCGCTTCGAGCTGCAGCGGCTTCTCTTGATGCATGCACCAATCATATATACGCACGCACAGATCCTAATTTACGCACAAATCAAGAATTATGCACGCACAAATCATAGTGAGTCTATTTTGTCTCCGTACAATACTGCGTTCCTCCGCCGTTCTCCCCGGCCAGGATCCGCGGGGCGGGGGGATCAGACCAGAGAAACCCCCCACCACCCCCGCGTTGATGAGGAGCGCTGTCAGAGAAGCAGTTGCAGCTCGAAGCCACTTTTCTATAAATATTCTTATTTTTAAAAGTATAGGAGTTTTAAAAGCGCATATTTAGACTTTTTATATTAATCATTGAGAGTATATTTTCAGGAAAGTGGGAAAATGTCTAGTTTTACCGTATGTTATTCACAATCGAAGTTTAAAACGGCTGACAAGAAAACTATGATGTACGAGCATTCTGGTAGTACTTGAACGCATCCCTCACAGACGAATTTGTGAGACGTGAAAAGAGTCTCACGGTAGATTTGTGCGTAACTAAGGCTGTGTGCGTGTGTAAGAGGTGTTCCGTGCGTATTTTAAAAATATATTTTTGAGTAATTAGTTTCAGGCTGTTGTAATTTTGATTTGTGCATGTGTAAATTGCATTTTGTATTTTTTTAATTTATGTAATGTTTTTCCTTTTGCAAAAAATGTATTATATTAGTTACAAATCCAAAATTATGCACGAATCAAGAATTATGCATGCACCAATCGAAAATACGCACACACAGATCCTAATTTACGCACAAATCAAGAATTACGCACGCACAAATCAGAGTGAGTCTATTTTCTCTCCATATGTGTTTGTGAAATTTTATGTAGTTCATTTAAGCAAAAGTGTTTTTTTTCTCAAAATGTGAAAATTTCAAACTTTGCTTAAAAAACAACAACAAAAAAAAAAAGAAATGTCCGCCAATCCACAAGTCCTGCAGCCATCCCATAATAGATTTTAAACTTCCTGTGTATTTCTGTGTTGTGTTTTGGTTTTTCTGGTGGAAATCTGAAAAATATTTTTTTATCCTTAAATCAGATTCTGATGGTTTCTCCCGCTGTGATGTCATCGTTTATCTTCACTCTGCAGAAAGAATAAGTGTTTTTGATACGACTGAGGCGGACGCGGCGCTGCGCAGACCGCCTGCGCAGACCGCCTGCGCAGACCGCCTGCGCAGACCGCCTGCGCAGACCGCCTGCGCCGCAGTGCATGCTGGGTAGTTTTTTGCACCGACGTCACATGTGCGCCGTCATGAAGTATGGCGAGAAAGGGGTGGGGTCAAGGCACTTATCTAAACTGGGGAGCCAGAAAATAGGTACTGCCACATGGAAGATGACAAAACAATGCATTGTGGGAAACGGTGTCCACACAGTTCTTGTAGTTAGACTTGAAATAACTGGCGTTAAATGAAGGAAATCTGAGTATTTTTTAATTCTTTCTGGAAGGTAGTGAAACACTGATGAATAAATAAACAAGATTTCAGATAATCTGTGGTTATTTCTGTTATTGTTTCCTCTAAAAATGAACTTTAATTTAATTTTATTTATTTATTCAGGACAGAGGTCATGAACTGAATCCTTTTTTATCTGTTTTACTCTAAAAGATTTAAAAATAATCTAAAAGACAGAACAGTACAGATCATACTAGGAGGAGTGGCAGATTAACTCTCAGCCAGGACGACCCCCAACTCCATGTTCTCGTACAGTCTCGTCCCCCCCCCCGCCGCCTGCAGCAGCTTGGTCCCGCCTACGATGCAGACGAGGTTCTGGGAGATCTCAAACACGCCTAATAAATGAGTGAATCTTCTCCTTCAGTCCAGATCTGCTGCTGCACCACAGATGAAAGTGGTGAGCAAACGCTGCCTCCTAGTGGATGAAAGGTGAGCACATGGATCCTCCCTGAGGAGGTTTCTGTGCTGATCTCTCTGCTGTGGTCTCCTTCAGTGACATGTGGAGGTTTTTGTACAGCAGAGCAGTGATGTGAAGCACTGTGGAGACGAGCTGCACACAAGTAAACGGCTCTGCTGCTCTCACGGCTTCCTGCTACGGTTAAGGTGAAGGTCTGGTCTTTGTCGGCGCTGCCGCCCATCGTCACGTTCTGTCCTTCCTCTGGAGAGGAGCTTCCTGAGATCATGTATCCCAGAAGCTGCATCTGACCGTCCTCTGACTGTTTGTACCACAGACCGTTATCATAGTTCTGGATGCTGTGGGAACATTTGAGTTCAGCTTTCTCTCCAGCACGTGTGAAGACATGTGCAGGCGTCTGGGTGATCTGGTCCATCAGAGATGAAGCTGCAGAACAGAACCAGAACCCGCTCCATCAACTGGGTCATCTGTGCTTGTAGAAGTGAGAGGAAAGTTTCTCTGACTTTACCTGAAAGCAGGAGGAACTGCAGACTGATGCAGCACACAGACAGGATCTTCATGTTGACTCTCAGAACGTTTGCTTCTGTTTGCACGCTCTGTTGGTGCGGAAGACCAAGGAGGGAGGGGCCACTGTGACTCCGCCTCTTTTCCTATCATCTCTGAGCTTCACTGTTTGTTGTGTTTCTGCAGCTCTGCTGTTCTCTGACTCATAAACGTTTAGCAGTGAGGACTATTTACATGGATCTGAGGAAACCAGGAGGTTCAGTGGACAAACACTGCCCCCTACTGGTTAGAGAAAACTATTTTTTAAAACATATTTATCTTAAAAGCTGTAAAGTTACAACAATAAAGGTAAATGAAAACTGTTCTAAAGGTTACAAAAACAAAAATGATGATTTATCAAAGAGATCCAGAAGGTTTCAGTTGTGTTTGCTGCTTTGCTGCAGGTGTTCCTGATTCAGTTTGTGTTGATAGGGGAGGAGCCACCAGCTGGAAACCAATCAGACTCTCTAGCTCCCTCTAGAGGACAGCGCTGGTGGTTTCAGCTCCCAGGTTTTTGTTCAGCTCTCTCATTGGTTTGTATCACTGTGTTGACTCACAGCACAGAAATACAAGCCTTTATCTTCAGGCTGCACCTTCTTCACTGTGAATGTTCCTCTCTCAGCTTCTGTCTTGGAGGCTGAGAACTTCTTTTTACTGAAATTTCCAAAGTCGTGATCTTCTTTGCCCGTCATAGTGAAGACAATCTGCTCCATCATTCTTCCAGGCAGCTGTCTGTACCAGTACATCTGATAATATAAACCACCCTTTGTGTGGCTGCAGGTCATGGTTGCATTTTGACCCTCGTCCATCCACAGCATGGAGGTCTGGCTGACATCACTTCCATCAGTCCCACCTGAGTGGAGAACAATGACAGTTCCAGAGATGAAGATCTGATCCTTGAATCAATCTGAGGATGTTCCAGAGTTTTACCTTTGATCCAGAGAACAAACAGCAACAAGCTGAGGAGACCACGTCTGCTAGAAGTCATGATGGAAAGAAGAAGTCTTGGTTATGTCTGGATGAAGTTCAAGAGATGAAGCTCTGCAGGGAGGCGTGTCTCTGCAGGCTGAGATCCACTGATCTGAGGAAACATGAGGAGGTTTAGTGAGCAAACACTGCCCCCTACTGGTTCAAATGACCAAACCACACATTCATTTGTTTTTTAACATAGATCTTCTGGTAGTAGCTCTTTGATTTATTCATAAAATGTATTACTCAAGTTCAGCATCTATTGGAATTTGTTATTTCCTCTATCTCAGACAGAATGTTGATTGCCATTTAGTTCCATTTGCTGTGAAATTCTGTCAAGATATATTGGAAGCTAAAGAGTAATCATTTTTATTTTAATAGCTGAGTTCCATGACTGGAGTTTGGGTCACTGAGGCACCTACTTTCAGAGTACCTGGCCCTTTTGGTGTCTCTCGAGGTGGTACTGGAAAGTCACCCTCCTGGAGGACTTCAATGCCACCAACAGAGACACCTCAAGAGGTGTGATTGGAAGGAATGGCTTCTCTAATCTGAACTTCATTGGTATTTTGTTGTTGGACTTTTGTGTTTTTCATAGTTTCTCCATAACAAACACAGTGTTTGAGTATAATGGTGTCCACCATCACACCTGGAATCAGGACACCGTCGGCAGGAGATTAAAAAAGACTTTATAGTTGTTTCATGCGACCTTCAGCCATGAATCTTGGACACTCGGTTAAAAAGATGGGAAGAAGTGTCTATTGGTCACTACCTGCTGATAAGTTTGATTTGCTGGCAGGAGAAGAAGCCGGAAAGAATTGGCAGACCTAAACGTACTGTGAAGGTCTAATGGGAGCGTCTCTTTCAGGGAGGTTCTTAACTCCTACATCTGGGAGAGCTTCAAACAGGTACAGAGGGAGGTTGGTGATGTTGAGTCAGGGTGGACCGTGTTCTCCATCTCCATTGTCTCTGCTGCTGTTTGGATCTGAGGTAGAAAGGTCTCTGGATCCTGTCGTGATGGCAACCTTCAAACACGGTGGTGTACACTTTAAGTAATGGATGCCGTTAAGATGAAGGAGGAGTCCTAACAAGCCTGGTTGGCTTGTGGGACTCCAGAGGCAGCAGACAGGTACTGGAAGTCTAAGTGAGCTGCGAGCCAGAATGTTGAAAAAGCAAAAACTCTGTTCTGGGGAGTTTGGTGAGGCCATGGAGAAGGACTATCGGTCAGCCTCAAAGATATTCTGGTAAACCATCCGGAGCCTCAGGAGGGTAAAGCAGTTTTCTACAGTTACAGTTTTCAGTTAGGTGGGGAGGGGTTGACTTGAACTGAGGACATTGTCAGGCTGTGAAAGGAATACTTGGAGAATCTCCTCAATCCTGCTGGCACGCCTTCTCTTGAGGAAGCAGACGCCGAGGACACTGGGGTGGGGCTGTCCATCACCCAAGCTGAAGTCACAGAGGTAGTCCACGAGCTTCATCGACTACCTCTGTGACTTCAGCTTGGTACCCGACAAGCTCCTCGATGGCAAGGCTCCGGGGGTGGATGAGGTCCGCCCAGAATACCTCAAGTCTCTGGATGCTGTGGGAGTGTCTTGGCTGGTACATCTCTGCAGCATTGCATGCTGGTCTGGAACCGTACCACTGGATAGGGAGATAGTAGTTGTGGTTCCTTGTTTCAAGAGGAGGGGACCGCAGGGTGTGTTCCAACTATCAGGGAATCAAACTCCTCATCTTTCCTGGCAAAGCATATGCCGGGGTACTGGAGAGGAGAGTCGGTCTGATAGTAGAACCTCAAACCCAAGAACAACAGTGCGGTTTCCGTCCTGGTTGTGGAACGGTGGACCAGCTCTACACCCTCTTTAGGATCCTGGAAAGCTTGTGGGAGTTCGTTCAACCAATCCTAATATTTTTTGTGGATTTGGAGAAGACGTTCAACCGCGTTCCACGTGGTGTCCTGTGGAGGGTGCTCTGGGAGTATGGGGTCCAGGGAGCCTTACTGAAGGCTGTCCTGTCACTGTATGACCGGAGCAGGACATTGGTTCAAATAGCCAGCAGTAAGTCAGACCTGTTCCCGGTGCATGTTGGACTCCGTCAGGCCTGCCCTTTGTCACTGGTTCTGTTCATAGTCTTTATGGACAGAATTTCTAGGCCCAGCCAGGGCCTGGATGGGTTCTGGTTTGGGAACCACAGGATCTCATCCTTGCTCTTTGCAGATGATGTTTTCTTGCTGCCTTCATTGAGCCAGGACCTCCAGCATTCACTGGGGAAGATCCCATCGGATGAGGGTCAGAACCACTAAGTCTGAGGCCATGGTTCTGGACCAAGAAAGGTATTTTGGCCTCTCTGGGTTTATGGAGAGCTCCTTCCTCCGGTGGGGGAGTTTAAATTTCTTAGATCTTGTTCACAAGTGAGGGAAAATCGGAGCCTGGGATTGACAAGCAGATTGGATCCGGCATAATACGGTCGCTGGAACGGACCATCGTGGTGAAGGGGGGGTTAAGCCAGAAAACAAAGCTCTAAATTTATCAGTCAATCTTTTTTCAAGTGCTTCATATCGTCGTACCTATGGTCATGAGTTCTGAGTCGTGACCCAAAGAACCAAGTCCCAAATACAAGCGGTGGGAATGAGCTTCCTCCAGAGGGTGATTGGACGAGGAGCTCAGCCACTCGGAGAGAGCTCGGAGAAGAGCCGCTTCTGCTCCATATCCAGCGGAGACGGTTGAGATGGCTCGAGCATCTGATCCGGATGCCTCCTTAACGCCTCCTAGGGGAAGTGCTCCAGTCATTTCTCAATCGGTGGAGGGCCCAGGGAAGACCCAGGACACGTTGGAGAGACTACGTCCCTCGACTAGCCCGGAAAGATCTCAGGGTCCCCCAAGAGGACCTGGAGGAAGTGACCGGGGGGGGGGGGGGGGGGGGGGGGGGTCTGGGCATCTTTGCTTAGACTGCTGACCTGATGTTTCTGAAGCTGTAAAGTTGCAATATCACAAAAAATGTAAACTATTCTTAAGACTGCAAACATTAAAGGGGAAGATTTATCAAAGAGAGACAGCATTCTGAATAATCCAGAAGGTTTCAGTTGTGTTTGCTGCTTTGCTGCAGGTGTTCCTGATTCAGTTTGTGTTGATATGAATCAGAGGGTTTTGGTACAGAAAAGCAGCTCATTGAGTCACTGTGTCGACTGGCTGCACAGTAATAAACGCCGCTGTCTGTGTGGTTCAGCTTCTGCAGGTGGAGATCCGATTTCTCTGATCCGTCTCCACTTATTTGGAATTTCTGCTGAAATTTCACTTCTAGAGTCGGATTTGTGAGAAAGATGTATCCGATGAGATACAGAGCAGAATCATCCTGGAGCTTCTGGTACCACAGAATGACGTTGTATGTAGAGACGGAGTGACTACAGCTGATAGTTGCAGAAACCTGAGATGTTCCTAATATTGCTGCTGCTGGATCCTGATGGACTTTGCTGCTCAGTGAGACATCTGTGTTGAAAGAAGAAAAGACATGAAGAAGAGACTAAAGAGTCCATTGGATGAAGCAGATGAAGGTCAGACCTACAGGAGAAGCAGAGAAGCAGCAGAGAGATCCTGCAGACGTTTCTGATCATCATGTCTGGATCTTCCTCTTTGTCTCCGTGTGGACTGACAGCATGAACATGACAGGAGATCAGCTCAGAGGGGAGGAGCCACCAGCTGGAAACCAGACTCTCTGGCTCCCTCTAGAGGACAGCGCTGGTGGTTTCAGCTCCCAGGTTTTTGTTCAGCTCTCTCATTGGTTTGTATCACTGTGTTGACTCACAGCACAGAAATACAAGCCTTTATCTTCAGGCTGCACCTTCTTCACTGTGAATGTTCCTCTCTCAGCTTCTGTCTTGGAGGCTGAGAACTTCTTATCTTTACTGAAATTTCCAAAGTCATGTTCTTCATCTTTTTTCCCAGGAGTTGTGTACACGATCTGCTCCATCATTTTTCCAGGCAGCTGTCTGTACCAGTACATCTGGAAATATGTAGCACCCTTTGTGTGGCTGCAGGTCATGGTTGCATTTTGACCCTCGTCCATCCACAGCATGGAGGTCTGGCTGACATCACTTCCATCAGTCCCACCTGAGTGGAGAACAATGACAGTTCCAGAGATGAAGATCTGATCCTTGAATCAATCTGAGGATGTTCCAGAGTTTTACCTTTGATCCAGAGAACAAACAGCAACAAGCTGAGGAGACCACGTCTGCTAGAAGTCATGATGGAAAGAAGAAGTCTTGGTTATGTCTGGATGAAGTTAAAGAGATGAAGCTCTGCAGGGAGGCGTGTCTCTGCAGGCTGAGATCCACTGATCTGAGGAAACATGAGGAGGTTTAGTGAGCAAACACTGCCCCTACTGGTTAAAATGACCAAACCACACATTCATTTTTTTTTTTAACATAGATCTTCTGATAGTAGCTCTTTGATTTATTCATAAATGTATTACTCAGTTCAGCATCTATTGGAGTTTGTTATTTCCTCTATCTCAAACAGAATGCTAATTGCCATTTAGTTCCATTTGCTGTGAAATTCTGTCAAGATATATTGGAAGATAAAAATAAATCATTTTTATTTTAATAGCTGAGTTCCATGACTGGTTTTTGGGTCACTGAGGCACCTACTTTCAGAGTACCTGACCCTTTTGGTGTCTCTTCGAGGTTGGTAACTGGAAAGTTCACCCTCCTGGAGGACTTCAATGCCACAACAGAGACACCTTAAGAGGTGTGATTGGAAGGAATGGCTTCTCTAATCTGAACTTCATTGGTATTTTGTTGTTGGACTTTTGTGTTTTCATAGTTTCTCCAAACAAACACAGTGTTTGAGTATAATGGAATGCCACACATCACACCTGGAATCAGGACACGTACAGCAGGAGATTTAAAAAAGACTTTATAGTCGTTTCATGCGACCTTCAGCCATGAATCTTGGATACTTGGGTAAAGAGATGGGAAGAAGTGTCTATTGGTCACTACCTGGTGATAAGTTTGATTTGCTGGCAGGAGAAAAGCCGGAAAGAATTGGCAGACCTAAACGTACTGTGAAGCGTCTAATGGGAGCGTCTCTTTCAGGGAGGTTCTTAACTCCTACATCTGGGAGAGCTTCAAACAGGTACAGAGGGAGGTTGGTGATGTTGAGTCAGTGTGACCGTGTTCTCCATCTATTGTCTCTGCTGCTGTTTGATCTGTGGTAGAAAGGTCTCTGGATCCTGTCTCGTGATGCAACCTTCAAAACACGTGGTGGTACACTGTAAGTAATGGATGCCGTTAAGATGAAGGAGAGTCCTAACAAGCCTGGTTGGCTTGGTGGGACTCCAGAGGCAGCAGACAGGTACTGGAAGTCTAAGTGAGCTGCGAGCCAGAATGTTGAAAAAAGCAAAAACTCTGTTCTGGGAGGAGTTTGGTGAGGACATGGAGAAGGACTATCGGTCAGCCTCAAAGAGATTCTGGTAAACCATCTGGAGCCTCAGGAGGGTAAATAAGTTTTTTACAGTTACAGTTTTCAGTTAGGTGGGGAGGGGTTGACTTGAACTGAGGACATTGTCAGGCTGAGGAAGGAATACTTGGAGAATCTCCTCAATCCTGCTGGCACGCCTTCTCTTGAGGAAGCAGATGCCGAGGACACTGGGGTGGGGCTGTCCATCACCCAAGCTGAAGTCACAGAGGTAGTCCACGAGCTTCATCGACTACCTCTGTGACTTCAACTTGGTACCCGACAAGCTCCTCGATGGCAAGGCTCCGGGGGTGGATGAGATCCGCCCAGAATACCTCAAGTCTCTGGATGCTGTGGGAGTGTCTTGGCTGGTACATCTCTGCAGCATTACATGCTGGTCTGGAACCGTACCACTGGATAGGGAGATAGTAGATGTAGCTCCTTGTTTCAAGAGGAGGGGACCGCAGGGTGTGTTCCAACTATCAGGGAATCAAACTCCTCAGCCTCTCTGGGAAAGCCTATGCCGGGGTACTGGAGAGGAGAGTCGGTCTGATAGTAGAACCTCAGACCCAAGAACAACAGTGGGGTTTCCGTCCTGGTGGTGGAACGGTGGACCAGCTCTACACCCTCTTTAGGATCCTGGAAAGTTTGTGGGAGTTCGTTCAACCAATCCTAATATTTTTTGTGGATTTAGAGAAGACGTTCAACCGTGTTCCACGTGGTGTCCTGTGGAGGGTGCTCTGGGAGTATGGGGTCCAGGGAGCCTTACTGAAGGCTGTCCTGTCACTGTATGACCGGAGCAGGACATTGGTTCAAATAGCCAGCAGTAAGTCAGACCTGTTCCCAGTGCATGTTGGACTCCGTCAGGCCTGCCCTTTGTCACCGGTTCTGTTCATAGTCTTTATGGACAGAATTTCTAGGCCCAGCCAGGGCCTGGATGGGTTCTGGTTTGGGAACCACAGGATCTCATCCTTGCTCTTTGCAGATGATGTTTTCTTGCTGCCTTCATTGAGCCATGACCTCCAGCATGCACTGGGGCAGATCCCATCGGATGAGGGTCAGAACCACTAAGTCTGAGGCCATGGTTCTGGACCAAGAAAGGTATTTTGGCCTCTCTGGGTTTATGGAGAGCTCCTTCCTCCGGTGGGGGAGTTTAAATTTCTTAAATCTTGTTCACAAGTGTGGGAAAATCTGAGCGTGGGATTGACAAGCGGATTGGATCCGGCATTATACGGTCGCTGGAACGGACCATCGTGGTGAAGGTGGGGTTAAGCCAGAAAACAAAGCTCTAAATTTATCAGTCAATCTTTGCTCAAGTGCTTCATATCGTCGGACGTATGGTCATGAGTTCTGAGTCGTGACCCAAAGAACCAAGTCCCAAACACAAGCGGTGGGAATGAGCTTCCTCCAGAGGGTGGCTGGACGAGAAGCTCAGCCACTCGGAGAGAGCTCGGAGAAGAGCCGCTTCTGCTCCATATCCAGCGGAGACGGTTGAGATGGCTCGAGCATCTGATCCGGATTCCTCCTTGGGGAAGTGTTCCAGTCATGTCTCAATGGATTGAGGGGCCCAGAAAAGACCCAGGACACGTTGGAGGGACTACGTCCCTCGACTAGCCCGGGAAGATCTCAGGGTCCCCCCAAAGGAGCTGGAGGAAGTGACCGGGGAGAAGGAAGTCTGGGAATCTTTTCTTAGACTGCTGACTTGATGTTTCTGAAGCTGTAAAGTTGCAATATCACAAAAAATGTAAACTATTCTTAAGACTGCAAACATTAAAGAGGAAGATTTATCAAAGAGAGACAGCATTCTGAATAATCCAGAAGGTTTCAGTTGTGTTTGCTGCTTTGCTGCAGGTGTTCTTGATTCAGTTTGTGTTGATATGAATCAGAGGGTTTTTGTACAGAAAAGCAGCTCATTGAGTCACTGTGTCTACTGGCTGCACAGTAATAAACGCCGCTGTCTGTGTGGTTCAGCTTCTGCAGGTGGAGATCCGATTTCTTTGATCCGTCTCCACTTATTTGGAAATTCGGATTAAATTTCACTTCTAGAGTCGGATTTGTGAGAAAGATGTATCCGATGAGATTCAGAGCAGAATCATCCTGGAGCTTCTGGTACCACAGAATGACGTTGTATGTAGAGACGGAGTGACTACAGCTGATAGTTGCAGAAACCTGAGATGTTCCTAATATTGCTGCTGCTGGATCCTGATGGACTTTGCTGCTCAGTGAGACATCTGTGTTGAAAGAAGAAAAGACATGAAGAAGAGACTAAAGAGTCCATTGGATGAAGCAGATGAAGGTCAGACCTACAGGAGAAGCAGAGAAGCAGCAGAGAGATCCTGCAGACGTTTCTGATCATCATGTCTGGATCTTCCTCTTTGTCTCCGTGTGGACTGACAGCATGAACATGACAGGAGATCAGCTCAGAGGGGAGGAGCCACCAGCTGGAAACCAATCAGACTCTCTAGCTCCCTCTAGAGGACAGCGCTGGTGGTTTCAGCTCCCAGGTTTTTGTTCAGCTCTCTCATTGGTTTGTATCACTGTGTTGACTCACAGCACAGAAATACAAGCCTTTATCTTCAGGCTGCACCTTCTTCACTGTGAATGTTCCTCTCTCAGCTTCTGTCTTGGAGGCTGAGAAGTTATCTTTACTGAAATTTCCAAAGTCGTGATCTTCTTTGCCCGTCATAGTGAAGACGATCAGCTCCATCATTCTTCCAGGCAGCTGTCTGTACCAGTACATCTGATAATATAAACCACCCTTTGTGTGGCTGCAGGTCATGGTTGCATTTTGACCCTCGTCCATCCACAGCATGGAGGTCTGGCTGACATCACTTCCATCAGTCCCACCTGAGTGGAGAACAATGACAGTTCCAGAGATGAAGATCTGATCCTTGAATCAATCTGAGGATGTTCCAGAGTTTTACCTTTGATCCAGAGAACAAACAGCAACAAGCTGAGGAGACCACGTCTGCTAGAAGTCATGATGGAAAGAAGAAGTCTTGGTTATGTCTGGATGAAGTTAAAGAGATGAAGCTCTGCAGGGAGGCGTGTCTCTGCAGGCTGAGCTCTTCTCTCATTGGAGGATCAAGAGTCTACAAATGATCTGTGTGATGAACTCCAGTCAGTTCAGTCACATGTGAAACTTTTTCAAACTGTTTCTGCTCTAAAAACTGCAGAGTGTGATGGAGGATCAGTGAGTGATGTGTCTGCTGCTGTTAGCCTCTGTCTCTGGAAGAGAGAGAGACTGATGGAGGTTTAGAGATAAACTATGAAGAATCAGGAGAAAAGAGAGAAGATTCTGACTCAACATGGAATGTTTTATATTGATCTTTTATTATTGGCTGAGGCAGTTTTATTCACTTTTTATTGCCATCCTGGTCAGAGAACCATGTGGAAAATTCATGATCTAAAATGGCAGCTCTTTTGTTGGTTTTATCTCCATAGCAACCGTATCATTTTTTCGTCGTTTGGAGGGAACGGACAGTTTTATGTCATTTTTAGGAGAATCGGCAAAAGTAAATTTTTGGATTCCCTTACCAACCGAGGTTTTTTTCTAACCACGCCCACATTTTTCCTATTTTCATATTTTGTTTAGCTTGAATTAAAAATTAATGTATTAAATATTTACAAAACAATTTGATCAACAAGGTAACACTATTTTATAAGCTTGCCATACTAACATCATTAAAGTTTTTGAAAAGTAAAACCATTATTTTCTTTTTTAAGTAACTTCCTGGAGGAGTTAGGAAGCGGATATATCAAAATATTTAGGAGGAGTTTAAATTTGTAGCTTTGGTACTAAGAGTGTTTTCTTAAAGTTGTTTTATTTATTCAAGATGAAAAGAAAAGAGTCCAGAAAAAGAACTCATTTATTTTTTAGAGTTCCAAATGTGATATTTGATCATTTAAATGGATAAAGTTTACTCTGAAAGACTTCAGAAAATCATGGTGTAGCTCCTTTATGTTGGTTTTATCTCCATAGCAACTATATTATTTTTTCGTCGTTTTAAGGTGACGAACAGGTTTGTGTCATTTTTTAAAAGAATCAGTAAAAGTAAATTTTAAGATTTTCATAGTAACGGAGGTTTTTTGCTAACCACACCCACATTTTTTATATCTTCATATTGTACGTTATATTGCTTTATTCAGCTTGAGTCAACCATTCATGTATTAAATAATTGGAATCTTCTGGAATAAAATCTGTGATCATCAGGGAAACAGTTTTTAAAGCTCGTCACGCTAACATCATTAAAGTTTTAGAAAAGTAAAAACCAACTTTTTTTTTCCAAGATGATGCTGTAGGAGTTAGGAAGGGGATATATCAAAATATTTAGGAGGAGTTTAAATTTATAGCTAGTACTAACAGTATTTTTTATATTATTATTTATGTTTTTGTGTTTGTCAAATTTCATGAAGTTCAATCAAGCAAAAGATTTTTTCCCCCAAAATGCAGGAAAAATGTGAAAACTAAAACATTTTTAATTATTTATTTATTTATTTTAGTAAAGTAGATTGATTTGACAGAGGATTGGTATAGAACTGACAAAAGCAGAGATACTCCCCAAGTAGAAAGTATTACTATGTTTAATTTGAAAAATAGTTCTAATATATTTTTCCTTTAATATATACAACTGTGAATTCTTGTACAGTAAACAGCTGTTAGGTGGTTACAAGTATTGTTTTGTCTTTTTAAGCCTAATGTAACGTATAATGAATGTAAGTTATTCTGTTTAATGTAAATCCTTATAAAAGTTATTCTTCTCACCTCAGCAGATCCTGTTTAATTTTACAGATGTTTTGGTTTTTATTTGATTTTCTGGTACTTTTTAATTTATTAAATTTCATTTTAATTTAATTGTGAAATACATTTATTTCTCATTGAGAATGTGTTCAATTACTGCAACAGAATAAGACAAAATGTAAAGACGAATTTATATTAAGATCCCAATATTGTCAACTTCTGATAAGTTTTAGGTGGGTGAAAAAAACACCAGACTAGAATCTATCAGCAGTTAGATAAAATAAAGAGAAATCAGTTTGGATTCTCCAGCCAAATGTTTCAAGAATCTATATGTAGTGAATTATATTTACAGTGAAAAACCCTGGTGCTTAAAGGATTAAAAATAAATGTATAATTCATCAATAAGAAAATCATTAGAAATATTCAGTCAGAATTGACATCAGTAGCGTTTGTTTAAAAAAAAACAATAAACGGCGTCCAGCAGGGCAGGGGTCAAGGCACCTACCTAAGCCAGCGCAGCCAGAAAATAGGTACTGCCACATGGAAGACGACAAAACAATGCATTGTGGGAAACGGTGTCCACACAGTTCTTGAAGTTAAACGTGAAATAACTGGCGTTAAATGAAGGAAATCTGAGTATTTTTCAATTCTTTCTGGAAGGTAGTGAAACACTGATGAAAAAATAATCAAGATTTCAGATAATCTGTGGTTATTTCTGTTATTGTTTCCTCTAAAAATGAACTTTAAATTATTTTATTTATTTATTTGGGACAGAGCTCATGAACTGAATCCTTTTTTATCTGTTTTACTCTAAAAGATTTAAAAATAATCTAAAAGACAGAACAGCACAGATCATACTAGGAGGAGTGGCAGATTAACTCTCAGCCGGGACGACCCCCAACTCCATGTTCTCGTACAGTCTCGCCCCCCCCCCCGCCTGCAGCAGCTTGGTCCCGCCGACGATGCAGACGAGGTTCTGGGAGATCTCAAACACGCCTAATAAATGAGTGAATCTTCTCCTTCAGTCCAGATCTGCTGCTGCACGACAGATGAAAGTGGTGAGCAAACGCTGCCTCCTAGTGGATGAAAGGTGAGCACATGGATCCTCCCTGAGGAGGTTTCTGTGCTGATCTCTCTGCTGTGGTCTCCTTCAGTGACATGTGGAGGTTTTTGTACAGCAGAGCAGTGATGTGAAGCACTGTGGAGACGAGCTGCACACAAGTAAACGGCTCTGCTGCTCTCACGGCTTCCTGCTACGGTTAAGGTGAAGGTCTGGTCTTTGTCGGCGCTGCCGCCCATCGTCACGTTCTGTCCTTCCTCTGGAAAGGAGCTTCCTGAGATCATGTATCCCAGAAGCTGCATCTGACCGTCCTCTGACTGTTTGTACCACAGACCGTTATCATAGTTCTGGATGCTGTGGGAACATTTGAGTTCAGCTTTCTCTCCAGCACGTGTGAAGACATGTGCAGGCGTCTGGGTGATCTGGTCCATCAGAGATGAAGCTGCAGAACAGAACCAGAACCCGCTCCATCAACTGGGTCATCTGTGCTTGTAGAAGTGAGAGGAAAGTTTCTCTGACTTTACCTGAAAGCAGGAGGAACTGCAGACTGATGCAGCACACAGACAGGATCTTCATGTTGACTCTCAGAACGTTTGCTTCTGTTTGCACGCTCTGTTGGTGCGGAAGACCAAGGAGGGAGGGGCCACTGTGACTCCGCCTCTTTTCCTATCATCTCTGAGCTTCACTGTTTGTTACATGGATCTGAGGAAACCAGGAGGTTCAGTGGACAAACACTGCCCCCTACTGGTTAGAGAAAATGATTTTTTAAAACATATTTATCTTAAAAGCTGTAAAGCTACAAGAATAAAGGTAAATGAAAACTGTTCTAAAGGTTACAAAAACAAAAATGAAGATTTATCAAAGAGAGAGATCAGCTCAGAGGGGAGGAGACACGAGCATCATCAGAATCTGACTCTCTAGCTCCCTCTAGAGGAGGAAAACTCTCACTGGTTCGGAGGCAGCTGGTCACGTGCTCTCTGGTCACGTGCTCTCTGGTCACGTGCTCTCTGGTCACGTGCTCTCTGCCACACCTGCGGCAGACAGCTCATGTGGATCATTGGGAGCAGGTGCGGCAGAGGTTCAGTTCTGTGGTGGAGTTTCAGGTCAGTGGATCTTTATTCTGCTCGATTTGTTTGATTCAAACATAAATCTGTTTTTTAACTTAAACTTTAGAGTTAAACGTTTTCTGGAGTTTTTCTCTGCTGGGAGAACTTTAGAGGTTCCTCCTGTAGATGTAATCCAGAGTGATCTGCTAATCTCAACCCAAGATTTCATGAAAACACATAGTAATGCATGACAATGCAATATATTTTAAACTACTGTAAATTAATGTAAACCAAGTAAATATATGTACTGTTTTTATGGAACTTATTTATACTTTTAATTCCTTAAAATCTGCTTTTTTAACTGCAGAATTTATATATATATATATATATATATATATATATATATATATATATATATATTATACACATGCATAGATAAATTGTTTTTACTCTTCTTTGAACTTTTAATGTACGGTGCCTTGTTTGGTTAAGGTGATTTGAAGGCGCTATATAAATTAAACTTAAGTATTAAAATCTGTTTTTTTTAATATTGAATTGCAAATTAAAAAATGAATTTCTCAAATTTGAACTCTGACATAAAAAATGCACAATTTATAATTTTTTATTTACAAATTGTCACGTTGAATTGTTGTTTTAAATATTTTTTTTTATTGCAGTTGAATTTTCAATCAAGAGTTGAATATTACTTTGAACTGTGACTCCTAAAATGTCTTTTAAAAGAAAAAAAGTTCTCTTTCCAGCCCTTTTTCTTTGAAGGAAAATATTTTAGTTTTTTCTCTAAATATTTTTTAAGCCTTTTTTTTTTAAATCACTACTTGAAAGTTTCAGTAAAACACTATAAAAGTGAAACTTTGGATCAATTATAAAAAGTTCTACAGTTGGTTAATTTTAAAATATTAGTTTTTATCAAATTAAATGTTTAACTTTAACCTTTAATTAAAAAACTATCATTTTAAATGTTTAATATGACAGAACTTTTATCTGATCCAATGTTTCACTTTTTTCAGCTTAAATAGCTTTTAATTTAATTATCATATAAAACTGTAGTTTCTCAAACATAAATTCTGGATTTTCTGCTCCTGATTTCCTTCATCAGATGAAAGATTTTAATTTATTTCAAATTATTCTTTTTAAAAATATAATTTACTTAACATAATCCACAAAACAGTTAAGTTGGTTTAAACAATCATTCTAGACTGTTTCAAAAGTTTGGCTTAACTTTAAAGTTTGAAAAAAATACTTATATATATATATATATATATATATATATATATAAAAACAAACCAGTGTGAATCGATGCTCGCTTGATTGGTGAATATAGACCACAATGCATTGCGTTTGAACACTTTTTGTGGCGTTTTCATCATCAGAACTCGGTGGATTCATAAAACGTCATTTTTTAAACTTTAGTCTTTGAGTAGTTGAGAGTTTAGGGAGGAATTTAGATGTTCTGAGAGTTTTCTAGATGAAATAACCGTCTGTCCTCATCTTTTTCCCAGAATGCCTTGCTGGAAGAACGGCGTCTGTTCAGGAAAAAGAATAAAACAAAGAGGTAAAAGTTTCAGCTCTAAATGTCTTCAGGTTCATAATAGATTCTGAAAGAGTTCTGAAGAGTTTTTTAATTTTCTTTTTCTTCTCAGGAAGATCTTCATCCTGATCCTGGAAGATCTTCATCCTGATCCTGGAAGATCTTCATCCCGTAAGTCCTTCATTGGTTGTTCGGCCGCCGCGCCGCTCTTTTCCTCCGTCTCTGAGCTCGCATTGAAGGTGACTTTCTGTCTTTGTGACGATTTCGTCCACGATGAGGATTGAACTTTAATCCAGATCTTAAACTCCCAGATTTAGTTTCTCTTTCACTTCCTGTCTTGGAGTTCCTAAATAAACCAGATTTTCTGTATTTATGGTTCTGAGATTTTCAGTAAAGCTGAATTTTCTTCAATTTCTGCCATTTTGGGAATTCCGTCTCGTCCTGATCCTCAAAGGTACGTGAGACATGTTTTTAACGCACACACCCACATTTCGTTTGCGTGGAGCGTTTCATCGTGGAGATCCTCAGAGGTACGTCTCCTCCAGCTCCACCTGCTGTTTCTGTCCTTCCAGGCCGCCGTGCCGCCCCTGTGCGCCCCCTCCTGGCCGCCGTGCCGCCCCTGTGCGCCCCCTTCTGGCCGCCGTGCCGCCCCTGTGCGCCCCCTCCTGGCCGCCGTGCCGCCCCTGTGCGCCCCCTCCTGGCCGCCGTGCCTTTCTTTCTATCTTTATCTTTGTCAGTTTTGTTGTTGTGCATCAAAATGTGACTTTTATGTTCTATGATCAGTTTTCTTTGTTAATCCTGATCAATAAGCTCCTCCTCCTTTCTGGTAAAGTCACCTTCAATGCCGTTTCCTTTCCGTCTGTCAGGTTGAAGTTGAGGTTCAGCGTCAGGTTTCGGTGTAGTTTGAAGGTGGTTCTGGAAGGTTCTGAGGTTGTTGGGCTGGAGCTGCATCAGTTCAGAGGTTCTGTCCTGTTCTGCTTCTGTTCGGATCCGTTTGCGCTGCTTCTTTTCCAGGCGGCGCCACCGCAGGTAAGACCGTTTTATTCTCTTGATGGCGTCCGCGTGTTCGGCCTTCCCGCCGTGGTTGAGCCTGCTGGTCCGGTTGGAGTGGATTTGGCTGTTTACTGATTGGTTCTGTCGTGTTCATGAAAGCCCCGCCCACAACCAGGGAGCTGTAGATCAGGGAGGGCTGCATGCTCCGCCTACCACACCCACCTGCACCGGTGACGCATGAACGCATGTCTGGGAGGTTTTGTTCTGGTTTGGTTCTTCTGGGTTTCCTCTTTCACTTTAGATCCTCTGGTTCGGGTCCGGTCTGGATGCTGCTTCCTCATTGGTCGAGGTTTCTCCACTTTCACTCTTTCTCTGAGCGTCTCACCTGTCCAGGTATCCGTCTCTCATTCTCACGTTTCCTGTCTTCAGCTTTACTAGAATTCTTTCCTGAACTTCTTCATCTTTCACTTAAACTATTTTAAATTATAAATAAATAAAATCTAGTTTAGTGTGAAGCTAAAGCAGCAAAACTTGGACAGTAATTTATGTAAAATAGCTGCAAAATATGAAAAGTTTAAATTAAAAATAAAAATGTAGAAGTTTTAGTTTAATGACTAAAACAAAAGGCAAAAACTTTACAACAAAATATTTTTACAAAAAAAAGTAAAATACTTCAGTTTTGGTCACGTTTCCTCTAAATAAAATTTTTTTTTGTTTGTTTCAACTGTTCAACCTGATGGAAACCGACGGGATGATTTTCACAAGCAGAGACGGATGGAATGTGGAACAAATCCGGAAAATGAAACATGGAACCGGATCAGCGGACCGGACCTTTGAGGAGTCAGAACCGTCTGAAGTGAGGCGGGAAAAAGGAGAAAATGTGGAGAAAAAAACCTTAAAACTCCAACGGGAAATCTGGAGTTCCTGATCCGAGACGGGAAGCGGATCGATCCGGAGTTTGTGCTGCGTTCAAAGCCGTTTCTGAAGCGGACGCGTCCACAGAAACGGAAACAAACTTTCATTCAGTTTGATTCTCTTTACAGGAAAATCCATCAGAAGGTTTTTGGTCCAGAAGATTCACATCATCAGAACGTGAATCTGGATTATGGGATCCTTTTATTCTGTGTGAACTCGTTCTGAGCGCCGTCCTGCACCTGAACCACACACCTGAGACTCGGGAGTTTCAGGTGATCGGTCGGGGGGGCGCATTGACTCGTTCTGGAACACTTGTGGATTTTCAAAACAAAAGCTCTGGCCCGTCGTGATGCCTTCATGTCTCTTCTTGGAGTTGGATCTTTGTATCTTCGCTGGTTTCTGGTTATTTAACGTTTTAACCAGAAACTGATGATTAATCCCTTTTTTTTTCAGATCAATATGAACTTTAACTGCATTTCAGAAACGATTGAAAACATTTACAGAAAAGTTTCATGTTTTTTTTTTCTAACTTTCCAGTTTGAACTCTTCATGTTTCTGTTCCAGAACTCTCTGGGTTCATTCGAACAGATTCTTGAACATAAAGACTCGGTTTCAATACTCGTGTAAACTAACCCACGAGTTCAGCGATGACTGTATATAAAGGTCTGTACAGGCTCTGCGTGACTGAATCTGTTTCTGGAGGCAGAAGAAACTCTGCAGATTCATCTCCTACAGCAGCTCTAGCTGAATGCTGATTGGCTGTTGGATGCATGTGATTTAATTCATGTGTTCTATAAGGTCTGGTTCCAACCATGAATGAACTTCTTCTTCTTTCAGGGTTAAAGTGGTTTAATGGTTTCAAACCATTTTGATCAAATGTTTCCAATAATGAGATTCACATTTGAACGTCTGACGTTCTGGTTCTGGTTCTGGTCTTTATGGTGGTTTTACTGGTATGTCGACAAAAACCCAAATCTTCTTTTTTCTTTTTTTTCAGGTTGTGTTTGTACAAAAAGTCTTTGACAGGTTTCTTCTGTCAATCATAGTGATGGTTGGTTGATCAATACTGATTGATTCCGATTGACTGGATCATTCCTCTGTTTATACTGTTATTGAAATGTTCTGAAATCCTGACATAATCCTGTAGAAGCTTCTCTCTCCTGATCTGGGATGGAAACTTCAGATCCTAAAAACTGACTCTGGGTTTCCTTCAGACTCCGGGTTTCCTTCAGACTCCGGGTTTCCTTCAGACTCCGGGTTTCCTTCAGACTCCGGGTTTCCTTCAGACTCCGGGTTTCCTTCAGACTCCGGGTTTCCTTCAGACTCCGGGTTTCCTTCAGACTCTGGGTTTCCTTCAGACTCTGGGTTTCCTTCAGACTCGGGGTTTCTTTCTAAACGAAGGTTTCCTGTAGGAAACAAACTGTCGTTCACACTAATGATCTGATTCTTCATGATTTTAATGTTTTGTCTAGAAAAGTGAACTCTAGAATGTGACGGTTTCATTCTGGTCGGACGCGTCTAAACCTTCAGAATCTCCGGGGTTGGTTGATCCGGAGGTTCTGTTTGTTCTCAAAGGTCCTGGAATCGTTCTCCAATCCGTCAGGTTTCTACTAATAACTCCAACTGTTTCAGTTCTTTGGGTTTTACTGACAAAAGTACTCAAATTACACAGGTAAATATTTACTGTTCCTATAAAAACCTGAACTTGATGTTTTAACTTATGGATGTTTCATTGTCAGAACATCGTCTGTCATAAAGGGTTTTAGATTTCTCCAACATTCTGGATCAAGTCTGAATCTGTTCATTTATCTTTCATCTCATCTCAGGATGACTTCACGGTTTTCTTAGAACTTTATCCACCAGAACGGAACTTCAGATGTTGAACTTTTTACTCCTGAAACTTGATTTTCTTCCTTTTTTTTTTTTTTTTTTTTTTTTTTCTCAGGAGATTTGAACTGTTGAAACATTTAAGGATCAAGTTTCTGTCAGAACTTTTCATTTGTCCTTCGGTGGTAAAACTTTCTACGATCTCGACTTTCCAACGGATAAACGGAAAAACTGGGAAACGACTGGAATAATTCATGGAGACAAACGGAGGATCATGAAGGAAGGAAAATTCTGTTGGATTGAAAGTGAAATTCAACTGTTGGATGGGATTTTTGTTCCTCTGAAGATCCGACGTGTTTGAAGGAGATTCATCTGCTGGTCTGGATCCAACTGAACCGGATTTAAAGGACAAACATTACAGAATAAACCTCCACAATCTGATCAGACCAGGAAAAATGATCTTCAGGATTCTCTGGACACCAACGCCTCAAACCATGAGATTCAAACCATCTTTACTGTGGATGTGGAAACGACATTTCTTCAAAAAACATCTTAAATTCCACCAATCTGCTCCTATAGAATGACAAATACTCAAGTAAAACGAGTTGAATAAAGTTTCTTTTTTAGTCTTTAACATGTTTAGTTTTAGCCGATATGTGTAAAAACTCCCAAATCTATTGATATCAACTAAGTAGAATTTAAATTTTTTTAAATTTCAGACTAAATTTATCAAAGTTAAAATGTATTTTAAATAAAACCAGTGTTTAAAAATGAAAAATAATTTCTTTAGTCCTTTTTACAACAGAAGAACTTAATGTTGAAGTTAAAAACTAGAATAAATGTTTCTGTTGTAAATCTAAAGTTCAGATTGTAACCTCAGGTTTGGTTAGGTAATGCAACCACACGCGGCGCCGTCCAGAGCTGCGGTGTGCCGGTCCCAAGTCCGGACGAATGCAGAGGGTTGTGGGGGGAGCGTCCCACGTAAAAAACACCAAACCATGAAAGCAGAAAGATAAATCTGCACTTTTGAAATGTTTGAGTTTCTCCTCCTTAATATATGGAGATAAATCGGGACCAATATTATTTGAAACCGAAATAAAATATTTTGGGAAAAAATAGTTTGGCCAAAAAAAATTGGTTTAAAACTCAAAATTTCAATTTCAAAACTTTTATTTTTCAGTTTCAAACCTTTTTTTTGGTTTTCGAACCTCTAATTTTCAGTTTCAAAACTTTTGAAACGCTCCACAACTGGGCCAAAAGTTTTGAAACTGAAACTTGGAGGTTCGAAAACGAAAAAAAAGAAGCTGAAAAAACGGTTTTGAAATTTAAATTTTGAGTTTAAAAACTTCTTTTTTTCAGACAATCGTTAAAATTTTTTTCAAAATATTTTATTTCGTTTTCAAATCATATTGGCCATGATTTATCTCCATAGAAATACAGACGGTTTCTATGGGGTCAAATCAGGATTAGCTTAAAGGGAAAAAAAAGACTGAAAACGAGTAAATGAAAATTTGAAGGAAAAAAAAGAACTTGAATTTAAAAAAAAAATCTAAAACTGCAAACATCTCCAATTGAAATAATGTATTAACAGGAATCTTTCCAATTTTCAAAATTTTCTTCAAGTTTTCATTTTTTTTCCTCATTTTCTAAACATTTTTTGACCCTCAGTTTCAGCTCAGAGGTTTTCTACATCATGTGACTCTCTGGCTCCCTCTAGAGGACAGCGCTGGTGGTTTCAGCTCAGAGGGGAGGAGCCACCAGCTGGAAACGTTTCTGGATCACAATCAGACTCTCTAGCTCCCTCTAGAGGACAGCGCTGGTGGTTTCAGCTCCCAGGTTTTTGTTCAGCTCTCTCATTGGTTTGTATCACTGTGTTGACTCACAGCACAGAAATACAAGCCTTTATCTTCAGGCTGCACCTTCTTCACTGTGAATGTTCCTCTCTCAGCTTCTGTCTTGGTGGCTGAGAACTTCTCTTTATCGAATCTTCCAAAGTCGTGTTGTCCGTCCCTCTGAGCTGTAGACGTGAAGACGATCTGCTCCATCATTTTTCCAGGCAGCTGTCTGTACCAGTACATCTGGAAGTGGCTGTGGTCTCTGGTGTGGCTGCAGGTCATGGTTGCATCTTGACCTTCATCCGTCCACAGCAGCGGCGTTTGGCTCACGTCTTCACCTGCAGATGCATCTGAGGAGGAGAAAGTTTGAGTTTCTGTTGATTTTTAAATGAAAACTTTCACTTGTTCACCTGATGACATCAGCAGCAGCAGCAGAATCACACACAGGTGGTTCCTGAACACAAACATGACTGGAACCTTCAGAGCAGCTCAGGCGTCATGTACTGCAGGTCACGTGACCTTAAAGAACCACAGGAGAACTCTGTGGTTCTGGAGCGCCCCCTGCAGGCAGAGATACATTTCATTATTCTGTTCATGTTTACTGTTGAATTTAACTTTACTGGTTCTTGAGGACATTTGTGGATTCAAACCTTCAATTCAGAGAAGTTCATTTGCAGCTTTTTATTTAACTCTGTCAGTTGATGGCCAAGAAATAAATTTGATTTAATTATTCATTCAGTGGTTTGTAAA
Organism: Oryzias javanicus; assembly: GCA_003999625.1. Lineage (NCBI taxonomy): Eukaryota > Metazoa > Chordata > Actinopteri > Beloniformes > Adrianichthyidae > Oryzias > Oryzias javanicus. The sequence continues at coordinate 24,660,796 of CM012458.1, forward strand.
TCATTGTTTTGAGATTATACATTTTTTGTTTGTTTAGAAGTGATCTGGTACTGAGTGAGCATGCTGGGTGGAAGATCTGAAACTAATAGCTATTAACTAAACCTCAAATGAATTATTAAATCATTAGATATTAAATAAAAGCTAAATCAATAGTTTTAAATATTTTGTTGGTCAGATTGTTCAGTTTCATCCAAACCTGCTGCCGTCAGTTTGTGTAAACGTCTGTCTGGACTTGAAGCTGATCTGCTGCAGTACCCGGCGTGTCCAGCAGAGGCCGCTGTGACTTCAGGGTTCAGTTGCTGTTGGGGCGTTTACAAGTTCAGTTTTACTGATTACAACAAAGGAAATACTCGAGTATTATCAGACAAGACTGTTGTGTACATCTACTACATTCTACTCAGTATTCATGTATTCTTGGGTGAAGTGAAGTATTTTCACACAGTATGTAATCTGTTTTCTGATTTTATGCTTTTGTTATTCTTAATTTAATTTAAATAGTTAACTAACATCCATCCTTCTGCTCTATTATGTTCACGGTTCATGTTTATAATCTTTTTGCATCATAAACACATTTATGTTTTCTTTCCTGAAGTCTCTGTGCTCTTGGCCCCGCCTCCTCTCAGGACTCCTGAGGACTCGCCCCCCCGACCTCAGAACATCAAAACTCCTCAGGATGTAAAATCGTTTCTATAGAAGACTGTATTCTCTCAAACATCTTAAACCTTAAATCTCAAATGTTTCAATGTATTTTTCTTTAGTAATTTTTACTCTTTGAATATTTACAGCAAATATTTACTCAGTAAATCTTTTTCTTTGTAGAAATTCTTAACATGTAAAATATAACTCTTTGAAATTACTATTTGCTAACTCATTTGAAATAAAAAATATATATTTTTTTAAATCAAATGACTGCAGCAAAAAATCCAAAAATATTTTGAATATGTATTTATTGAGTGAAACTAAACACGTCCTCAAACCTAAAGATCCCTTAAGGTCAAATGTGACCTATTAAAAAAAAAAAATCTGTCTTAAATTTTTGATTGAATAATTTCTTTTACCTGAAATAAAAATATCTTTAAGAACTCAGAAGGAAACGTTTCTGCTTCTCCGGAGTTAATACGTTTAGATCATGACTGCTGGTGTGTGGATAGAATTCTTTGTTTTCCATCATTTTCTTTTTCTTAAGAACTTTCTAATAAAAACTAAAAATGATCAATTTCTATAGGAAGGTTTAAAAAAAAATATAATTTTTAATCTGGAAGAAACTTAAATGTTTTCTTAAACTTGTGAAATAATTTTTAAAAATGTATTTATATATTAAATTAAATATATTAAATTTAAAAAATAATTTGCAATTTCCCCACTGTGGGACTAAATAAGGTTTTTCTTAATCTCTTAGAAACCTTAACCTTAACCTTTTAAGGATTGATCATTTTATATAATTGTAGATTTTTTAGATTTATTCTCATGTTTTTTTTTCTTTTTGCTTTTGATGCTTCAGTTTGTTAGTTAAATTTCCCACAATTGAATCAAAAGTTTTTCTTTATTTTCACAAAGATCAAATCGCAGTAACTTTACTTTTCTAGAGGATTTGTCTTCAAACTTCACTTTTTCTGCCAGTAATTTGTTATAAATTAATTTTATGAACAGTTTAGTTTATTTACTTTCAGAAATTAAACATAAAACTTTGAGTTTTGCAAAAAAAAAACTTTGTTCCATAAATCAAATCAAAAAAAAGTTTAAAGTCTAAGTTGTTTTTTTCCTTTATTAAAAAATATAACCTTTTTTCAGGTTAATTTTATTTCCTGCAGTTTGTGTGACAGAATGTGGTTTTTGTCTGACCTGAAAACCTTTACAGAAGCTGAGATGAACCGTCAGCAGCTGCAGCTGCTGTTGTTGTTGTTGTTGTTTTTCCATCACCACAGATGTTGTTTTTCTGACATGTTTACAGAGAAAAATGAGACCAGTTTTCATCTGCTGTGGTCCAACTGAGACAAAATAAAAGATGAAATTAAAATAATTTCAAATGCATTGTATATTTTTTTAATTTATTTTTTATTTTACGTTTATTTTACCAGGAAATCCCACTGAGACTAAATCTCTTTTTTAAGATCTGGGCTAAAAGGCTTCAATACAAAATAAAATACAGTTAAAACAATTAAAATAGAAATAAAATACAATTAATTACAATCTAAACGTCTAATTGCATGAAATAAAGATGTTCATCTGAATTTTAGAGATTGTTTTAAGGCTTTTCTCAGACGCAAACGAACATTTATTTATTTTTCCTTAAACTCAGAGTTCAAATCTTTATTGAAATAAATTCAGTTTCATAGAATCAGTTTTCTGTCAGATGTCCAAACAGAAAACCGTGTGAGGCTCAATATATTTTTATTTTTTTAATCCTTTATTTTCTTTTTTTTTTCTTTTTTTTTCTTCTTAAACTTGTCCTGTCCAACAGCTGAGCAAGCAGATACGGGCTGAGAGCCTCTTGCGTTGGACAGATTTTATTGTCCCAACAGGGGTTTATACTTAATAAACCCCTGTTGTATTTCATGCTAAACTTTATTTATTTTAATTATGTTATATCTTTTTCTTTTTTTGTTGGACTGGACGGAAACAAAAAGGGGGGGGGGGTAGAAGAGTGGGGTTAAGAGAACAAAGAAGTTAACAGAGTAGCAACATCCTATAACAATTTTTAATCCTTTATAATGTTTGATTCAAATTAAGTTTCATGGAAATTCAATTATAATTGGACAATTTAATTCAATTTTCCCCCAAATTATTGTGAATTTGAAATTTGATTAAATTATTTTTTTTGCTTCTTCAAAAATATAAACTAAACCAATTAAATCAAAATGACTCCAGTTTCTCTCATAAGTTCAGAAATAGAAAATCTGCTTCATAAATTATTGGATTAAAACTTAATTCTGATTGTTTGCTGATGATAGATGGATTTTCTGTTATAAATGAAGCTGAAAATTCTGTCCAGAATGAAGTTGAGAAACTAAAAGGATCGATGGAGAATTACGGCTAAGATCCTCGTTAAATGAGTTAAAGTTTAAATTATCTTTACTACTTTTTCCTTTTGTAATTTATATTTTTAAACATTTAGTTTTAACCCGAGAGCCTGGATGGAGGTAGAAGCTCCAGGTAAACACCTGTTGTTGTTCACGTTCTGCTTTTGCAACCTCGTTTCTTGCACAGATGCATGCTGGGAGAGACGTGCACGGAAGCAGCTGCAGGACGGCGTGCTGCAGTTTCCGGCGCAGGAAGGAGCTGCGGGCGCCGCTGCACCACATCCTGCACGCCTCTGCTCGTTCCACACCTTCATCTGAGCCTCGTCTTCCTCTCGGTTCAGGTGGAAAAAAAAAAGAAACTTTCAGCAAACTGTGAAAGTTTGATGTAAATCTCTGGCGTTCAGAGCTGAAACCATCAGTTGGAGAAACATCTCTACCGTTTCAGCAGATCTTTGAGGTTTGATCCGATCATTCCTGTTTCTAAAAGTGTCACAAACATTCATGAAGGATTTCTCTGAAAAAACTGGAGGAGACGAACTTCTCTGGAACGTTTTATTGAAAGCGTGAAGACGTCTGCAGCAGAGCGGCGCTCCTCTTCATCACTTCTCGTTCTTCGCTGCAGCTGAACTCTGGAAAATAAACTCATGTTAGAAACTCTTCACTGCAGGATCTTCTGGTTCTTCTGCTCCCACTGACCTGCAGCTTCCAGGCCACAAACCAGATGAAGGCTCCGTAGACGCAGCTCTTGGCGATGAAGATGATGTAGGAGAGCTTGGCGCTCTGAGAGATCCACAGATATTTGTCTCTGCTCAGCTCGGTTCCTGAGGGGATTTCTGTCGGAGGAGAGAGAAGTTTAATCCACAGAAGATCCGATCAGATCAGAGCTCTGCAACCTTCAACACCGAGAGCCTCAGAGTCACTTTAATGTTCAAACATGCACAAGAATTTTCTTTTTAGTATTTTTATTCAAAAACATGTTTAGTTTGTTGAAAAATGTTCTCGTTCTTATGAAATCACAACTCAAACTTTCATTTTATGTTGTAAAAACAGTTAATTTTTGGAGTTTCAACAGTAAAATGAATCAATTTTTCCCAGATGGAATTTTCTAGTGTGTGAATATAACATGAAAACATGACAGAATAAAGGCAGAAAGTGAGATTCTGCTGGTTAAAATGACATAAAACAAGCAGCAGGAAATCTTGACGATTTTAAAATACAGTAGAAAAAAGTTTGAGGTTCCAAAGGGTTAAAAAAAAGTACAATTTTGTGTTATTTCATATTATTTTCAGACTAAGTGACTGATTAATGTTGTAAAAATGAATTTTTTACCAGATTTACATTTTTTTTTTTTGATTCTCAGCCCTAGTTTTTATTTTTATTTTTATTTTTTGGTCAATTAAACATTGATTCATAAATGTTAAGTATATTCTCTGTTATAATTCTACTTTTGACGGCAGCACACACTAGTTCCTTTCAAAATAAAACGTGTTTTAAGCTCGTCCTGCTGCAGCAGCTTCACATCCATCATCTTTTTATCCCTTTTTACTCTCAGATACTAAAATGTTTGTATCTAATTATTTTTTAAAAAATGGCTCTAAATGTTTAGAAGATTGGAGGCACAAAACGCAGAAGTCTAAACTATTTTAAGATCATTTTATTTGTTCACAACTTGAACCACTTTAGTGGAATTTACCAAAATAAAACAAAAACGACAATTTAACCTAAATTTAATTAACATTTCTGCAGAATTTCCGACAGTAAATTCAACTTATTTTTTTTTTTCTTGTTGGTTCGACATGATAAAAATCTGAGCTTAAAGGATGAAACTGAAATGTGTTGAATTCTCATTTTCGCCGCAGAGTTCTGCTTCAGACGGTTCTCCTCACCTTTATCTTCCCCCCTGATGCTCTCAGAATGATCTGTGGTGGTTGATCCATTGAAGAAGCTGACGGTGCAGGTGAAGGTTCTGCTGGAGAACCAGGTTTCTGGGGCGACGGTCAGCCGGCTGGAGATCCGGTAGAACTCGCCGCTCCGTTTGGCCTCGCTGTCCGTCGCTACACCTTCAGTGACGTTCTCATCATCGATCTTCCAGGAGACGCTGACGTGGTCCGGATAGAACCCAGACGCCACGCACACCAGGGTCTTCTGGTCTTTACTGCACTCTTTCTTTGAAGGTTCAAAAACTCTGACTTTAGCTGGAGGTCTGGGGTCTTTTTCTGGTTCAGAAAGAGAGAATGGAGAACTTAGAGGAGCAGCTGGAGCTTCGGTTTCTGCTGCTGGTTCTCCGTCTCACCCAGAACCGTCAGCCTGGTTCCTGATCCAAAATACGCCTCATAGGCGCCTGAGCACACCGCCGAGTCATGCTGACAAAAACCCACAAACCTGTTCCTCCAGAAGCTTCAACACTTCAGAGACGTTCCAGCAGATCCTGCAGGATCTGCTGGAACGTCTCTGAAGTGTTGAAGCCTCTGGAGTTTAATGTTCTGAAAGTTCCAGGTCTCAGTTTTAACATCCGAATCATGAACATTTTCCTGTTTTAGTTACAGTTTAACATGAATTTAATAAACAATTCGATTTATTTTCTCTTTATCTTCACTTTGATGGAGGATTTTTGCGTTTTGACTCAGTTAAACTCCAGATAAGGTTTAAAAAAATCCCTTTTTAGACTCTGATCGTCTGAGTTCTGCAGCCGTTTCTTACCCAGAACCGTCAGTTTGGTTCCTGATCCAAAATACGCCTCATTGGCGCCTGAGCACACCGCCGAGTCACGCTGACAAAAACCCACAAACCTGTTCCTCCAGAGGCTTCAACACTTCGACTCCTGAGACGTTCCAGCAGATCCTGCAGGAGAAAAGCAGCTTTTCTCCTGCAGGATCTGCTTTTCTCCTGCAGGATCTGCTGATGAAACGTTCCAGTAGATGAAAGAACAGAAACTCTGGAGTTTCATGTTCTGAAATCCTGACCTCCACTGATCGTTACAGAATCTCTTGCAGACCTCCAGAAGATGAACGCGTGAATTTCTCTCCTTCTCACCCAGAACCGTCAGTTTGGTTCCCGATCCGAAGAACGCCGGCTCGTAGGTGTTCACGCTGAAAAACGGCTGCAGGAAAAGCTGCAGCCGCAGCCGCAGCCGCAGACGCTCCGTCTGCTTTTCTCTGAAGCAGATTTCAGTTTCTGAACGGACAGAAAGTCTCACCTAAAACCGTCAGTTTGGTTCCAGAACCGAAGAAAGCTTCTGACTGGAAGCTCACAGTGAACGGGTCGAGGGCAGAACCTGCGACTCCTGCAGGTCTCAGTTTTAACATCCAAATCATGAACATTAACCTGTTTTAGTTACAGTTTAACATGAATTTAATAAACAATTTGATTCATTTTCTCTTTAACTTCACTTTGATGGAGGATTTTTGCGTTTTGACTCAGTCAAACTCCAGATAAGGTTTAAAAAATTCCCTTTTTAGACTCTGATCGTCTGAGTTCTGCAGCCGTTTCTTACCCAGAACCATCAGTTTGGTTCCTGGTCCAAAGTGAGCCTCTGCAGCACCAGTGGCACAGCTCGGCCCGGCCCGGCTCAAACCCCTAAAGCGTTTTTATACAAACGGGAAGTTTGAACCCCCGACGGTCGACTCACCCAGAACCGTCAGCTTCGTTCCTTCACCAAACTGAGCCTCTGCGGTGCTGAGGCACAGTGGGAGCCAGCGGGGCTCGAACGCTCCGCTTACAACCAACATGACGGGACGGTTCATGCAGAGTCAGGGACTCCTAAAAACATCCTCCAGCTTTCTGTTCTGTTTAGATCCAGAACACGGACCGGGGTTCTGTCAGAGCATTTTACTCACCCAGAACCGTCAGTTTGGTTCCCGGGCCGAAATGAGCTTCGTACTGATCGACACGGTGGCGGAGCGTCCCGACAAAAAAAAGTTCTGAGCTTGAAGCTTCGGAGAATCTCCAGAAACGGGACAGGATTCTCTCCCGGATTCCACCAAAAGAACGCTTCCAAACCAGAATCGGTGAGACCGATCCGTCCTGAGATCCGAGGATCTCAGGACGGATCGGTCTCTTAAGGGTCAAACTCTCTGACCTCCACAAACGGAGCGCAGAAAGGCTTTTTACAGCTAAACTGGAGAAATATTTCACTTTATTTAAACCTTGATCTGTCATCATTTCTCTTTAAAACCGTCTCCTGTAAGTCATTACTTCTCAGCGAAGACTCTTTTTAACCGGTTACTCACCCAGAACCGTCAGTTTGGTTCCCGGACCGAAGTAAGCTTCGTTCGTACACGGTGACTGAACGTCCAGACAAAAAGTTCTGAGCTTGAAGCTTCAGAGAATCCCAGAAACCGACTAAAAAAAAAAAATCAGGATTCTCACCTAAAAACTATCGAGTTTGTTCCAGTGCAGAAGAAAAGTTCTAAACCAGAATCTGAGATCTGGATCTCACTCAACTTCAGGAGACTTTTCCAAGCAATCTTCATTTCCACAAACTGCTTGGAGCTCTGAGACTTTTTTTTTTTAGGGCTGAACTGGAGAAATATTTAATTTTTAAGGTAATCTGTCTAATTTAAAGCATTTTAGCAGAATTATCTGTAAAGTTTGAGTTCTTTTTTCCATTATTTCTCTTTAAAACCGTCTCCTGTGTGGAGTCATTTGGACCGGTGACTCACCCAGAACCGTCAGTTTGGTTCCTGATCCGAAGTAAGCTTCAGCATTGACACAGAGCTTCAGCCTCAAGTCCAAATCTGAGACGTTCAACCCTCTCTAAAGGTCAATAAAAACTCCTCAAATGTTCCTCCTTCTCACCTAAAACTGTGAACTCTGTTCCTGCACTGAAGAACGTCTGATGACCAGAAAGCTGCAGATTTTATTCTTCTTCTCCAGAGAAGAAAAATCTTCATTTTTTGGGCCTGAGTTTGTCTCCAAACAGGTTTACTCACCTAAAACCGTCAGTTTGGTTCCTGCCCCGAAATAAGCTTCATAATTGGCACAGCGCTGCAGCCGGCTGTCAAAAAGTCTTCAACCTGAACCCTCTCTGGACCCCCCGACTCACCCGGGACGCTCAGTTTGGTCCAGCATCTCTTTTCCCAGCAGGAATATTTACCCAGAATGCCGAGTTTGGTTCCTTTTCCAAAGAAAGCTTCACTTCCAGAGTCACGCTGAAACCTCCTTCAGCAGAAAGTCCCGCCGTTCAGACGCCGCTGCAGCTCCAGAGGATGAGGAGGAAGATCTTCATCGTTTCTTTGGTTTCTCAGCTGCTCCTCAGAGTCGATCCTCACGTCCCCCAAAACTCTCTTTCTGTCTAAAATCCCCCATTCATTCCCTTTCCAGTGGGCAGGTGTCCCAGCGTGCCGCCGCCCCCCAGGATGCAGGAATCCGCCCCCCCCCCCGGGGGTCCCAGGCCGCCTGGAAGCGTCGGGACGGCGTGAGGAGGTTTTTGTACGGCGCCTCTATGGGGTTGTATCACCGTGGCCCCCTGTCCCCACGGTGAAAAGGCATCATACAAAAACTTCACGCCCCCCCTGTCCCCCCCCCCGGCTCCCCCCCCGTATCTCAGCCTCCATCTGAGAGAGTCTGCGGCAGCAGCTGCGCAGGCGGAGCCGGCTGCTGCTATTTCTGTGACAGAGGAGGTGATGGTTGACAGCTCTGCAGCCAATCAGCTGTCAGACGGTCACATGACCCTAAATATCTGATCAGAATATATAGATACTTACAGTAATATTACTGTTTCTGTTATTCTGGTTACCAACTAGTACTAAAGCAGATTATTTGGACTGAATGACCAGAAATATCTTTTCATGTATATTATCTTTTTAATCTACACCCTGCAGCCAATCAGAGTCGAGTATTCACCTGGATCATGCTTTAATATAACCAGATACACAATGTAAAAGTTTCTCTTTTCCTTCAGATAAATAGAAAGATAGAAAAATGTTCAATTCACTCGTTAATCGATGCATTTCAGAGGCGAGTTGCAGTCCCGCTCGTGTCCAGCAGAGGTCAGTGTGCATCAACTTCTGAACGCTGACGGATGTTCACCTGTGCAGGTCAGAGGGGTCAGTGGAATCCCAAACCGCAGGCCTGATCCCAGACAGACAGACGTTTGGTTTGTTCAGCAGTGAAACCTGAAGGTCGGAGCAGAAACTCGTCTGCAGCTGCAGGTTAATCAGACGGATCATCTCTGTGGCGTTCAGACTCCAACGGCTTTCCCACCGCTCTTTATATCAAAATACTTCATGTTTCTACACATGATTGGTTAAAGTTCAGCTGACTGCTGTGTGTCTGGTGTACTGTGTGTTGTTGAAAGCTTCTCCGTCAGAGAAGTAGATCAGAACCATCTTTATCTGGAAACCTGCATGAGTTTATTACAGGTATCCTGTGTGGGTGTGGCTTCTGAAGAATAGATTCACAATAAAGCATAAATTGAAACAAATATTTATTCCACAAATCTATAGAACTCAGCAATCTAAAGATAATGAACCAGAAGGGTCGTTTAAATCATTCAAACTTTTTACTTTGAGGGCCACATAAGTGTTTTCTTCTCTGAAGGGGGCGGGTCAGAAAAAGTGTAACGATCACAGCCGAAACGTCAAGATTTATGGTTTTCCAGAAAAGCCACATACAGCCAAAAATAATACTAAAACATTTGAAAAACCAGATATATAACATTACCTGCAATAGATTAATAGTTGAAGATGCTTAAATTGTTTGCTAAAAACATTGAAACTGATAGATGAAAACGCTAAAGCTAATAGCTAGCTAAAACATTAGCAAAGTGCCAAAATAGCCAAAAAAACTCATAAAAATTCTAAATTAGCCAAAAAAGCTAGCATTTAGCTGAAATGTAAGCTAAATGCCAAATTAGCCTAAAACACTGGAAAAATGTCTAATTTGATCAGAACAGCTAGCATAATGCTAAGATATTAGCCAAAATCCAAATTAACCTAAAAAAGTGAAAAAAGCCTAAATTTGACAAAAAAGCTAGCATGAAGTTGAAATATTAGCTGAATACCAAATTAGCCCTAAAAACTGGAAAAATGTCTAATTTAACCAAAACCGCTAGCATAATGCTAAAATGTTAGCCAACATTCAAACCATCTTAAAGTGAAAAATAGCCTAAATTAGCCCAAATAAAAGCTAGCATGTAGCTGAAATATTAGCTAAATGTGAACTTGGCCATAAACACTGGAAAAATGTCTAATTTAGCCAAAACAGTTTGGGGGGGTTCAGGCCAAATGTGGATGAGGGCCGGATGCGGCCCGCGGGCCGTAGCTTGGGGACCCCTGAGTTAAACCACACATTCCATAAATGAGGTGTGGTGGAAAAATAGTTGGATCCGATGGAATAAAGAAATGTTGTCAAACGGTTTTAAGAATGTTTCTTAAAACAGAGCAGAGAAAAGTACACGTCTTGCAAGCATGGAGGAGAGGTCTGCAGAGCCCTGCCTGTGATGAAGGACATTCGTATTTTATAGAGCCATACAAACAACTTTAATCAGAAACTTAGGATAGGAAGGTAAGCGCCATATCTAATATGGACAAGATGTTCTAATGAAGTCAAAATGTTTATACACTGTGATCAAGGCGTCCTGACAATAAGAAAGCAAAGTCTGTGGCCTCACGGCTGTGCACAAAGGTTAGACACATGTAATTGTAAAGATGAAATGTATACGTAAATGTATAATTTCCATCACAGAGGAGGCTTTATCAAATGACCACTAGATGGCACTCCAAACCAAAGAAGAGTCTTCTTTTGTTACTTTGAAGCAAACCATGATGGTTGTAGAGAAATTTAAAAATAAAGAAGAATAAGTTAGTCATCGTTATCGTAAAATGTAATATTCAATTTGTAAAATGTTTGTAGAAACTTAAACTAACATCACATTGTAACTCAACAGAGATCAACAACTTACATTTAAAAACCCACATAAACCGTGTTAGCTCTCACACTAATGTGCAAATAAATATCACTCGGGTCACAAGATCACAAGGAATGCTGGGTAATGTAGTCACATAGAATAACAGGGACGTTTATACACCGTCCTCCCTCAGGACAGGAGCCGCATGTTAGACACGCACAAATGAATCAGAAATGAGATTTTCTGTCTTAAAAAAATAAAAACATGAACTTTCAAAAAGTAAATTGAAGTGACTCCGCCCCCCTAGCGTTCCAAACAGGAAGTTCCCATTGACTTTTTTTTTTCTTACTGCACGTAAATAAACTGACCAATCAGATCCTCAATAAAGAGAGAACATTCAAAATGTTTGACAGATTCTCCCGAGCCTGCGTTTAAGAAGGGGTGTGGCCTTCCAACAAGCTCACTCCTGATTGGCCGGAGTGGTTGCCATAGAACATTGACTCACATTGACTTGGACCAGTCTGACTCGACACCTTCAGACACGGTCGGAAAAAACAGCGACTGAATTCATTTGGTTGGAGCTGGAATTCAACCATTTTTTGTGGATGACAGCACACTTGCTCGGTCCAGGTCTCTGATACAGTCTTTCAGGCTTTATGTGGCCAAAAAAAGCTGTTTTTCTGCCTGTCCTTTGATATTTTTCTGCTCGTCCTTTCATGTTTTTCTGCTCGTCCTTTGATGTTTTTCTGTTGTCCTTTGATGTTTTTCTATTTGTCCTTGTGTTTTTTTCTGCCTGTCCTTTCATGTTTTTCTGTTTGTCCTTTGATTGTTTTCTGCTCGTCCTTTGATGTCTGCTCGTCTTTGATGTTTTTGCTCGTCCTTTGATGTTTTTCTGCTGTGCTTTGATGTTTTTCTGCTCGTCCTTTGATGTTTTTCTGCTCGTCTTTGATGTTTTTCTGCTTGTCCTTTGATGTTTTTCTATTTGTCCTTTGATGTTTTTCTGCTCGTCCTTTGATGTTTTTCTGCTCGTCCTTTGATGTTTTTCTATTTGTCCTTTGATGTTTTTATGCTTGTCCTTTGATGTTTTTCTGTTTGTCCTTTGATGTTTTTCTGCTCGTCCTTTGATGTTTTTCTGCTCGTCCTTTGATGTTTTTCTGCTCGTCCTTTAGGTTTTTCTGCTCGTCCTTTGATGTTTTTCTATTTGTCCTTGATGTTTTTCTGCTCGTCCTTTGATGTTTTCTATTTGTCCTTTGATGTTTTTTGCTTGTGCTTTGATGTTTTTCTGCTCGTCCTTTGATGTTTTTCTGCTCGTCCTTTGATGTTTTTTCTGCTTGTGCTTTGATGTTTTTCTGCTCGTCCTTTGATGTTTTTCTGCTCGTCCTTTGATGTTTTTCTGCTTGTCCTTTGATGTTTTTCTATTTGTCCTTTGATGTTTTACTGCTCGTCCTTTGATGTTTTTCTGCTCGTCCTTTGATGTTTTTCTATTTGTCCTTTGATGTTTTTATGCTTGTCTTTGATGTTTTTCTGTTTGTCCTTTGATGTTTTTCTGCTCGTCCTTTGATGTTTTTCTGCTCGTCCTTTGATGTTTTTCTGCTCGTCCTTTGAGTGTTTTTCTGCTCGTCCTTTGATGTTTTTCTGCTTGTTCTTTGATGTTTTTCTGCTTGTCGTTTGATGTTTTTCTGCTCGTCCTTTGATGTTTTTCTGCTCGTCTTTGATGTTTTTCTGCTTGTCCTTTGATGTTTTTCTATTTGTCCTTTGATGTTTTACTGCTCGTCTTTTGATGTTTTTCTGCTCGTCCTTTGATGTTTTTCTGCTCGTCCTTTGATGTTTTTCTATTTGTCCTTTGATGTTTTTTATGCTTGTCCTTTGATGTTTTTCTGCTCGTCCTTTGAGGTTTTTCTGCTCGTCCTTTGATGTTTTCTGCTTGTTCTTTGATGTTTTTCTGCTTGTCGTTTGATGTTTTTCTGCTCGTCCTTTGATGTTTTTCTGCTTGTTCTTTGATGTTTTACTGCTCGTCCTTTGATGTTTTTCTGCTCGTCCTTTGAGGATTTTCTGCTCGTCCTTTGATGTTTTTCTGCTCGTCCTTTGAGGTTTTTCTGCTCGTCCTTTGAGGTTTTTCTGCTCGTCCTTTGATGTTTTTCTGTTGTCCTTGATGTTTTTCTATTTGTCCTTTGAGGTTTTTCTGCTCGTGCCTTTGATGTTTTTCTATTTGTCCTTTGATGTTTTTCTGCTCGTCCTTTGATGTTTTTTCTGCTCGTCTTTGATGTTTTTCTATTTGTCCTTTGATGTTTTTATGCTTGTCCCTTTGATGTTTTTCTGTTTGTCCTTTGATTGTTTTTCTGCTTCGTGCCTTTGATGTTTTTCTGCTCGTCCTTTGATGTTTTTCTGCTCGTCCCTTTGAGGTTTTTCTGCTCGTCCTTTGAGGTTTTTCTGCCTCGTCCTTTGATGTTTTTCTGCTTGTCCTTTGATGTTTTTCTGCCATTTGTCCCTTGTTTTTCTATTTGTCCTTTGATGTTTTTCTGCTTGTGCTTTGATGTTTTTCTGCTCGTCCTTTGATGTTTTTCTGCTCGTCCTTTGATGTTTTTCTGCTTGTGCTTTGATGTTTTTCTGCTTGTGCTTTGATGTTTTTCTGCTCGTCCTTTGATGTTTTTCTGCTCGTCCTTTGATGTTTTTCTGCTTGTCCTTTGATGTTTTTCTATTTGTCCTTTGATGTTTTACTGCTCGTCCTTTGATGTTTTTCTGCTCGTCCTTTGATGTTTTTCTATTTGTCCTTTGATGTTTTTATGCTTGTCCTTTGATGTTTTTCTGTTTGTCCTTTGATGTTTTTCTGCTCGTCCTTTGATGTTTTTCTGCTCGTCCTTTGATGTTTTTCTGCTCGTCCTTTGAGGTTTTTCTGCTCGTCCTTTGATGTTTTTCTGCTTGTTCTTTGATGTTTTTCTGCTTGTCGTTTGATGTTTTTCTGCTCGTCCTTTGATGTTTTTCTGCTCGTCCTTTGATGTTTTTCTGCTTGTCCTTTGATGTTTTTCTATTTGTCCTTTGATGTTTTACTGCTCGTCCTTTGATGTTTTTCTGCTCGTCCTTTGATGTTTTTCTATTTGTCCTTTGATTTTATGCTTGTCCTTTGATGTTTTTCTGCTCGTCCTTTGAGGTTTTTCTGCTCGTCCTTTGATGTTTTTCTGCTTGTTCTTTGATGTTTTTCTGCTTGTCGTTTGATGTTTTTCTGCTCGTCCTTTGATGTTTTTCTGCTTGTTCTTTGATGTTTTACTGCTCGTCCTTTGATGTTTTTCTGCTCGTCCTTTGAGGATTTTCTGCTCGTCCTTTGATGTTTTTCTGCTCGTCCTTTGAGGTTTTTCTGCTCGTCCTTTGAGGTTTTTCTGCTCGTCCTTTGATGTTTTTCTGCTTGTCCTTTGATGTTTTTCTATTTGTCCTTTGTTTGTCTGCTCGTCCTTTGATGTTTTTCTGCCTGTCCTTTGATGTTTTTCTGCTCGTTCTTTGATGTTTTTCTGCTTGTCCTTTGATGTTTTTCCGCTCGTTCTTTGATGTTTTTCTGCTTGTCCTTTGATGTTTTTCCGCTCGTTCTTTGATGTTTTTCTGCTCGTGCTTTGATGTTTTTCTGCTCGTCCTTTGATGTTTTTCTGCTTGTCCTTTGATGTTTTTCTATTTGTCCTTTGATGTTTTACTGCTCGTCCTTTTGATGTTTTCTGCTCGTCCTTTGATGTTTTTCTATTTGTCCTTTGATGTTTTTATGCTTGTCCTTTGATGTTTTTCTGTTTGTCCTTTGATGTTTTTCTGCTCGTCCTTTGATGTTTTTCTGCTCGTCCTTTGATGTTTTTCTGCTCGTCCTTTGAGGTTTTTCTGCTCGTCCTTTGATGTTTTTCTGCTTGTTCTTTGATGTTTTTCTGCTTGTCGTTTGATGTTTTTCTGCTCGTCCTTTGATGTTTTTCTGCTCGTCCTTTGATGTTTTTCTGCTTGTCCTTTGATGTTTTTCTATTTGTCCTTTGATGTTTTACTGCTCGTCCTTTGATGTTTTTCTGCTCGTCCTTTGATGTTTTTCTGCTCGTCCTTTGATGTTTTTCTATTTGTCCTTTGATGTTTTTATGCTTGTCCTTTGATGTTTTTCTGCTCGTCCTTTGAGGTTTTTCTGCTCGTCCTTTGATGTTTTTCTGCTTGTTCTTTGATGTTTTTCTGCTTGTCGTTTGATGTTTTTCTGCTCGTCCTTTGATGTTTTTCTGCTTGTTCTTTGATGTTTTACTGCTCGTCCTTTGATGTTTTTCTGCTCGTCCTTTGAGGATTTTCTGCTCGTCCTTTGATGTTTTTCTGCTCGTCCTTTGAGGTTTTTCTGCTCGTCCTTTGAGGTTTTTCTGCTCGTCCTTTGATGTTTTTCTGCTTGTCCTTTGATGTTTTTCTATTTGTCCTTTGAGGTTTTTCTGCTCGTCCTTTGATGTTTTTCTATTTGTCCTTTGATGTTTTTCTGCTCGTCCTTTGATGTTTTTCTGCTCGTCCTTTGATGTTTTTCTATTTGTCCTTTGATGTTTTTATGCTTGTCCTTTGATGTTTTTCTGTTTGTCCTTTGATGTTTTTCTGCTCGTCCTTTGATGTTTTTCTGCTCGTCCTTTGATGTTTTTCTGCTCGTCCTTTGAGGTTTTTCTGCTCGTCCTTTGATGTTTTTCTATTTGTCCTTTGATGTTTTTCTGCTCGTCCTTTGATGTTTTTCTATTTGTCCTTTGATGTTTTTCTGCTTGTGCTTTGATGTTTTTCTGCTCGTCCTTTGATGTTTTTCTGCTCGTCCTTTGATGTTTTTCTGCTTGTGCTTTGATGTTTTTCTGCTCGTCCTTTGATGTTTTTCTGCTCGTCCTTTGATGTTTTTCTGCTTGTCCTTTGATGTTTTTCTATTTGTCCTTTGATGTTTTACTGCTCGTCCTTTGATGTTTTTCTGCTCGTCCTTTGATGTTTTTCTATTTGTCCTTTGATGTTTTTATGCTTGTCCTTTGATGTTTTTCTGTTTGTCCTTTGATGTTTTTCTGCTCGTCCTTTGATGTTTTTCTGCTCGTCCTTTGATGTTTTTCTGCTCGTCCTTTGAGGTTTTTCTGCTCGTCCTTTGATGTTTTTCTGCTTGTTCTTTGATGTTTTTCTGCTTGTTCTTTGATGTTTTTCTGCTTGTCGTTTGATGTTTTTCTGCTCGTCCTTTGATGTTTTTCTGCTTGTCCTTTGATGTTTTTCTATTTGTCCTTTGATGTTTTACTGCTCGTCCTTTGATGTTTTTCTGCTCGTCCTTTGATGTTTTTCTATTTGTCCTTTGATGTTTTTATGCTTGTCCTTTGATGTTTTTCTGCTCGTCCTTTGAGGTTTTTTCTGCTCGTCCTTTGATGTTTTTCTGCTTGTTCTTTGATGTTTTTCTGCTTGTCGTTTGATGTTTTTCTGCTCGTCCTTTGATGTTTTTCTGCTTGTTCTTTGATGTTTTACTGCTCGTCCTTTGATGTTTTTCTGCTCGTCCTTTGAGGATTTTCTGCTCGTCCTTTGATGTTTTTCTGCTCGTCCTTTGAGGTTTTTCTGCTCGTCCTTTGAGGTTTTTCTGCTCGTCCTTTGATGTTTTTCTGCTTGTCCTTTGATGTTTTTCTATTTGTCCTTTGTTTGTCTGCTCGTCCTTTGATGTTTTTCTGCCTGTCCTTTGATGTTTTTCCGCTCGTTCTTTGATGTTTTTCTGCTTGTCCTTTGATGTTTTTCCGCTCGTTCTTTGATGTTTTTCTGCTCGTGCTTTGATGTTTTCAGAACCGTCTGGTTCTTCAGATGAACCTGCAGCTGCTTCCTGCCTCGTATTTGTAGGGCTGCGCGGGCCGGGCGCATCACTGTGACTGGCGGCGCAGAAGTAGGTGCCGCTGTCGCCCTGCTGCAGCTCTTTGACGTGGAGGCTGAAGTTGTTCTGACCCGTGTCGATGAAGGAGTGGAAGCGCCCCGCCGTCTCCTCGTACTCCTTGATGAGGAACTCCAGCTGGGCTCCGACGTGGTTCTGGCGGTACCAGAACATGGTCTGGCTGCCCATGCTGAACCCGACTCCCACGCTGCACTGCAGGGTCAGCGGCGCCCCGGCGCGGGACAGCAGCTCTCCAGACTGAAGAACTCTGACGGCAGAACCTGATGGAGGTGAAGGGTCAGGATCAACGGGACAGAAAGTAAAATATAAGTTAAAGAGGAAACTCCACCTGAGAGGAACAGCAGAGACAGACGGAGAGCTGCGAGGAGCATGATCTCTGAACGCCTGAAGAGGAGCGACGGCGTTTAGAAAGACGATGAAGGTCACATGACTGCAGGAGGATCCACCCACATCAGATTCCTTTGAAGATCTCAAAGGATTCTCACAAATAAGCAGGTTGAAAATTTAAAAAACTTTCCTTGATTGTAAGAATTAGTCATTTGTTCAAAAGAATAAATTAATTTTTGCAAATTAAAATGCAAAAAGGTTAATTAATGTTTTACAGAATGATAAAAATATTTTACATTTTTAAACAGAGTAGAATAATTAACTGCAGTGCGTCTTTGCTGGTCAAAAACATTTAGTTGTGACTGAAAACTTCAAGTTTTTTATTTTTTTCAGGATTGCAG
Source organism: Oryzias javanicus (assembly GCA_003999625.1). Taxonomy (NCBI): domain Eukaryota; kingdom Metazoa; phylum Chordata; class Actinopteri; order Beloniformes; family Adrianichthyidae; genus Oryzias; species Oryzias javanicus. Next base: position 24,678,265 of record CM012458.1, read on the forward strand.
TGAAAAATGAGTAGTAATAATAATAATAATAATAATAAATTTTATTTGAAGCGCCTTTCAAAACACCCAAGGACACTTTCCAGTAAAATAGCAATAAATAGTAAAATAATACACATTAAAAAAAATAAAAATAAATAAAAAAAAAAAAAAAAAACACAGAAGATTGGGTACAGGGTCAAGGTGCAAAGGCGGATTTGAACAGGTGAGTTTTGAGTCTGGATTTGAATAGAGGGAAAGAGTTGATATTACGGAGGTCAGGAGGGAGAGAGTTCCAGAGTTTGGGAGCCGAGCGGCTGAAGGCTAGACTCCCCATGGTAACTAGACGGGCCGGAGGTACGATGAGCTGGAGAGAAGCAGAAGACCGGAGAGAGCGGGAGGGAGTGTGAATATGGAGAAGATCAGAAAGGTAGGGAGGAGCCAGGTTATGGAGGGATTTAAGAGTGAGGAGAAGGAGTTTGAACTGGATTCTGAATTTAATGGGTAACCAGTGAAGTTGCTGGAGGACGGGGGTGATATGGTGAAATGATGGAGTTCTGGACACAATGCGGGCAGCTGAGTTCTGGACCAGTTGAAGTTTATTGAGGGTTTTGTTTGGTAGACCGGAAAGAAGTGAATTGCAATAATCTAGACGTGAAAAGGATGCTTTATAATAGAAATATAAGTGATATAACAGATAATAGAAACATTACAGCAGTAATTACCACAGATATGAACATTTGTTTGGTAAAAAAGGATAAAATAGATTTTTGGTTTATGTCAAACTTTTAATTTCTCTTCCTGTTGTTTCTACCGTCCAATCACAAACTTACTTCTACCCAGTTGGTCAATTCCAATAACAAATCCAATACCACCGTAAATATATAATCGATTAAAAAAAATTAAAATTAATTGTGATTTTTTTATTTTTTTCCGTGTTTTTATTTGATCGTGAACGTAGATCTGTATCAAATTAGGTGAGAGGAAAAGATCCACAACGCTACGGTTCTCATAGATTTGCTCTAGCCTGCTCTTAAGTGGGAGGGGCGTGGCCTTTAAACATGCTCTCTCCTGATTGGTGAGAGTGGTTGCCATAGAAACTCAAACCAATCAATATTGGTGTCCGTACTGTGACAAAATGGCGACTGAGCAGATTTTCTGTGACATCAAACTCGCTCGGTCCGGTTCTCTCTGGAGTCATCTGTTCACACCAAACGTGATTCCTCCACCATCTTTCTTTTTAATAAACCTTGAACTTTCTGCTCGACGGCTGTCAAATGTAACCGGGTTATTGTTGAGTGGTTCTACAGTACAGTGAAATCACTCTAGTTGGTGGATGATGTTGTTTTCTCTCTCTGCTTCTACCTCTGATAAGATTAATAGAATTTCTAGATTTTATATATCCATCTGCTCTGTTCTCCAACTCTCCTCTATTCTTTATTCTTCATTTAATTCTCTGTGATTCTGTGTGATTCACGTGTTTCTCTTCTTCAGATCCATGGTTTACTGTTGAGATGAAAAAACTGTACTATGTATTGCTCCACCCACAGTCTTTTAAAGTTGAAATCATTCTTTGCAAAGAGAGAATCGCTGGAAGACTCGTCCAGCTTCCGTCCGAGTCTCTGGCCTCCTCAACCACACAATCACTTTTTATTCCAACTTAAACCAATCTTGAATTGACGTAATATCAGCCCAAAGTCCATTCGTGTAGCCTAGATGCTCAAAAAAGAATTCTCAAGGAAAGTGATGAGAGTAATACCATAGAAGGAGTTGTTTTCCACCCGAGCAGTCCAAGGACACATGCTGGAACCAGAAAAGGCTGGTTTGAGCTGATATGTTAGAATACAGTGTGCAGAAAAATTCAAGGCTCACAGACAATTTCATTTTGGCATGTTTACAACAGATACTCTGTGTTCGACTTGACCGTGGACCCCGCCTCTGGCTCGTTTGGCCGTGGACCTCGCCTCTGGCTCGTTTGGCCGTGGACCTCGCCTCTGGCTCGTTTGGCCGTGGACCCCGCCTCTGGCTCGTCTTGGCCGTGGACCCTCGCTTGTGCTCGTCTTGGCCGTGGACCTCGCCTTGGCTAGTCTTGCCGGCGACCTCGCCTCTGGCTCATTTGGCCGTAGACCCACCTCTGACTCGTTGGCCGTAGACCCCGCCTTGGGGCTCGACTTGGCCGTGGACCACGCCCCTGGCTTGACTTGGCGTGACCTCGCCTCTGGCTCGTCTTGGCCGTGGACCTCGCTCTGTGCTCGTCTGGCCGTGGACCTCGCCTCTGGCTAGTCTTGGCCGGCGACCTCGCCTCTGGCTCATTTGGCCGTAGACCCCGCCTCTGGCTCGTCTTGGCCGTGGACCTCGCCTCTGTGCTCGTCTGGCGTGGACTCGCCTCTGGCTCGTCTTGGCCGTAGACCTCGCCTCTGGCTTGTCTTGGCCGTGGACCCCACCTCTGACTCGTCTTGGCGTAGACCCCCGCTGGCTGATTGCCGTGGACCACGCCCTGGCTCGACTTGGCCGTGGACCTCGCCTCTGGCTCGTCTTGGCCGTCGGACCTCGCTCTGGCTCATTTGGCCGTGACCCACCTCTGATCGTCTTGGCGTAGACCCCGCTCTGGCTCGTCTTGGCCGTGGACCTCGCCTCTGTGCTCATTTGGCCGTGGACTTGCGCTCTGGCTCGTTTGGCCGTAGACCCGCTCTGGCTCGACTTGGCCGTGGACCACGCCCCTGGTCGACTTGGCGTGGACCACGCCCCTGGCTCGCTTGGCCGTGGACCACGCCCCCTGGCTCGACTTGGGCCGTGGACTCGCCTCTGGCTCTCTTGGCGTAGACCGACGCCTCTGGTCGTTTGTGCCGTGGACCCACTTGGCTCGACTTGGCTGGACCTCGCTCTGGCTCCTCTCGGCGTAGACCCGCCTGGCTCGTTTGGCGTGGACCCTTGTAGTCTGGCCGTAGACCCCACCTCTGGCTGTCTTGCGTGGACCACGCCTCTGTGGCTGTTTGGCCGTGGCGACCTCGCCTCTGGCTCATTTGGCCGTAGACCCCACCTCTGACTCGTCTTGGCCGTAGACCCCGCCTCTGGCTCGTCTTGGCCGTGGACCTCGCCTCTGGCTCGTCTTGGCCGTGGACCTCGCCTCTGGCTCGACTTGGCCGTGGACCACGCCCCTGGCTCGACTTGGCCGTGGACCACGCCCCTGGCTCGACTTGGCCGTGGACCTCGCCTCTGGCTCCTCTTGGCCGTAGACCACGCCTCTGGCTCGTTTGGCCGTGGACCCCACCTCTGGCTCGACTTGGCCGTGGACCTCGCCTCTGGCTCCTCTCGGCCGTAGACCACGCCTCTGGCTCGTTTGGCCGTGGACCCCACCTCTGGCTCGTCTTGGCCGTAGACCCCACCTCTGGCTCGTCTTGGCCGTGGACCACGCCTCTGTGCTCGTTTGGCCGTGGACCCCCCCTCTGGCTCGTCTTGGCCGTGGACCACGCCTCTGGCTCGTCTTGGCCGTAGACCCCACCTCTGGCTAGTCTTGGCCGGCGACCTCGCCTCTGGCTCATTTGGCCGTAGACCCCACCTCTGACTCGTCTTGGCCGTAGACCCCGCCTCTGGCTCGTCTTGGCCGTGGACCTCGCCTCTGGCTCGTCTTGGCCGTGGACCTCGCCTCTGGCTCGTCTTGGCCGTGGACCTCGCCTCTGGCTAGTCTTGGCCGGCGACCTCGCCTCTGGCTCATTTGGCCGTAGACCCCGCCCCTGGCTCGACTTGGCCGTGGACCACGCCCCTGGCTCGACTTGGCCGTGGACCTCGCCTCTGGCTCGTCTTGGCCGTGGACCTCGCCTCTTGCTAGTCTTGGCCGGCGACCTCGCCTCTGGCTCATTTGGCCGTAGACCCCGCCTCTGGCTTGTCTTGGCCGTGGACCTCGCCTCTGGCTCATTTGGCCGTAGACCCCACCTCTGACTCGTCTTGGCCGTAGACCCCGCCTCTGGCTCGTCTTGGCCGTGGACCTCGCCTCTGTGCTCATTTGGCCGTGGACCTCGCCTCTGGCTCGTTTGGCCGTAGACCCCGCCTCTGGCTCGACTTGGCCGTGGACCACGCCCCTGGCTCGACTTGGCCGTGGACCACGCCCCTGGCTCGACTTGGCCGTGGACCACGCCCCTGGCTCGACTTGGCCGTGGACCTCGCCTCTGGCTCCTCTCGGCCGTAGACCACGCCTCTGGCTCGTTTGGCCGTGGACCCCACCTCTGGCTCGTCTTGGCGGTGGACCCCGCCTCCGGCTCGTCTTGGCCATGGACCACGCCTCTGTGCTCGTTTGGCCGTGGACCCCCCCTCTGGCTCGTCTTGGCTGTAGACCCCACCTCTGGCTCGTCTTGGCCGTAGACCCCCCCTCTGGCTCGTCTTGGCCGTAGACCCCACCTCTGGCTCGTCTTGGCCGTAGACCCCACCTCTGGCTCGTCTTGGCCGTAGACCTCGCCTCTGGCTCGTCTTGGCCGTAGACCCCGCCTCTGGCTCATCTTGGCCGTGGACCTCGCCTCTGGCTCGTCTTGGCCGTGGACCCCGCCTCTGGCTCGACTTGGCCGTGGACCCCGCCTCTGGCTCCTCTCGGCCGTAGACCACGCCTCTGGCTCGTTTGGCCGTGGACCCCACCTCTGGCTCGTCTTGGCGGTGGACCCCACCTCCGGCTCGTCTTGGCCATGGACCACGCCTCTGTGCTCGTTTGGCCGTGGACCCCCCCTCTGGCTCGTCTTGGCCGTAGACCCCACCTCTGGCTCGTCTTGGCCGTAGACCCCGCCTCTGGCTCATCTTGGCCGTGGACCTCGCCTCTGGCTCGTCTTGGCCGTGGACCCCGCCTCTGGCTCGACTTGGCTGTGGACCTCGCCTCTGGCTCGTTAGGCCGTAGACCCCGCCTCCGGCTCGTTTGGCCGTAGACCCCGCCCCCGCCCTTCCTCCAGTCCTATCTGGATGAACTCTTTTCAAACCTGTAATTCATCTTTATCTGTCCTGGTAAATCTCCTGTCCGTCCTGGAAGAGGATCTCTCCCTCATGTGATCATCTCCGAGGTTTCTTCTTCTTCTTTTCCGTAAGTTCAGGACAGGGATAACCAGCATAAGTTAGTCTGTTTAGTTTTTAGCTATTGTTGTTATTTTATGACTGATCTGCCTCTAAACTATTAACAGCCTGATTTTTCTTTTTAGTGATATTAGGCTATAATAAATAAAACTGAATTGAATCTGCTGATACTGGATGTTCTTTCATTGGCTTAAATATCTCTTTAAAAGATTCTTATTATTACTATTTGGTCTATATTAAATTTTCTGAAATGTGACTTCTTTTAAGTTTCTCAAAGACTAAAAACTTCCTTCTTTCTTCAGTGACGTCTGTTTCCTCCATCTGCCCCCCGTGTCACAGATGGGGGGGGTTTTAGTCATGAGCTCTCATCAAACCGCACCAGCGTGTGCTGGCGGCGCAGAAATAAACCGCCGAGTGTGACTGTGTGGCGTTCCGGAGGATCAGACTTCCTCTGCGGACGTCTTCTCTGGTCATCTTGAAGCGGTCTTCGAAGTCCTTCTCCAGGATGGGCTCCGAGCCCGTGTATCCGTATCCGATCAGGTTCATCCCGCCGCTCCGGGTTTGCTGGTACCAGAGCATCACGTTGAGGTTACTGTCGTCGTGGCGGCACTTCATCTCCACTTCCTCGTTGCTGTGTGTTATTATCGGAGGAGTTGGGTCAAATGTCACGGCGTCTGCTTCATCTGTGAGGAAAAAAGGAAAAATAATCAGTTTAGGGAATAAACGGACTCCTGGAAAATGCAGAAAAATTCCGAACTTGCGTGGAAGCCAGAGGAGAACACAAGTGATGAAGGCTGAGAACATCCTGCAGCTTCTGCTGCGGCGCTGCACAGACTGACTCTCAGGAGGTTTTGGTGAGGGAGTGGCATCAAACCACACCAGCGTGTGCTGGCGGCGCAGAAATACACCGCCGTGTGATTCTGCCTCGCCTCCCGAACAGTCAGGACCCCCTCCACGGTGCTCCTCCTCGTCAGCGTGAACTCCTCCTCCAGCAGGCCCTCGTAGTTCTGACCCGTTTCGTATCCGTACCCGATGAGGGTCATGGCGGCGTCCGCTGAGCGCCGGTACCACAGCATGAGGATGAGGGCGCTGTCATCGTGGCTGCAGTCGATCTGCACCTCGCTGTTCTCCTTCACGATGAGAGAGGAGGTCTGGTGGAAGGTGACGGCGGCCGCCCGACCTGCGGACGAGAAGCGGATTAGGATGAATCTTCGAGGATTATTATTGTTTTCATGTCAGGATGAGTTCTGGGATCTCACAGCAAAGCCAGACGCAGAGGAACCCGAAGGTTTTTACAGGGGAAGCCATGATGCAGCTGTGATGTGAGGACAGGAGCTCCCAGCCTGAAGAAGGAGCTCAGCACGAGGAGGAGGAGGAGGAGGAGGTGTGCTCTGTCTCCCCCTGCTGGACAAACCTGCTCACTGCAGGATGGAGTCATGATGCAAATAAATCTAAATCTGATCTCAGTTATTCTATGATTATGATTGAAAAAGTTTATCATGGGGCAAAACAATAATATATTTCAAAGGAGATTTTTTTTTTAAAGAAAAGTAGTAAAATAAAATGTTAAAATTGAAAAAAGAAAACATTTTATGATCTAAATAATGTAATTAACTCATTATTTTATCGCAGCAGTAAAACTAGTATTTTGGACACTAATGTTAGTTTATTTTAATTGAGTAAATGTATATTTTGATCATATATTTTATTTAGTTTGCTTATTATCTTTACAAGACATAAAGTGAATTTATGTCCACGGCGGCAGACTGTTGGAACGGTTCCTTTCGAATAAGATTGGGCCAATTTGGACAAATTCTGAGGGAGGCGGAGCTACAGAGTGATTGGTTCATGGGAGGAGTTATTCGACCGTGCTTGTTGACACTGCTGCCCTCAGGAAGAAGATGCAGAACAATAAAATCGAGGACAAACAGATTAAATAAACGTTTTTATTTAAAAGCCATCACAGTTTTAAATACTGTCTTTTTAAAGTACATTTTTAAACTTGTTTGCAGTATACTAAGAGCAATGATGTACGAATGTGTTTAAATTTATCTTTTATTTTTCGTTTAATTTTTCATTTAATTTTGGCTTGGTTTGGTATGACTTTGCTCGGCTTCGTTTACTTTTGTTTGTTTTTATTTTATTTTATTTTTTTATATTAAAATATATTTTTTCAAAATTTAATTTAGTTTTTTATCTTAATATAATTTGCTCACTTTATTTTGTTTTTGTTTGTTTAGTTGGCTTGGTTTATTTTTTTTACTTGAATTCAATTTTAAAACTTAAATTTAATTAAACTATTTTTTCAAAATTAAATGCAATAAATTTGAGTTATTTTTATTAAATTTTACTTTTTAATTCATTTTTATTTATTTTTTAATTTGATTTAATTATTTAATTTGATTTAATTATTCATTTAATTCAATTTTTTACATTTAAATAAAAGTTGAATATATTATATTTGATTTTTATAATTTATTTATTTTCCTATTCACCTGAAAATGCTCTGGATGAGGCCTGCACTCATTTTTGTCTCAATGTTCAATGACAGTAAGTCACAGTGATGCCACTAAGTGATTCTGAGGGTTTTTACTTCCATAACTTTGATATTTTCCTACAAATGCAGTAACTCTGTTAACCGTCAGAAACGAGTCAGTGAAGTAAATGAATCAGGATTCACGAGTCTGTAAAACGACTCTGGAGCATCGATCCATTTGATTTTGTCTTGTACATGACCAGCTTGCCCTGTTCTTCTTTTGCAAACATCTTGGTCCTTGTTAGAACCCGAGCAGCAGAGTTCTGGATCAGCTGCAGTTTCCTGTAGAAACAAAGTTACAGTCATCAAGTCCACTAAAGATGAAAGCATCAGATCTTTAATCCTTGAGATATTTTTCAGATGATAATAGATCAGAATTTAGGTCTGTGTCTTTCACTCCACCCAAGTTTCTGGTCTGGTTGGTAGTTTTAGATGATGGATTGAAGCTCTGTAAGGATGTCCAACCTTTATTCTTTAAGACAATAAGAATTTTTCCAGAATTTTAAAACTGTATGACCTTGTTGATTTTTACACTGCGCAATATCTATACAGAGCTAGTGATAAAACATTACCATCCAATATCCAAAAACAGTTTGTAGAACATGAAGGAGGAACAAACTGAGAGGATGCAGGAACTTCAAGGTCAGATTGATAAGAACCACAAAGAAAAGTTTCTGTGTTTCTGTGTGTGGAACTAAACTCTGGAACAAGTTAAGTAATGAGCTCAAACTATGTTCAAGTATTTATCAATTCAAGAAAATGTATAAAGAAACTCTAATTTTACAATATGAAGATAAGACGAGTTAAAGATCAACTTGTGTTTGAACAATTCCAAATGTCTGAACTTGAATGTGATAAAATAATCAAAAAAAAATTTTTTTTTTTTTTTTAATGCAATCAAAGAGTTTTATGTTATGTAATATGCAGTAATGATTACTGATAAGTTTACAATCACAATGGCATTAATTTTCCTTTCTTGATCCTAAATATGTAGCAATGATTCATGTAATTATTTCTTTCTAATGATAATCAATGATTATTACATATTGTGTAAATCATTAATGTTTATTGAAAATATGCAAGAATTCTTTCAGAGAATGATCAATAAGCTCTAATGTTACTTGAAAACTTGATTTCAATATGTTATTATTTTTCTGCATAGACATGACATTGTATTATGATGATAATCAGTGAGTTTTTACATATCTGTTACATGATGTATGATTGATGTTACTGTTTACTGAAATAATGTTTTATGAGATTAATCAATAATCAACAAGCACTTTACTTTACTATTGGGAATGTATTGAAAAAAAAAAAAAAAAAACAACCGGAAGACATAATTATGCAAAACAGTTAAATAAAGTAATCAAGTAGGGGTGGGATTATATAAGTTCACTTCTTCCCACTCCTTTTCAAGCAATCAATCAAACTCTACTGACTTTAGTTAATGATCACAAAGAATGAATGAACCAAATGTGACACAAGTGTATTTTATTTTTGTTTGTTTTCTATTTTCTAATCAATGCATCTTATTGTTTCTGTAATGAGTTTGAATTAATTGTGTGTTTTGTCCTGTAATTTCAATCTATGCTTGAAATAAACCAATCAATCAATCAACAATAACCTTAGTTTAGTTTAACTGAAGTAAATTGTGACTCATCCAGTCATTAATGTCCTCCATGCATTTACCAAGAGCCTGTACAGGCCTCGGTCTCCTGCTGTCAGTGTAACGTATATCTGTGTGTCATCTGCATAGTTATTATTATTTATTTATTTATTTATATAGCGCTTTCAAATGACGATTGGCCAAACAAAGCGCTGTACATTAAAAATCCAAAGAACTATAAAAAGAGTTAAAAAGGTAAAAAAGTATAAATAGATTACATAAAAGCATAAAAACACCAGATAAAACCAAAGATCAAACAATAAAACAGTAAAACACACCAGCAGAGCAGAACAGAACAGTGTCAGTGTCAAAAGCCTGGCCGTAAAAATGGGTTTTAAGGTTTTTTAAGGTTTTTTTTAAGGTTAAGGGTTTTATGGTAACTAATGTTGTTGTTCTTTATTACCTGGGCCAGTGGGAGCATGTAGATGGTAAATAGAAGTGGTCCCAGGATGGAGCCTTGGGGGACTCCACATGTAATTTCTGTTGGTTCAGATGTGAAGTTACCAACTGACAAAAATATTTCCTGTTTTCTAAGTACGTTTTAGTTTAGTACTGGTTCAGTGAGACCCGCCCAGTATTCCAGTCGTCTGATAGTATAGCGTGGTCGACTGTATATACTGTCACTTTGGTCAGAGCTTCACGTTTTTCTTGAAATAATCTCCTCAAAACGTTTTTATTATTTCAAAAGAAAAACAAACAAAGATAAAGAACATGTTAAAGAGTCTTTCAGCTGGAGACGTTTCTTCTCCGGTGCAGCTGCTCTTTGATTCTCCAGCTTTTTGTTCAGCTGTCGGGCTGACGTGAACCACCGTGTCTCCGAGCCGCACACGAGTACTCTGCGGCGTCTGTGGCGTTCACGCCGGAGATTCTCAGCCGAGCCTCGCCGCTCGCATCTCCCGTCAGCTGGAAGCCTCTCTGGAAGTCCTCCTCCACGCTCGGCTTGTCGTAGGACAGCAGTCCGATCAGCTCCATGGCCCGCCGGCCTGCGGTCCTGGACCGGTACCACAGCATGTAGGGATAGTCGTCGTCTCCGTGGTAACAGTTCAGAACCACCTCTAGTCCCGGGCGTGTGAAAACGATCTCGGGCGTCTGCTTGACCACGAGCGCCGGCAGAGCGAGATCTGAAGGACAGAAAACGTCTGACGGTAAAAAGAGTCGGAGAGACGAAGGGGAGGAGCCAACACGGCGCCGCTTACCTGCAACAGCAGCCAGGAGGAGACACAGCGTGGACGCAGACATCATGACTGACTGGAGACGAATGAAACTGCAGAGACGACTTAGAGATGTGGGCGGAGCTTATCAATACTTGAGTGGGTGTGTTTAACAGACAGATTTAGATCTATCTCAATCTAGAGAAGGTATCAGAAATAATCGCACAAGATCCAAAACTCACTTTAGATTACGGATAAACGTTTAATGAAGACTAAAAATACATTAAAAAAAACGTTAAAACCGTAACTTTTTAACATAATTATGAAATAAATATACAGAATTACCTGAGATAATGATGTAAGATGAATTTGGCCGAAGAAGATCCTGAAACTGATGAAGACTGAAGCTGATACCCGGAAAAAATATTAGCTTAAAAAAATAAAAATAAAAAACTTGGCTTAGCCAAAACAGCTAGCATGTAGCTGAAATATTAGCTAAACTCCAAAATAGCCTAAAAAATCTCAGTAAATCCCAAAATAGTCCAAAAAGCTGCAGAAAACCAATCTTAAAACCTCAAAAATGAAAATTTTTAACATAATTCTGAATAATAAAAAAGCAGGAATATTATTCCAGAATAAATCAACTTAAACCTTAAATAATTTTCAATATTTTACCCTCATTAAAATATATTTTGTCAAAAAAATTATACAAGTTAGAAACATCGGGTCATTAATAACATAAAATGATCTGGAGGGCCGGATCCGGCCCCCGGGCCTCGACTTTGACACATGATCTGAGCAGTTTTACCCAAATCTGAACCAAAATCCATCAAAACATCTGAAAAAAACGACACTTTAGCATCAGAAACGTTCAAATCTCCTTCTATAGAGTGCAGCCGTCCTGAACGAGGACCGAATATCGAAGCGGAAATCATTAAACTGCAAACTTCCAAGAGCAAAGAAAGTCTTACATTAATGAGAAAAAAAGTCTTGAATTAATGAAAAGTCTTAAATTTACGAGGAAAGTTGTAAATTAACAGGAAAAAAGTTGAAAACTAACAAGGAAAAAAGTAATAAATGATTAAGAGGTGGTAAATAATAAGGAATAGTCCTAAATTAACGATAAAAAAGATGATAAATTAGCGATGAAAAGTCCTCATAAATCTAAGACTTCTCGTTAATTTACGACCTTTTCTTTTAAATTTTTGACTTATTTTCGTCATTAATTTACAACAAAAACGTAAATAACAAGATGGTTTACATTTATGAGGAAAGAAGTAAATTCATGAGGAAAAAATTTTCTAAATTAACACAGAAAAATTTGTAAATTAACAAAAAAGAAGGTAAATTAACGATGAAAACTCCTCATAAATCTAAGACTTCTCATTAATTTACGACATTTCTCGTTATTTTGAGACGATCAGTCATGTCTTTTAAAAACCAGAACGACTGATGTTCTCTTTAAAATAAATATATTTATTGCAGTTTGTGGTATTTTATTGTGAAGGAGTTCAGTTTGATCCATTCATTCATTCATTTATTCATTTATTCATATTCTTCTTGGCCGCTTTGACCCTTTAGGGGTTGCTGGAGCCTAACCCAACTACTGGTGGGGGAGGAGAGAGTTTACCTGGTCAGGTCGCCCGTCTGTTGCATACATTAATACATTAAAACAATCATTTGTTACAGTAAAATAAATAATAATGAACAGAACCAGGAGTGTATTAGTCACCAGCTCAGCTTGTTTTCATTCTGTAAACCGTCTAAATTCCACATTCTGCAGAGTGAGCGCCTTCTGCACGTGTCGCAGGTTTCCTGTGGGTTTGTCATCCTCTCTGAGGGTTTTTGTACGACGGCGTCCCTCCTCTTCGGTACTGTGCCTACTCGCCGCTCCAAAGTATTCCCCGGCGCTCTGGTGGTGGGAGACGTTCAGGAGCTGCAGATCCACTTTACTTTCTCCGTTTCCCGTCACGATCACGCAGTTTTTGAACCCGGGCTCGTAGTTGGGAGTGTTGTAATACATGTACGCCATCAGCGTCAGGGCGGCGACCCCCGGCGGGCGCCGGTACCACAGGATGGTGTCGTAGCTACTGATGGTGTGGGACAGAGTCAGCGTGACCTCACGGCCGGCTTCAACCAGGACGGAGGACGGAGTCTGAGAGACTTTGTCTGGAGACGCTCGACCTCCTGCAGAGAGAAGAAGGATTTATTTATTTTAGTCTTTATGTAGAATAAAAACCAAAAGAATGATGGAGGTGTGACCTCTGATCCAGAAGAGGAGGAGGAGGAGGAGAGGAGACGGCTTCATGGTGAAGGTCAGAGACGAACTGGAGGCTCTGCTCAGGAAGAGACAGGAAGTGATGTTTACCTCAAAAGGAGGCGGAGCTACGCTGTGGAATCATAAACGTTTGAGGGATTTTGTTCTTCTAGATTAAAATATAGTCAGAAACTTGACAATTTATTGTGAGAAATCTGTGAATTTGCATCAAATTTGAAGCATTTTAATGTCAAATCAATGAAAATGTTTTTTCTCTCTGAGGCTCAGATCCTCATGTATCCACAAACGATTACTTTAATACTCCACTAATCACAGATTAATATTTTCCTAATTAGTCGACGAATCACGTCGAGCGTAAAGTGGAGGTAAAACACGCGTTATTAGCTTTTAACTAACTAAAAACTATGTGATAATGCTGGTGTGAATGCTGAAAATGCTGAAATTGATAGCTAAAAACACTGAAGCTGAAAGCCAAGTAAAATATTAGCTTAAATAACAAAGAGAGTGAATTAGCCAAAATATCTCTTACACAGCCGAAATATTAGATAAACCCCAAAATAGTCTAAAAGAGCTAGTATGTTGCTAAAAATATTAGCTAAATTCCAAATTAGCCTTAAAAACTGAAAAAAAATCCTAAATTAGCTAAAACAGCTAGCATGCAGCTAAAATGTTAGCTAAACAAAAAAGAAAACACTAAAAAAAGTAATTCCAAAATAGTCAAAAAAGTTACAATAATGTCATAACTGTTCACTTCACTACACTCTGGCTCCATGTAATATAAAGTAACGACTAATCGACTATTTTAATAGTCGATTTGTCGACTAATCAGCCCAAATCTAAAGCATTTTAATATAAAATCCATGAGACGTTCCTCATTCGAGGCTGAAGAACCTCAGATCGTTGGAGGTTTTTGTCAGCAGCAGGTGGATGTTTGATGAACTGTGGTTTACTGGCTGCACAGAAATACGTGGCGGCGTGTTCCGGCGCTCGCAGGTTCCTGATGAAGAGCGAAGCGTTCTTGCGTCCGTCTCCGCCGAGCTCTCCCGCTAAGCTGAAGTCTCCTCTGAAGGCCTCCTCCACGGCGTCCTCCCTGAACTCCACGTACCCGTGTCCCACCAGCTTCATGGCGCCGCCGCCGGGCGGCTGTTGGTACCACAGCATCACTCGGAAGTCCGACTGCTGGTGGCTGCAGACCAGCTGGACGTCTCCTCCCGCCTCCTTCAGGAGAGCGGGAGGAGACTGGTGGATCTGGATCGCCATGGAAACGCCTGACGGGAGCAGAGAGGAGATCTGAGAGGAGTCTAGAGGCTGAAGGGAATCCATGATTGATCTGAAGTCTTTGGTACCTGTGAGGAGGAGAGCTAGATGACCTTTCACCATCATCATCATCATCATCATGAAGATCTGACAGAGGAAGCTGCTGGTCGGTTTGACTGAAGAGATCAGGAGGAAACTGTGATGCTGACAGAAGGAAGGAGGAGGAGCTTTAAACCAGCAAACATCTCCACACCTGTGAAACTTCAGAAGTTCTCTCTTTTATTTAGAATTAGTTGTTTTTTTTTTTGTTAATTGTCAATAAAGTTTAGTCTTTGAGAACCTCAGTGTTTCTGATTGTGAAAATATGGAAAAAAACTGAATTAAACTGACTAAAATTTGTAAAAATAAATAAATGTTTTAATGTTTTTAAAAAAGATGGATCCCAAGACCACCATCTCTACCGTGAAGCACGGGGGCGGTAGTATCGTGCTATGGGGCCGGACTGTATTAAGGAGAGGATGACCAGGACCATATTTAGGGAGATTTAAGGCACAACCTCCTTTCCCCTCAGTCAAAGATGGAGGAGAAGAACCGAGGGGTGGTTCTGTAAGAAGCGGATCAAGGTTGGAAAAGCCTAAATTAGCCAAACCAGGTAGCATGTTGCTGAAATACTAGCTAAACACCAAAATGGTCGAAAAAAAAAAACCTGTAAGAAGCCTTAATTACCCCAAATAGTTTACATGTAGCTAAAATATTAGCTGAACTCCAAAACAGCCAAAAAAAACAAACAAAAAAAATCCTAAATTAGCAAAAAAAAAATTAATAAATCCTAAATTAGCAACAAAAAAAAAAAAACAGTATGATGCTGAAATATTAGCTAAACTCCAAAATGGACATTAAAAAAACTGGGAAAAAGCCTAAATTAGCCAAAACAGCTAGCACGTAGCTGTGATATTAGCCAAGCACCAAAATGGACAAAATAAATAAAATGTATAAACTTTGACTCTTCGGAGGGAGCTCAAACTTTCTCAGTAACAGAAATCTGACTGCTCCAGAGGAGATCTGTGAGGAGGAGTGGACCAGAATCCCTCCTGCAGCGTCTGCAAACCTGTTGAAGAACTACAGGAAACGTTTGACCTGTGAAACTGCAGACAAAGACTGCTACACCAAATATTAACACTGATAGTTTAAATGCAGCGGTAGCATACCATTCAATTATTTAAAACATCATTCAATGTGATTTCCAGATATTTTTTTAGACTGTTTCTCACAGTGGATCTAAAATCAACATTTCAGAACCTCCATGATTTTTAGCTTATTTCACGTGTTTGAAGACAGGGATTGGATATTTCATTTATTGTTATTATGATCGGCGCTTTATATTTCATTCTTATTATTCTGGATAAATCCTCCACTGGAAGTCTGCATGTCAGGAACAGATCACAAAATGTTATTCCTGGAAAACGCAGCAGAAAACGGCAACAGTTTAAACAGAAGACCGATGGAAACAGATCAATCAAGCTAGCTAGCCGTGATTGGCAAGCTAGCTTTCCGGGGACTTCCGGGATCAATAACTCTTTTAAAAACGCTTTAAACTGACAGCTAGTGTCTCTAAACAACAACCTCTAAAGGCATTTCAACAGAAAAAGTCAAAGTTTGTTTCTTTTTAATGTTAAACTCTTTTTGCTGAGGACAGATTGCTAAACAGTAGCTGCTAACTGCTACATGCTAGCGTCGTGATTTAACTCCTTAGGACCCGAGCTGTCCTTTGATATGCCTGCTTTATTTATCTGAAAGAGATATAAAAGTTAAGACAATGAACTACTCTGATAATAAAACTGAAAATGTGATGTCCTAAGAGCTTAAAAAGAAGCAAATAATCTTAAAAAGCAAACAAACAAAAAACTAATAAATGAAATGAGCTAGTCATGAACACTCATCAAATTCATGCTAAATTTTAAATGAGGACAGAATCACATTTGGTCAAAAATGTTCAATAGCTCTAAAGGTATTAAAGCTAAAGTCACTATACTTTCTCACATGATTAATTATCACTTATATGATTTTTTTTCTTGTTTATATTTGCTTTATTTTTACTTGTTTATTAAATCTACTTCACACAAGTGTTCTATTTAAGTCTTTAATGATAAAAGAAGGTTGATGAAATATAAATAAGGGACAAATATGTTTGTTCAATCTGTTCATGTTTTAAATGTGTAACAAAAGTATCGGATCAGGACTCAGTATCGGCAAATCCACAAAATCCAATGACTCAGAATCCGATCGGGCCCAAAAAAACCTGATCGGGACATCACTATTTTTTCATGCATTTTTCTGTCATTAATGAGGCGGGGAATCAAACCACAGACCCAGGTGTCTGTGAGCGTCTGGTTTTTGCAGCGATCGCAGGGTTTTTCTGCCGCCGTGCATCTCGAGCTGCACAGTAATAAACGGCGTTCTGGTTCTGCTCCGTGTTCCGGATCACCAGAGAACTGTTCTTCTCGGTGTCGCCGCTCAGATCTCCAGAGAAGCTGAAGTCCTTCTGAAACCCCTCCTCCAGCGTCGAGTCTTTGTGGTACAAATACCCGATGAGCCTCATGGTGGAGCGTCCCGCCGGCCGCTGGTACCACAGCATCTGCCGGTAGTCGGTTCTGCTGTGACTGCAGGAAATCTGCAGCTTCTGTTCGGGACCGGTGACGATTTCAGACGGAGACTGACGCACCTCGAGACCCAGACTCACTCCTGAAAAACAAGTCCTTTTCAGGCTTTTTCATCTTTTCAGGAGCTGATTGATCAAATATTTACCCAGAATGCAACAGAAAAGGACAACAGGGATCATGTTCCTGAAATGAAGGAAGATCTTTGACTGTAAGACTCTCCTCCTCCATCTGCTGATTTACATGAAGCTTAGAGGAAGTGAGGTCATGAAGGGGGAGTGGCCAACCTGGAATATTCCACCTGAGGTCCAGATCGGTTTGGGTTTACATAAGTTTGTCGCTGCAGTGGGTTTTATTTTCTTTACACCACATGTCAAAGTCACGGCCCGGGGGCCGGATCCGGCCCTCCGGGTAATTCTATCCGGCCCTCCAGATCTGTTTATTTTATTGTTATTAATGACCCGATGTTATCTCATTTCTAACTTGTATAATTTTGACAAAACAAATTTTTACAGAGAGTAAAATATTGAAAGTTATTTAAAGTTTAAATTGATTTATTCTGGAATAATATTCCGGCCTTTTTATTTATGTTAAAAAATTACAATTTAAAGTTTTAAAAATTAGCATTCTGCTAGCTTTTTGGACTATTTTGGCATTTAAGATTTTTTTAGGCAGTTTTGGAGTTTAGCTAACATTTCAGCTACATGCTAGCTTTTTTTGCTAATTTAAGCTTTTTTCAGGTTTTTTTTGTGGCTATTTTGGAGTATAGCTAGCATTTTAGCTACATATTTTGGCTAATCTAGGCTTTAAGTTTTTTAAGCAGTTTGGGGGTTTTGCTAATATTTTAGCAACAAGCTAGCTGCTTTTGCTAATCTGGGCTTTTTTCAGTTTTTTTTTTCTTTGTGACTGTTTGGGAGTTTAGCTAATATTTCAGCTACATGCTAGCTTTTTGGCTAATTTAAGCTTTTTTCTGTTTTTTTTTTTTGCTATTTTGGAGTATAGCTTGCATTGTAGCTATATGTTTTGGCTAACCTAGGCTTTAAGTTTTTTAAGCAGTTAAGGGGTATTGCTAATATTTTAGCAACACGTTAGCTGCTTTGGCTAATCTAGGCTTTTTTTTCCGTGTTTTTAGAATATTTTGAAGTTTAGAAATTTTTTTCAGCACCATGCCAGCTTTTTTGGCTAACCTAAGTATTTTTTTTAAGGCAAATTTGGCATTCAGCAAACATTTGAGCTTGCTATCAACTTCAGCATTTTCTTCTATCAACTTTAGCATCTTCAGTGACTAAATTCAGCTTCCAGCATTCACACAAGCATTATCACAGGTAATGCTATTTATCTAGTTCCTAATTATGTTATAAAGTTATGGTTTAAAAGTTTTAAAACTTTAGTTTTAGAGAGTTTAACAAATGTTTTTCCTGTTCGACACATGACCTGAGGTGTGTTTTGGATTTTGTTCCCTCTGCTTTTGACTGACAGATTCTGCTGGTCAGTTTGGTCGTCTTTGAGGTTTTTGATGACATCAGTTGATCATGGTTTGGATCAACAGAAACACGCTTCAGGTCTGAGCTTCACTCTGCAGAGGAACTGATGCTTCCTGATGAAGCTGCTGGTGTCGAGCGTGGGCGGGGCTTGAGTTTTTGTATGAAGGCGTGTGGGTTTGCTGCTGGCGTGCATAGCTGGCTGCACAGTAGAAGACGCCAGAATCCTCCACCTGCAGCGTCTGGATGAACACGGAGGCGTTCTTGGCCGTCCCGCCGCTCAGATCCCCGGAGATCCTGAAGCGGTTCTTGAAGGCCGTCTCCAACTCCGGGGTGTCGTAATTCAAGTGTCCGATCCGTTTGAGCGCCGGATCTCCGGGGGGTTTCTTGTACCACTGCATGTAGGTGTAGTCGGTCTTCCCGTGGCTGCAGACCAGCTGGACTTCCTCGCCGGGCTTTTTTAGCGTCTCTGACGGTGTTTGCGTGACTTCCACGCCCAGACAAACGCCGACGAAGAGAAGAATCGGTGAAAATGGGATCAAGCGGTTACCCAGGAGCCCCGGTGGTGCCATCATCTCCTGCCTGGAGTGGCTCCAACCTCCTGCGCCGCTCGTCCTTTTAACCTCTTCAGTTCATAGACCTTTAGCGCCACCTGCTGGGGGGGGCGGGTCGCCCCTGAGTTTTTGTTCAGCCCCTCTGGCTCCTCGCATCACTGTGTTTGCTGACGGCGCAGAAATAGCGCCCGGCGTCGCCGGGCTGCAGGTCCTTCACGGTCAGAGCCCCCTCCTCAATGCTGTCTTTGACGGCTGAGTATTTGGTTTGAGCGCTGTCGCCGCTGTAGTCCGGCGCCCCGCCGAACACGGTGTACGCCACGAAGGTCATGGCCTCGCCGGGGCGCTGCCGGAACCAGTACATCTGGTTGTGACCTTTGTCTCTGGTGTGTCTGCAGGTCATCTCTGCAGACTGAGAGGCCGATCTCCAGCTGATCTCTGGACTCTGGATCACATCCTGACAAAAACCTGAGAGGAAAACACAAACGTTGAAACACAAACCTTTGAATTCTCGTCTCAGACGTGTTTTCACCTTGAAGCCACAAGTTCAGGACCGACAGCAGGAGCAGAGAGCGACCCATCGCCGACGCAGAACCGTTTTGATCTCTGTAAGCTGGCGGTGAAGCATCAACCTCTGATTACAATCTGACCAGAGCGGGTCGGGTGCAGCTGCAAAGGGGCGGAGTCAGAGTGGCTTCTGGGAGGTTTTTGTACGGTGGAGCGCGTCCGTGTTGCACTGTGGAGACTAGCGGCGCAGAAGTACACGGCGCTGCCCGCAGACTGGAGGGGTTCTGTCGTCAGGGTGCAGTTCTGGCCTTTGGCAGACCCCCCCGCGATGGTCACGTTGCCCTCCGGGCTGGACGCGCCCGCGTACATGTAACCCAGCAGCTGCAGGGCCCCGCTCTCCTGCCGGTACCACAGGATGCGGTTGTAGGAGTCGATGCTGTGAGAGCACGTGATGTGGGCCGCTTCTCCGGAGCGCAGGAACATTTCCGTCGGATACTGCTGGATTCTGTCGCTGAGGGACGAGCCTGCGCGGCGACGACAAGATCAAGACTTAAAAAAGGTTTTTGGTAAAGTTCAGGTCAGAAATGTTTGGAGGATTTTACCTGAAACAAACACAGCTGTAACTGTAACAACAACCAAAAACAGGATCATGTTCGTCGAGGCGTCTCAGTGGTTAGACTGAACTCTTCCTGGAGTCTGATCTTATGGTTAAAAATGGGCGGAGCCTCAGCTGATGCTCCTCATTATGTTTCTTCAGATCATCCAAACTGATCTAAAGTATAACTCTGTATGTTTGCTCAGTAAATTAGATTTAAATTAAATAATAAAACAATAAAACATCATTACAGTTGATAAAGGAGACCTGTCGTGGTCATGTGATCCAGGTGTTCCACAGGTGAGTTAACCCTAAAAAAGCACAAGAACACATTTCTTCTGAACTTTTAGACTAACCTTTCTTTTTGTTTGTTCAAATAAATAAATATAAAAAAATAATCCTGTTAAAATAAAAAAACGTGTGCAATTGAATAAACAAATATTAAAACAAATAAATAGTGTTTAAAAAAATAAATACAAACAAATAATCGACTGCGGGGGTCAAATTTGACTAAAATCTGCTTCTGAATTTTCAAAAAATCATCAAGAAGAATGGATGAATGTTTTAACTTTTCCTAAAGAAAAATGTGACTTTTTGTTGGTTCGTCTTTGATCTGAGATCAGTTGAAAAATCATAAAATAAATTAACTCTGAGATGTGAAGGTTTCTGAGACGTCTTCATGTCTGTTACGTCAGGAATAACTCTGATCATTTCTGATGAAGGACACCTCAAAGGCCATCAGAAATAAATATCAAATCAATGATTTCTACTTCAATCTTTTGCTTTTTACATTGCATCGTCATGGTTACCTGAAGCTTCATGAGGACTAACCGTGATGGATTTGCTAAATGTCATGTTAAGTGATTAAGTGAGCTTGTTTTGGTCCAGATAAAGTTTGTTTCAAAGAAAGAAAATCCAAAAATAGATCGCTTTGATTAAAGAAAAATCCACCATTAACTCTGATTAACTAATAAAAGAACAGGGATAACCGGTTTCATTTAGTCTGAGTTTAGCAATTAGCAACTGTTAATATTTTATGACCGACTTTCTGCTTCTGTACCGACATGAATCCAATGAGGCGATTCTGTGAAAAGAATGCAGACTGAAAGGTTTATTTCACTAATGTTCACCTCCTTGGACATCCTTCAGAAGTTCTTCCAGAGAAGTTCTGGAGCCGCAGTGAATGAATCTTCTGTCAGTTCTGGTACCTTCACCTCTGGTTTCTGATGTGGCGGCGTGCAGCTGCATGGTCGGGGTTTTTGCGTTGCCTGCGTGGTTTTCTGCTGCACTGTGCTCGTCTGGCGGCACAGAAATACACGGCCGAGTCGTCCCGGGAAACGCTGGGAAAGCTCAGGTTGGAGTGCGTCTCGCCGTTCCCGCTGAAGCTCAGGATCTCCTTCACGTCGTCCTCTGGATACCCGTGCTGCATGTTCAGGTACCCCAGGTACTTCAGAGCCCCCCCGCCGTCCTGTTTGTACCACAGGATGTTGTCGTGGTTCGGGATGCTGTGTGAACAGTAGATCTGGCCCAGGACCGACTGACCGGGACTCTTGATGAGGGAGGACGGCGTTTGCTGGACGCTGTAGCTGGAGGCAGCTGTGAGGAAGCAGACAGACGGGTTTCTAAAGCTTCAAATGATTCAAATGATTCAGATCCACAATCTTCATCTGAGGAATCTCACCGGCGTTCGGTGGCGGGAACAACAGAAACAGGAAGACGATCATATTTACTGCGTGAAGCTTCTGGTCTCTCCATAGGCAGGACGCAGATGTGTCAGTTGAAGGTTTGGGGGCGGGACAGACGGTCTCCACCTACTGGAGGAAGCCTTCTACACTGTAAAAAAAGACTGTGAAATTTACAGAAAAGCTATGTAAACTACCTACAGAATTATATTGTAAACAATAAAACAGACAATGTTTGTTTGAATAACAGTTAACCTTTGTAAACCATTTAACAATATTTTTTGTAATGTTTATGACAATAATTTGTAGTTATGATCAAATAAATTTGTTAAAACTACAATAATGGTTATAGGAACAGAGAAAACGAATTAGTTAATTTGACATTCAAATGTTGTAAAATCAATCAATTTATTCTGTAGTTTTTATGGATTTGGTTTTAAAAAAACTTTTTTCCCTAATTAAAGCTTTACAATCCATTTTTTTAATGTTTTTAATGTCCTCATTCTGCGGAAGGCTATTGTAAAACAAACAGTATATATAGCATTCTGCTAGCGACTCTTTTACTTTCTTATTTTATTAATATAGCCTTTTAGTGATGGGATGTTTAAACTACTTTGTTTTATTTGATGTTTGCATCACCTGAGTGTCTCTGTTGAGGTGGACATGTTTTATATTATTCAACTTTGAAAGTTGTATGTTGATAAAAGAATGCATTTATTAGATGAATTAAGATGCCGTCAATCAAATACATTTTCAAGAAATATGGTTTTCCCAATTTTCTTAATTGAAGGTGTTTGGCGTTGGTGTAGCAATCTTTTTCAAGGTTTCTAAGTACATTTTAAACAATATGAATAGAAATCATCTAATACAGCCTGGAAACTGCAGTTGGAAGGTGGTGCAGTGTTAGGTGGCGTTGCCCCATAATCAGAGGACTCTGGATCATATCCCTGCTATGGCAATCTGGTAAATAATGACCTGTATAGAATTAAGGGTTAGTCTGATCAGGGATAGGGTTAGCATGAATATGCATGGGTCTTCAAAAAGTACTTTTTTTTGCTTTAAAATATGCAGAAAATACACTATTTATGTACAAAACTGTAATGCAAAATCAACAAATTTTTGGGGTAAAATTCACAGTTTTTTAATGTAATTCAATTTACTGTAAGTCACTGTAAATCAATATACATCCTTCATCGGTTAAGTTATTTACTGTGATGCTGTATTTTTTACAGGAATTCTCTGGCAACCACAGCTGCCAGCATTTTCCTGTAAAAACAACGGGTTTTTTTTTTTACAGTGTAGCACAAAACAGCTCAAACTGTCCAATCAGGGAGCAACACAGACTGAGAATCCGTTTCTCGTGACCTACAACGGAGTGGTTATGCAACGGTGACCACATCCTTGGGTCTGGGTGACTTTTCAGTGTTGTCACTCCAGACACGACCCACACAAGTGGCACTCACATCAGGACAGTGTCCAGATCATGGAGGGGCGACCAGGACACAGACGGTACATCAGGAGATGGATCAGGACCACTACCTCCTCCTGCAAGGAGGACCACAGCCAGAGCGCTGAAGAATGACCACAAATGTCCACGTGTCCGCTCAAGGTGCACAAACACCGTCATGTTTCACCGGTTACTCAACGAAAGGTTTGTGCAAACATGGATACACAAGTCCTGTCGCAAGCTCCACGAACAAAACGGGCGTTCGTTGATCCGTGCGGTTGTAAGTTCAACCGGTTGAACCAACCGGGGACTCTAATTTGATAGAGACGTGTGGGTGGAGTCTGCTTCAAAACACTGAAGTGCCAACCGCTGTAAAGATGATCACGAAGGAGATAAGGCCGAGAATCACTGGGTAACTCACGATACGATGATATCGCGATACTTTGATAATCGGTGAGAATCATCTCTAATAACTCACAAAATATAGATGAACACATAATTTTTGGAAAAATACATAAATCCCCCAAAAATATTGTACAAAAATTACTTTCGTGCTGAAATCAGTAATACTATTTCTCTGACAACTGTTGACACGAGTTGAAATAGAATTATCTGTAAAGATTCAGCGTAAACAATAGTAAACATCAACAACAGTACCTCTACTTCGTCCAGCCTCTTCAAACGAAAACAATGGGTTGATATTGAAACCAATCGAGAATCAATCAACAGACAGAAGGTCTGGAGCAGGATTTGAAGGAAACGACGAACACCAGGATTGGCGCATTGGTGCCCTGTGCTCTTCACAGATGAAAGCAGAGTCTAGAGCCGCAGTGGAGGACGTCCCAAAACATCGTCCAACGTGACTGATCTGGCACTGGGTCGATGATAGTTTGGGGTGGCATTTCTTTGGCGGGACGGACAGCTCAGCAGATGTAGCCTCTATACCGGAGGGTTCCTCCTAATGCGAGACGATGCTGGACCAAAGCGGCTGGAGTGTGTCAGCAGTGGTGGTACGACCGGCCAACCCGTTCCCCAAACACGTTCCCACTCCAAAGTGGTTACATGTTGGCGTTTGGTTAAGGACCCCTCCGCGTCACTTTTTTACTTTTTGGTGTCCCCAACTCGTCGTTTTTTGACATGCCGGCTGTTTCATTTAAATCAGGGGTCCCCCCCCTCCAGGTCACAAACCGAAACCAGTCCAGTACCGTGACGCGGAGCGCACCGGTACCCTAAGAAATGCAGCAAGAAGTATGAGGGGGAAACGGGACGGACGTTACGCCACCGTTTCCAGACAAAACCCCCACCAGACTTTGGTCCAGCACTTTTTGGCCCATGGATGGGAGTCGGTCCGGGCCTCAGTGTTGGAATGCAATCCACACTGGAGCCGGGCCCAGAGGAGGGGGGCCGAGAAGAGCTGGATCTCCAAGCTGGACACGCTGTCCCCACAGGGCCTCAACGAGCGCCTGCCCCTTACTCCCTGGATCACCATCCCTCCCAGGGGGGGATCTTCTAACCCACACCCGGTCCAGAACCCCTAACCCTAACCCCAGGGGGATGGGCCCTAACCCTAACCACTCCCCCCTGTGGACGGAACCCCTAAACTTAACCCCAGGGGGATGGGCCCTAACCCTAACCACTCCCCCCTGTGGACGGAACCCCTAAACTTAACCCCAGGGGGATGGGCCCTAACCCTAACCACTCCCCCCTGTGGACGGAACCCCTAAACTTAACCCCAGGGGGATGGGCCCTAACCCTAACCACTCCCCCCTGTGGACACATATTAAGCACTTACCTTCTTGGGACGGGGTGCTCCTGGGACCCTGCTCCTGGGGGGACTGGATGGAGCGTGCATTGGTCCCGCCCTCTGATAGGAGGGTAGGGTCCGAACGCCTGTTCTCCTAACCCGGTCCAGAACCCCTAAATTTAACCCCCCGGGGGGATGGGCCCTAAACCAAACCGACTCCCCCCCTGAGAGAAAGTCACAGTAATCCAAATTGGATTGTCCCGTTTTAAAATTCTTTTTTTTAACCATCCGGAGAAGGGGGGGTCATGGGGCCCTGCCCTCTTATGGAGGGTAGGGTCCGAACACTTGACCTCCTAACCCTGAACCGGTACACGAACCGTTAATAAGTTAGGGTTAGGGTAGCGGTACAGGACTCCTCCTGAGGACCGTCTCCGTCCCGAACCGTATCCAAAGGGTTGAGGATTTTAGAGTCAGCAGGTCAAAAAACGACGAGTTGGGGACACCCAAAATGCCAAAAAGGGACGTAGAGGGGTCCTATACCAAACATCAGAATGTGTTGGTTCCACATCTGGGACGTCACGTCTCGGTCCATCCACCAACACCAGGTTGCACCAAGATTGTTCAGTGTTGGTAAATGTTTTGGTCCAGGTGTGACAGGAGATCCCCCAGGTGGGTATATTGAGGCCACGCCCACTACTGAGCCTCACTTT
Source organism: Oryzias javanicus (assembly GCA_003999625.1). Classification (NCBI taxonomy): domain Eukaryota; kingdom Metazoa; phylum Chordata; class Actinopteri; order Beloniformes; family Adrianichthyidae; genus Oryzias; species Oryzias javanicus. The sequence continues at coordinate 24,703,555 of CM012458.1, forward strand.
GACCTGTTTCAGAGACGTTCCATCCAGGTTGGATCGGTCTGTCGCGCGTTTTTCTACTTTGGTTTTGAGTATTAGCCTCAATAGACAAATTTAAAAATGAAGAATTCATAAAGAATATTTAATGTTTTGATCCATGAATCCTGGTTTGATTTGTAGTTTTTCGTGGTTCGAGTGTCGTCTTTCTGCTCCTGATGGAGGTTTTTGTTCAGCGTTTGTGTTTTTCTGCATCACTGTGACGGCTCACGGCGCAGAAGTACACGCCGCCGTCTCCCGGCTGCACGTTCTTCACCGTCAGCGTTCCTCTGGAGACCTCCGCCTTCGTGGCGGAGAATTTCCTTTCGCTGAAGTCTCCGAAGTCGTGCCGGTTTTGGCCCGCCGTGGTGGAGACGACCAGCTCCACCGCCGCCCCCCCCGACAGCTGCCTGAACCACAGCATGTAGAAGTAAAAGCCGCCCCTGCTGTGGCGGCACGCCAGCGTGGCGTCGCGCCCCGGTTCCGTCAGCACCGCGGGGGTCTGGGTCACACCGTTTTCAGCTTTCAAACCTGCGCATGAAAGATGGAGAAATGCTGAAAAGAGAACAAATAAAAGAACGTTTGAGGATTTTTCAGACCTGAAATCCACAGACTGATGAACGCTAGAGGCAGCAAACCGTTTCTCCTGATCACATCCATGATGTGCAGAAGCAACAACAGCAGATGGATGTGGAGAAAGGAGGAGGAGTCTGAGACGGTGGGTGGGGCCACGATTCCATTCGTCACAACCAAACTGAAGATCTGTCAATGGGGACAAACCGACGGACCTGATCTGATCTCGAGAGTCCAAATCCCATAAATGAAGAAATGTAATAAAAAGATTCAAGTTTTCCCCGAGTTTAAACACAAAACCTCTGAGAAGAAACTTGAACAGTCAAGCTATGTACCAGGAAAAAGGTGACTGTAGCTTTGACATCTTTAGAACTATAGAACATTTTTAATCAGACGTGATTCTTAAATTATAAAAATGTGGAATCGTTTTATTAGTTTTGGTTGTTTTTGTACAGAGCCCCTAAAGGGACATCGAACAAAAAAAAAACAATAATAATAATAAAGTTAAAAAAAAAAATTAAAAAAAAAAAAAAAAAAAAAAAAAATTCTAACTCGTGGCCACGACTTACTAACTCGTGGCCACGACTTACGGATATGATACGCAGTTGCAGCCCATTCAAAACAACAGGAGCGGCTTTTAGGTTTGGTTTTGATCACGTGGTCGGATGTTTAGGTTTCTCCAGATCACGTGACTTTATGTGTTTATCTTTCTTCATTTTGTCTGAAAGCATCCCTCGTTATTGTCACTTAAAATAACCGACATTTGTGTTTGTTTATGAGGCAGAAATTAAAGAAACATTATTTGATGTTTGATACTCTTCGTTTCAGGATCACGTTTGACCGTCTCCTGGACCGGAAGTGGTCAGACTGAACACGTTCTAGCTTTACAGAAGTCATTCGGGGCCCGATTTAAAAAGGTTCCGGGCGGTTTCTCTGAACCTACACTAACCCTAACCTTGACCCGGTACCGATGCGGGTCGGGTCCCAAATCCTGCTGATCGCCCGGTTCCGTGATTGTTCCGTGCACCCCAGACGTTGCTGTTTTACGATTTTTGAGCCCGAAAAGTCAAACAAAACAGACAAACTACGAACTGTATGTCCAAAATAAATGCATGTCGTGATAGGAACGGGTACATTTCTCACTAGAAATATTAACAAAATAAAGATTAGTCCACAAAATATTTTATTCTGAGGGATTTTACACCAAAAAAGTAGTGGATCTACCGCCATATTGTTAGCCGGCTGTCAGACAGAAATCGGCAGAAACTCAAAAGTCACGTGATCAGTCACGTGATCCGGAGAAACCTAAACATCCGACCACGTGATCAAAACGAAACCTAAAAGCTGCTCCTGTTGTTTTGAATGGGCTGCAACTGCGTATCATATCTGTAAGTCGTGGCCACGAGTTAGAAATTTTTTTTTTTTTTTTTACTTTAATTTTTTTTTTACTTTATTATTTTTTTTTTTTTTGTTCGATGTCCCTTTAGGGGCTCCGTATTTTTGAGACGATACTGAGATTATTTTGTAGGATTACTTTTCCCCAGAGCTTGTAGAATGTCCCTAAGTTTAGTTTAGTTTATTAATTTATCATAACAGTGTACAAATACATCGAGCTTAGAAAGCAAAGATGTTTGCACCAGATTGTAGCTTAGTAGCTAATTTCCATCTGTAGTCCTAGTACAAAATACATCATATCTAAACATTATAAACATATTAACCATTTTAAGACATTTTAAAAGAAATCCAATGTAAAACAAATTATCAAGAAAAAAACCAAACACAATATAAAATACAATATGAAATCTAAAATATTTTATAAAACTAAAACTACTGCAATATAAAATACATACACCAATTTATAAAAACAACATAAAAATAAACATATTTCCAGTTAAAAATAGGATAAAACAATTACAGCAATGGTCTTGTACTCTGATAGCCATCTATTAATGTGTGCAAGATTGGTGCTCCAGTATTTTTTTTCTTGGAAGTTTGTGAAAAACTGTAAAACTCTGCCATGCTTTTTATGTTTGTTGGAAGTCTATTCCATTCCTTTACAGCCCTATAAGAAAAGGCAGACTGACAAAAAGCAGATTTTCTTTTAGGGATACTTCCTTAAGAAGTCGTCCCACGATTTACTTCTAGCCTGGTTGATGTCTAAGAATAATTACTTTATTTTACTGCTTTTATGGGATTTTGTTTTAAAACAAACCAATAGTCACTTGATGTCAGTTTAAACGTTTATTCTGCTAATTTTTCGCTATCTTTACCAAACTGGTCAAACTGCATGTTATGGTGATGAGAAGTTACAATCTGTTCATGAAATACTGATTTCTAGAAACTGAAGCAGCATCGTGACGACAGTGACCGGTGATCTACGTTTGAACGCAGACGGTGGAAATCTGTCGGTGCTTTTATTGGATCTCAGTTCCACATCTGATACAGTCGACCGAGATGACGGGAAACCTGGGTCGTACTAGTACTAAACTGCTTCGAAACGTACTTGGAAAACAGGAAATACTGAGTGTCAGTTGGTAACTTCACAATTGAGCCCATAGAAATTACATTGGGAGTTCCCCAAGGCTCCATCCTAGGGCCACTTCTATTTAGTATTAGGGCTGTGGATCGTTGCTCAGGCGGCGATCCGATTCGATTCACAAATCAAGCTCAACGACTCACGAATCGAACCACAATTCTTACTTTTTAATACTATTTTTGTGTATATGTACGAGATGGATAAAAACTAAAATTATTTGTATTAAATCCCAAAAATTTATACATTTATTTAGAACAGTAGATCAGAATCAACAAAAATGATTTAAAAAAAACACAAAAATTCAGACAATTTTTGTTTTAATCTTGTTTTTTGTCAGCCTTCTGGTTAAGTTCAGCAGCAACATAAACAACATAAAAGGATAAAAAAAATCTAATTTCTTTGTGTCATTTAACAAAAAAAAGTCAGCGCCAATGGCGAGTACTCGAGATACTCGGATACTTCTTACAGCCCTACTGTTTAGCATCAGGGCTGCAACGATTAGTCGACGACTAATTTAATAGTCGATTCGTCGTTACTTTACTTTATATAGAGTCAGAGTGTAGTAAAGCTGAATGTTAGCATCATGCTAGCTTTTTGGACTATTTTGGTATTTATGAAGGTTTTTAGGCCAATTTAGAGTTTAGCTAATATTTCAGGTACATGCTAGCTATTTTGGCTAACTTAGAAATTTTTTGTTTTTTTCGGCTAATTTGGAGTTAAGCCAATATTTTAGCTGCATGCTAACTGTTTTAGCTAACTTTGAATTTTTTTCAGCTTTTTAGGTTATTTTGGAGTTTAGCTAATATTTTAGCTGCATGCTAGCTATTTTGGCTAACTTAGGCTTTTTTCAGTTTCTCGGCTAATTTAGCATTTAACGAATATTTCAAGCTGGTTATCAGCTTCAGTGATTTCCGCTAACAGTATTCCCACTAGCATTATCGCAGGTATTGCTACATATCTAAGTTTTAGTTAAGATGTGTGCTTTACATGACCGATTAATCGGTGATTAGTCGACTAATAACAGAATGGTTTATGGCAGCTCTAGTTAACATCTCTAAGCTCTCACTGGCTCAGATAATAAAGAAAAACATTAGTTGATTGTTTCTTTTAATGTTTTGTGTAAAGAATTATCTTTGTACATGAAATGTGCTGCACCCCCGCCGACCTTTGACTCGTCCCCGCTGGCTGAGTGACTTCTGCATGCGTCTCATTCTCTCTCTAAAAAATGGGGACTTTTGTTGGTTTTATCGCCATAGCAACTATTTGATGTTTTGTTCGCATGGTAGAAGTCTGAGTAATTTTTAGAAGAAGCAGCAAAAGTAAAGTTTTGGGATTTCCTTGGCAGTGTAGTTAACCACGCCCACATTCCTAGTAGGTTCATATCATATTGTCATATTGTTTCGCTCGGATTGAGTCAATGATTCATGAAAAAGAGGTTTTAAATCTCAATGGGATCCACTCCAGTTAAATAAAGGTTCATAAATAAATTAAATTTTTTACATTAGGATTAAAAATGTAGAAGAAACGGGGAACGCCGCTTATTCCAAACAGTTTTTCCTGAGAAGTTTGGGGAGGAGTTAGGACGCAATAGATGGTGGGAAAATTCAAGCAAGCAGCTTCTCTCTGAGGTCAAAGGTCGACAAAACTTTGGTGCTTGTAGAGTTCACCTGCTGGCGTGTTTGAATTTTTAAAATCATTCAATCTTAACGAGAGATCTCATTTCAAACTTGGCCATAAAATGGCCGCTGTGCCGTGTGTTCCTCTGACCATCCCATAATAATTTTAAAGCTTCCTGTGACACATTTGTTTTGATTTTGTTAGTGAATTTTGATTTTTTTTGTCCCCTTTTTTTGGAACTTCACAAGATTTTTGGCTGTGTTAATTTCTCCCGCTGTGATGTCATCATTTTTTGAGGTTAATGGTCGTTCACTATGGAGTCTCGAAAGAGCCAAAATGAAATAAATATATACACCATTAAATAAATAAATAAATGTGGCACTAAATAAATAAATGTGGCACTAAATAAATAAATGTTGAAATAAAGGTGGCATTAAAAGATTAAAAGAGCACATTTAAGTTTTTCATGACATATTTATTTATTTCATTGTCCCTTGTAGGTTAAAAGAGCCACATTGAAATAAATATATTTAATATGAAATAAATAAATAAATGTGGCAATAAATAAATAAATGTTGCAATAAATGAATAAATGTTGAAATAAATAAATAAATGTTGAAATAAATTTGGCATTAAAATATTAAAAGAGCACATTTAAGTATTAAATGCCACATTTAAGTATTTAATGCCACATTTATTTATTTATTTAATGGTGTATATATTTATTTCATTTTGGCTCTTTCGAGACTCCATAGTTCACCATCTCAAAAATTCACTTTTATTGGGCGTTCGAAGTGCATGAATTTTCGGTTTTCGAGTTTGTAGAAAGAAATTTTTTGCTCAAAGCCAAAAGTAAGAATGAGGAATTCTGATAAACATTCTGGTCTGCGGGACGTAAGGAAATACCACTTATTTACTTCAACTTAAGAAATGTTTTTCTTGTTCCAGATAAGAGATCTTTGGTTTGGAGATCCAGCCGGCTGATAACAGCGCTCAGGTCTCGGGGCAGGCGGCGGCGTCTGCAGGTGTCGGGGGGGCTGAGTCAGCAAACATGAAGGAAGGTTTTTGCATTGACTGCGTGGGATCTGCAGCACTGTGTCGCCTGGCGGCGCAGTAGTACACGCCTCCGTCGCCGACCTGAAGGTCCGAGACGTTGAGGTTGGACTGTTGGCTGCCGTGTCCGTCGAAGCTGATCTTGGCTTTGAATTCCTCCTCGGGATACGGGAACCTGAGATTCAGATATCCCAGGAACGTCAGAGATCCGTTCTGGTCCGTTCTGTACCACAGGATGATCTCGTAGTTCTCTATTCTGTGTGAACATTCGATCTCGTTGTTCAGGGATTCTCCGGCTCTCTTGATGATGAAAGGCGGAGTCTGATGGACGCTCTTCGTATCTGCGGTTCCTGCGGAGGAGAAGAAATCGCCATTAATGCAGGAAGACGTGCGCCCGTCTTCCTCTCGGTCGTCCCGTCTCCTCACCGTATCTGCAGCACCAATGAAGCAAACAAAGGGAGTAGAAGAAGAACATCATGACGGAGAGTTCCACAGCTTCTACTGGGTCCAGATTCTGTTGGTTCCACAGGTGATGAAGACGCGTCCCGAGGGGCGGAGTCAGAGAGCAGCTCACAGGAAGCTGCGCTCTCAGTCAGGAAGTTCCATTCTTTGTATTTGTTGGGATCTGTCTCCCCCTGCTGGAGAAAAAAATATTAAAAACTCGTTTCCCAAAGATTAACAAAGAAAAGCTCATGTTTCTTTATTAATAATTTAAATTAAAGGAAAATAAAGTCACAACAGACTAAACTAAATATTGCATTTTTTAAATATTTTTTTTAATATATGACTGTGCACAACTGTGTCTAAAGGTTTGACTTTGACAGTTATCTTCATACTTTTCAGACTTAAAATGAACCAAACATTCTTTTCCATCTGTTATTCATGGCAAATTTTCCGTCTAAATAAACCCAAATGGATTCTGGTCCAGAACCAGGAACCGTTCTGACCAATTTTGAGAATTTCTCAGTTTGTTTCCAAATAAACTGAGCTCCTGTTGGCTCTAGGGTTCTTAGGCTGAACAGACTCTGTGCTCGGAGTGGAACGACTGGACCTGAACGGCCACCGCGACACAGCAACTCCATGATATGTGTTTGGAGGAAATCAGGCTCATGAAAACCTCTTCTAACACTAAACACATCGTTTCTCACTGTTTTACCGACATCTTTCTGTCATAAGGGAGCAGAGTCTCAGGCAGAGGTGGGTAAAGTTTTGTTTATTGAGGCTCAAAGGGCTGAAACGTTTGACAACAGACCCTCATTATAAACAAATCTGGACAAAAACTTGCTTTAATTTTGATTGAAAACGAATACATATAAAGTATAAAGTAAAGACCTGTCAGACAAATGTTGCACTCTTGGAAGGATGACCTGGACAAATGTGGGTTTTTTGGAATTTTTGGCCTTTAGTGAAAAGCTGGAACAGACATACAGCACACATTCAATCTCTGTCTCGTCGTTGTTTAATTCAATGGCAGGCCAGGTTAAACTTAGTTCCCCTGCCCTGCTCAGTTTAGGGAAACTCCCTCTTGTGGCGAGACAGAGTATTACACTCTGCATGCTGAATGCTGTGTTTTAGGTGTTGGAGATCACTTATTAAAAAAATACATATCAAAACTAAACAACATTATTGAACAGAGAGGGTTGCCCAGCTAATTTTTCCATATTTATTCCTTTACCCTACACAAACCAGTCAGATTCCCTCCATCGACACGCTGCAGCAGAAATGTTCATCTAAATCCATCAAATATCTCATTTCTGTGACCAGTTCAGTCGGCTTCATAACTGAATCTGAGGGGAAAGTTTAAAAGAATATAATGTTGGATTGGATTTCCTTCTTTATTGTAAGGTCAGGAGGACGCACAAGGTTTAAAATTAGACAGAAAATGTCGGAGCCGATTGGGTTTGTCTCTGGTTTCTGTGTTGACCCACGTTAAGAGAGTGCTCAGTGTGTTAGCTATCTACACTATGTACTGCCCAATCTACAGCGTAGCGTACTAGCAATCTCCGCTGTAGCAAGCTAGCAAGCCCCACTGGAGCATGCTAGCAAGCTACTCTGTAGCATTATATTGAGTTCCGCTGTATCGAGCTAATGAACACCACTTTAGCAAGCAAGCTAGCGCTGCTGTTGTATGCTAGCGAGCTCTACTGTAGCAAGCTAACAAGCTAGCAAGCTCTGCTGTAGCATGCTAGTCAGCTCCTCTGTAGCAAGCTAGCGAGCCCCACTTTAGCATGCTAGCAAACTCCTCTGTAGCATTATATTGAGTTCCGCTGTATCAAGCTGATGAACACCACTTTAGCAAGCTAGCTAACTCTGCTGTTGTATGCTAGCGAGCTCCTCTGTAGCAAACTAGCGAGCTCTATTGTAGCATGCTAGTGAGCTCTACTGTAGCATGCTAGCAAGCTCCTCTGTAGCATGCTAGTGAGCTCTACTGTAGCATGCTAGCAAGCTCCTCTGTAGCATGCTAGCGAGCTCTAGTGCAGCATGCTAGTCAGCTCCTCTGTAGCATGCTAACGAGCTCTGCCGTCCATCCGGCGGCTGGTTAGCATAACAAGCTAACCCACTGAGTGCCCACATGAGCCAATGTATTCAAACACAGGTGGGGTCACCATGGAAACTGTGGGCAAACCCACATCTTCTGTCTTTAAACCATTCGTGTCCTCTTGGCCGTTCTGACTTGTTTTCATTCATCGTTGACCTCGACTCTTCAGATTTCCAGAAAAGTTTGTCTCTTTTTCTCTGAGTGTGGATTTTTGAAGCCAAAGGAACAATAAAGTTTTTTTATTTGAATGTTTGTTTGTGTAGCAGCTCCTCTTGTCTGCATTCTTAGGAAGTTTATTTAAAGTCTTGAAGCTGATTTTTTTTGCATTTTTAGTTGTTTACTTTTTAAAACAAATTAATTATTTAGTTAGTTTTTAATCTCTTTAACAAGTTTTTATTGTAGAATTTGTTGACTCAACATTTGAACTTTTACGTTTTTTTCTGTAAATCTGAGTTTTTCTGATCAGAATCTTTAACCAAACGTTCCAGAAATGATGCTCTGCTCTGATGTGGTCGCAGCTGCAGCTGCAGCAGCGGTTGCCGGGGTAACCGTCGGGTTTTTGTCGAAGCGGCGAGCTCGTCTGCAGCACCGTGCGCCGACGGCACAGAAGTACACCCCCTGGTCCGCCGGCTCCGCCTTCAGCGCCGTCAGGCTCCCGCCGAGCGCGTCGGGCTTCGAGGCGTGCCGAACCCTCCGAAGTCGTGATGGTCCTGCCCGGCGGCGGTGAACACGACGAGCGCCGCGCGGTCCCCGGGCAGGTTTGAAGGTCACGACCTTTGGCATCATTGTCTTTCAAAATAAAATCTGAATGAAATCCGATTGATAATTATTGATGCGAGGACGTTCATGATGTTTGAAACGGAAACGCCTCGCTTCCTTTATGAGGAGCGGCATGTGGGCGTGTCTCTTTTTGATAGGAGTAAAAACAGTCTGTCAGCGCCTCCTGCAGGCCAGGGGGCTCATGCCCTGGAGTTATACAGGTTCAGGGGCACGAAACATTGATGCCTTAAAACGTGTGGAAGTCCAGATCAGTGCCACAGCTGGTACGTGGAGGGAAAGCGCCGGCGCCATTTATTGAGTCGAAGTACGACAGAACACGGGGGGATTTTGTAGAGATCTCTTTTCTTTATAACTAATAAAAGTTAATTGAAATAAATCATAGAAATGTAACAGATCACAAAACAACTGCAAAAAAACAAGATCAAAGCCTAAAATGAATTTTTGGAAAAGCTTAAAAAAATAATAAAACAAACGATTTGCTAAAACAAAACATCTTTAAACTAAACAAAATGCTGAAACATGTCGTTTCTGATGATAAATCTACAAAAACTGAGAGAAAAGATCGCTTTATAATAATCTTAAAAACACCAAATCTATCTGGAGTTCTCCTTAAAATCCTGATGTTAAAATTAAATGGTAAATTAATCAGTTAAAATTGTTTTATTGAAACTAACCATGGGAATATTTAAATATTTAAAAGAACTGTTATGCATAGAACATGGCGCTGCCGTGCTCGCTTGTCCTGGCGATTTATGATCCCTTTCGCTTGCCATACTTTTGTCCCCTGATCTGTTATCAATGAAAATAATAAAAAAAAAAGACAAAATTGTTTAAAAAAGTTAAAGCAGCTTTAGATCATTTTGATGGAAAAAAGTAGAAAGAAATAGATATTCTAGACCCCAGGTGTTGAACTGATGATGATTTCATGTCATCTTCAGACTTGTTGCTGTGAGGATTTTAGTTTGGAGTTTTAGTCTCTTCAGGTTCATGTTGATCCTCTACAGATGAATTCATTTCTGTTCTATTATACAGAGTGCAGAAAACTGTCTGTTTCAGTTCAACTTTCTCAGATCAGCTGATTTTCTGTTTTATTTCTTCATTGGTTTTTAGTTTATTAAATGTTGAAGTTTCTACCATAAAGTCCAGTTTCCTGTTTTTTTGGGGTTGCAACACATTTTCCTGGGTTTGATGGAAACATTTTTCTATTTCTTATAACATTAACAAGAGTTAATTAATATAAATACAAATACAAACTTTATGAGGCACTTTTTTAAATGAGGCTTAAAAAGTTCAGGTGTTCCAGACTTTTTGCTAAAGTCTAAATAAATCTTAGTTAATGCTAAATTAATCCAAAAACCTATCAGAATACGAATTTTTAAATTCATAATTCTGAATTATAAAAAGGCAAGAATATTATTCCAGAATAAATCAACTAAAATCTGTAAAAAAAAAAAAAAAAATGCAAGCATTTTCTGGACCTAAAAACTGTAAACTTCATCCCAAATTTCCCTGAAAATCTCCAGGAGTGAGAAATAAGCTGAAAATAATTTAAAGACGAGAAATAATGAAGATGTTAAAATGACTTTGATCCAGCAGGGGGCGACATTTCCTCACGTTTGAGTTTTCATAACCAGAAACTTGATTTCTCTGTAGTTTCTCCTTTATTTCAGTGAGTTCCACCTTTATGGAGAAAATATACTAGTACTACTACTACTATATACTACATATACTATAAACTGTTGAGGTCATTGTATAGGAGTTGATCTCTCCATAATCTATAAAAAGACCAAAACTTAGTTTTATGTATTTCATTTGTTTTGTCCTGGTTCTTCATCAGAAGATTCACTCTGATGAAAATGAGGTTTTTATCGTGTTTAAACATGGGCGGGGCCACAAGCTCCTCCCCATTCTGATGCATCCACACATAGATCCATGAACGTCTTTGTTTTCCTGGTCTGAGCAGGTCAGAGCGGCTCCGTCACGTCCCGCTCTGTGATTGGTCAGAGGCAGCTCAGGTGAAAGCGTGGAATCCCGCGCCGCTGAGCAGAGAGACGCTCTCTGCTCCTCTGAACTCCTGGGCGATCTGGTCAAACGTGCGACCTTTGGTCTCGGGGAGGCGCCTCCAGGTGAAGGCGAAGGCGAGCAGAGCCGCCACGCCGAAGAGCAGGAAGACGTAAGCGCCGCAGAGCTTCTGTGGAGCAGACGCCAACACGGCGGTTATCGGGAACCAGACTGTCAGAGCCGAGAGAGGCGGTTCTGGAAATGTTCTGGTAAAAGTCTGTAGAAGGAGTTCTATCAAACAGAGGTTAAGTTAGATGGATATTCGACAGACAATCGGTTAGGGACCGTCAACAAATTACAGTTTTACCATCAACAAATAAAGGTTTTTATACCTACTTGGATCAAATCAGTCTAGAATAATAAAGTTTGATCAGATCTATCGGGGTCAGCAACTTATGTTCACTTTGGAGGATTTTTCTATTTTTTAATAATTTTTTTACTGTAAATTTTCATGTTTTTCTTCAATAACGTTTAGGTATTTGTACCTAATTGAACCAAATCTGTCTAGATTAATAAAACTAACTTGGGTCTATCAGGATCAGCAACAGAGCTTCACTTTGGATGCTTTTTCTATTTTTGATCAATTTTATTACTGTGAATTTTCGCGTTTTTCTTCAATAGCTTTTAGGTTTTTATACCTATTTGGTCCAAATCATTCTAGAATGATAAATCAGACCGATCGGGGTTGCTGACCCCGATAGATCTAAGTTCATTTTATTATTCTAGAGCAGGGGTCCCCAACATTTATAAAACGGAGGGCTACTTCACGGATACTGAGTCATGTGAAGGGCTACCATTTTGAAACAACCAATTTAGTTGTTGTTATACATTATTAATAATGAATAATGATATTCCTCTATTTAAAGACAATGATTTCTCACCATAATTATCAATAATAACAACAAGCTAGTAAACAAATAACAAAATTCAGCACTTAATTCATCTCAGTAATTGTTATATTTTCAGATGATCCCTTACATCCCAACATTTCATGGGAAAAGTTTCACTATTTTCACTACGTTGTTCAATGTTTATCAATTATGTAAGGTTAAAGAAAAATCAACTTTTAAACAAATCTTTTCAAATTATGAACTAATGACCAAATCTTCAGTATTTTTAACAAAATGAATGATCTTTGAAGTGGATTAGGTCAGAGGTCACCTAAATCTATCTAAAGTTCTCGAATCATGAACATATTTTTAAGACCTTTTCATTTTTAAATCTATGTAAATTAAAATGTAATTTAAAAAAATGCAACAGAATAACATTTAATTTTAGATGCAGCTCACAAGTGAGTTTCACTATTTTTAAAAGAGACCTGAGGGCACCTTGTGGGGTCCTAGAGGGCCCGCCGGCACCACGTTGGTGACCCCTGTTCTAGAGTGATTTGGTCAAATTAGGTATAAAAACCTAAAAGCTAATGAGGAAAAACGTGAAAATGCAAATTAAAAAATTGATTAAAAAAAATAGAAAAAGCATCAAAGGTGAATCTAAGTTGCTGACCCCGATAGATCTGATCAAACTTTATTATTCTAGAGTGATTTGGTCAAATTAGGTATAAAAACCTAAAAGCTAATGAGGAAAAACGTGAAAATGCAAATTAAAAAATTGATTAAAAAAATAGAAAAAGCATCAAAGGTGAATCTAAGTTGCTGACCCGATAGATCTAATCAAACGTTATTATTCTAGAGTGATTTGGACCAAATAGATATAAAAAATCTAAAAATATTGAAGAAAAACCTTTATGGTAAAACTTTAATTTGTTGACGGTCCCTAACCGATTGTCTGTCAAATTTCCATCTGACCTCTCCTCGGTTTCTACCAACTGAACAGAAGCTGGAGGCCAGATTTACCAGCAGCGGCGGGAAGAGGAGCGCCAGGACGAACTTCCCCCCCCAGTTCAGCAGGCTGGTGAAGGCCATGGCGGCGGGGCGGCCGGGCTGGTCGAAGAGCTCGGCGGCGATGAACCAGGAGATGGGGCCGGGGCCCAGCTCGTACGCCGCCACCGCGCAGAAGACCAGCAGCACCTGCAGGCCGCGCAGCCGCGGCTGCAGGCGGACGCAGACGGCCGTCAGAAACGCAGAGACGAAGCGGACGCAGGGAGAGAGAGAGAGAGAGGGAGGAGTTACCAGGAGGGAGTCCACCACCGTCATGAGAAGGTTACAGCCGGAGATGAAGATGAAGCCGGTCAGCAGCAGCTTCCTCCGTCCAGCTCTCTCCATCAAGAAGAACTGCAGAGAAACCAACGTTTACCGACGTCACGACTGCAGAACATCAGAAACAGGAGACCCACCGCCACCAAGGTGAAGGTCAGGTTGACCACGCCCACTCCCAGGGTCAGATACTTGGCTTCATCAAACGACGCCTGAAACATTCTGGTGGAATAGTTGATGATCTGGAAGGAAAAGTTTTAGAATTTAGTGGAACCTGAAAACCTTCATGATTTTGTTTTGATCTGGATTTAATCTGAGCCGCTTCGATTTATCTCATGAGATTACAGGAGCCTGTTGGGTCAAAAAGATCTGATCAGATTTGAATAAAAACTCTTCATTTTCAACTTTTGTTTGACAGTTTTATGATTTTATAGTTCTCTACAAATATTAGTTATAAAAGATTTTTGAAAAAACAAAAAATATTTACTTAAAAAAACATTTAAAAAAAAAACAGCAAATATTTATTTTGAAAAACTTTTTTTTTTTTTTTTAGAAAACAGATTTTATTACCTAAAAAAGTATTTATTAAATATTTTAAAATTTGAAAAATATCCAAAAATAATTTGGAATTTTTTAAATTAAAAAAATTATATCAAAAATCAAATTATCTTTAAAAGTAATAAATATTTCTAAAATATTAAAATTTTAAAAAATTGTTTTTTTTAAAAACAACAACAAATAAACATTTAGAAAAACATTGTTTAGTCACAAATCTGTTTTTTTTTAGAAAACAGATTTTATTACCTAAAAAAGTATTTTTTAAATATTTTAAAATTTGAAAAATATCCAAAAATATTTTGGAATTTTTTAAATTAAAAAAATTATATCAAAAATCAAATTATTTTTAAAAGTAATAAATATTTCTAAAATATATTTTGGAAAACACAAAATATTAAAATTTTAAAAAATTGTTTTTTTTAAAAAAACAACAACAAATAAACATTTAGAAAAACATTGTTTAGTCACAAACTTGCTTTATGGCAAAAAAAAAACAAAAACAAATTATTTTGAATAACATAAAAATATTGTGAAAAAACAAAACATTTTCAGAAAAACACTCAAATATGTTTTAGAAAAGCAGGAGATTTTTTGTTATTTAATTCCCAGCAGCCTCCTTCTCCTCTTTTAGCATCCATCTTGGTTGTCGCTGTAGCTGTGGCGCTCCTCCAGAACACTGACCGCGTTGAACCCGGACAGCTGGCTTCCCAGGTTGACGCTCAGAACGATCAGGATCGGCTGTTTGTAGCTGAACCTCCGGAGGAACTCCTGGATGGTGATGCTGCTGGTCGTGCGAGCGGCTTCCTCCTTCATCTCCTGCAGCTCCGCCCACACCTCGTCTTCTCCGGCCCTCAACCTCAGCAGGGCTGCGGGGTCAAAAGGGGGAGGAGCCTGTCACTCAGCAGATCGACTGAAGGTTTTTGGGAGTGTTCGGATTCACACTGCACTTTTGAGAGCAGACTTAACGGTCAAAGCAGGAATGACGGATGTTTTGAGGTGTCGTTCTCAAAGCCTCACCGGCTTCGGCTCTTCGTTCCTTCCCCCGGTTGATCAGCAGGTACCGGGGGCTTTCGGGGCAGAAGGGCAGGAGCAGGTACTGGGTCAGAGCCGGGATCAGAGACAGGGACAGCATGGTGGCCCAGTGGTCCTCGGTGCCCAGGACCGTCTCGAGGCCGACCACCTGAAGACGCGCCAGAGGGAAGACGTCAGGCGGACGCCAGTCGTGACGAATCCGACGGGACGGTCCTCACCATCCCCACCAGGGTGCCCGCTGCCAGGGACACCTGGTTGAGCGTGGCGAAGGCTCCTCTCAGCTTGGTGGGGGACACCTCTTGGATGTAGAGGGGGTTCAGGCCCATGACCAGACCACAGAACAGTCCGAAGAGCAGCCGCCCCAGAATGAGCACCTCAAAGGACCGGCAGGCTTTAGAAACAAACATAAAACAAGCCGCTGCCACAGACAGGCAGTTGACTATTAGGACGGAGTTTCTCCTGCAGGGAGAATCGCATTTAGACACGAGGAGTCACAGTCAGACATCTGAGGGGTTCCTCGCTCACCTGCCGTAAGAATCTGCCAGATGTTTGACTCCCAACGAGCCCAGCAAGGCGCCGAAGTCCTTGATGCTGACGGAGAGCGACCACAGCATCGTCAGGCTGTGATCGGTCATCGTCTGGTTGTGTCTGGATGTCCACGTGTGATTGAAGAACTCCTCGATGATCTGGTCATCAGACAGTACAGACAATCAAACAATCAAACAATAGAGAATCAAACAAGAGTCAATCAAACATTAGAGAATCAAACATCAAAAACAATCAAACATCAAAGACAATCAAACAGTAGACAATCAAACGATAGAGACAATCAAACAATAGAGACAATCAAACAATAGAGAATCAAACAAGAGTCAATCAAAGAAGACTCAAACAATAGAGACAATCAAACAATAGAGACAATCAAACATTAGAGACAATCAAACATTAGAGACAAACAAACAATAGAAACAAACAAACAATGGAGACAATCAAACAATAGAAACAATCAAACAATAGAGACAAACAGACAATAGAAACAATCAAAAAATAGAGACAATCAAACAATAGAGACAATTAAACAATAGAGACAATCAAAGAACAGAGACAATCAAAGAACAGAGACAATCAAACAATAGAGACAATCAAACAATAGAAACAAACAAACAATAGAAACAATCAAGTAATAGAGACAATCAAACAATATAGGCAATCAAACAAGAGTCAATCAAACATAGACAATAAATAGAAAGAATCAAACATTAGAGACAATCAAAAAGAGACAAACAGACAATAGAAACAATCAAACAATAGAGACAATCAAACATTAGAGACAATCAAAGAACAGAGACAATCAAACATTAGAGCCAATCAAAGAACAGAGACAATCAAACAATAGAGACAATCAAACAATAGAAACAAACAAACAATAGAAACAATCAAGTAATAGAGACAATCAAACAATATAGGCAATCAAACAAGAGTCAATCAAACATAGACAATAAATAGAAAGAATCAAACATTAGAGACAATCAAACATTAGAGACAATCAAAGAACAGAGACAATCAAACAATAGAGACAATCAAAGAACAGAGACAATCAAACAATAGAGACAATCTAACATTAGAGACAAACAATAGAGACAATCAAACATCAGAGACAAACAATAGAGACAAACAAACAATAGAAACAAACAAACATTAGAGACAATCAAACAATAGAGACAATCAAACAATAGAGACAATCAAACATTAGAGACAATCAAACATTAGAGACAAACAAACAATAGAGACAAACAAACAATAGAAACAATCAAACAATAGAAACAATCAAACAATAGAGACAAACAGACAATAGAAACAATCAAACAATAGAGACAATCAAACATTAGAGACAATCAAACAATAGAGACAATCAAACAATAGAAACAATCAAACAATAGAGACAAACAGACAATAGAAACAATCAAACAATAGAAACAAACAAACATTAGAGACAATCAAACAATAGAGACAATCAAACAATAGAAACAATCAAACATTAGAGACAATCAAACAATAGAAACAAACAATAGAAACAAACAAACAATAGAGACAGCGTCTGCGTTTAGAGACTCTGTTTAGTTTTCCTCTTTAGTTTCTTCATTCTGGCTGGAGGACACAGGAGTGTTTGGAGGTGAACCAGACGTTCAGTTCAGACTTTATTTAGAATCTTCACGGTGGTGCATGTTTGTCAGCTCCTCCCAGTGGGTTTACATCTGTCAGGATCTGTCAGGAGTCAGCGCTCTGTCTCCCCCTCAGGTCACCCATCCATCTCCAGAGTACTGACTGCACTACATTTCCCAGCAGCCCCAGCTGACACTCATTGCCAATCCCCCACAGGACCTTTAAGCAGTGCAGAGTCTGACTCAGAGGAAAGTATTGTTTGTGTCGTCCTGCCAGCATTCCTGATCTTCTGGTTCGTTCTCTGATTGCCGCCTGCCCCGACCCTCACCTGGACTCTGAAATCTTCTTTGATAATTCCATGAACATGATTGACCTCTGCCTGTCTGAACTAAAAGACCTGCTGGACGTGGAACCAGCTGTCTGGATCAGCTCTCTGACCTCTCAGCTGATCTGAAGCTAAATGCAGCTAACAGACACTCCGGTGCTTCTGGTACCTTGGCAGGAGCGTTGATGTTTCCAGAGTGGTAACCAATCTGCAGGGAGCTGAGAACCACAGCCAGGATGGAGGTCAGCAGGGTGGCGGTCGGTCTCTGTGGTCACGACAAAAACTCGTGAACATTTTGAATTCTCCACCTGTTCCAGACCAGTTAAATGATGGATCATATCCTCACAGACCAGCAGGAAGAGAGAAACCAGTTTATGATCTGTAAAATATCTGCAACTGCTTTAAACTTCAGTCGTTCACTAAACTTGGTGAAGAAATAATTCAAATGTGGAGTAAAATCTTGTTTAGTTTGTGTTCGCCCGCAGCACACCCATAGATAAAAATCTACATGAACATTTTCTCTCTATGGGTTCCCTGAGCCGCCGTCCCTAAATAGAGAAGAGGAAATTATTTAATAATACATTTGTTAAGAAAAGATGTTGCATTACCTGCGATAATACTGGAGTGAATACTTGTTGCTAAAGCAGTCGCTGAAGCTTTTTACTGAAAATAGTGACACAATTTAGGGGAATTTGCTGAAAATGCAAAAGCTATTTAAAAAATGTTAAATTTGCTTAAAAAAACAGACTGGAAAATGTCATTAAAGAACTATAAAAGAGCTGAAGTTGACCTAAATTTCTGAAAAAAATTGTAGTAAAATTACTTAAAAATCCCAAATACATGTGAAAAATACATAGTGTTGCTTAAATACGAGCTAAACTCCAAAATAACCTAAAATTCCTCAGTAAACTAGTCAAAAACATTAGCATGTTGCTAAACTCTAAAACAGCCAATAAAAACCTAATTAAGTATAATCTGATGTCTGAGGTGAACATAGATGATAAACTCTGTAGGTTTTGACGTCTCATTTGATCAACTCGACCTCCAGAATGAACAGATTCGATATGCAAAGTAAAACTTTAATAAAAAGTTTGATCTTTTTGCTTTTGTTTGCGCCAAAAAATGGAAAAAAATCACATTATTCTGAAAAAAGAAAATCTTCTTCTAGGTTTGGATCAACAGAACACAAACCCAAATGGATCTTTTACTGTTAAAGGTCGCCAACCCCTGAGCTCCAATCAGAATGAACCCTCTCGTCTGTGATTGGCTGATATGTCACAGTCAACTTAAGAACACAAAATCAAAGATGGGGAGAAAAAACGAGATGAGAGACAACGTCTGAAACGTTTGAGCTGAAAAAGCAAAAACGTATTTTTAAAGTAAATATTGAACATTATTATTATTATTTTTTAACTTGGTCATAATTTTGGAAACTTTGAACTCAAAACTGTGACTTTTTTTCTTAATTTGGTGGCACAGAAATTAGGGCTGCCACGATTAGTCGACTAATCGATGACTAATCGACTATTAAAATAGTCGACAACTAATTTAATAGTCGATTAGTCGTTACTTTATAATATATGGAGTCAGACTGTAGTGAAGTTGAAAGTTATAATGACATTCTGCTAGCTTTTTAGACTATTTTGGCATTTATTAAGGGTTTTCAGGCTATTTTGGAGTTTAGCTAATATTTTAGCTTCATGCTAGCTATTTTGGCTAATTTAGGCTTTTTCAGTTTTTTGGGATAATTTGAAATTAAGATATTTTAGCTGCATATTAGCTCTTTTGACTAATTTAGGATTTTTGCAGTTTTTAGGCTAATTTGGAGTTTAGCTAATATTTCATTTACATGTTAGCTAGCTAATTCTAAATGTTTACAGTTTTTTAGGCTAATTTTGAGTTTTTCTATTATTCCAGCCACTATTTGGAATTTTTACATTTTTTAGGGCTAATTTGGAGTTTAGATAATATTTCAGCTACATGTTAGCTAGCTAATTGTAAATGTTTACAGTTTATTAGGCTAATTTGAAGTTTTGCTATTATTTCAGCTACATGCTAGCTATTTTTGGCTAATTTGGGATTTTTACAATGTTTAGGCTAATTTGGAGTTTAGCTAATATTTCAGCTATATGTTAGCTTGCTAATTGTAAATGTTTACAGTTTATTAGGCTAATTTGGAGTTTTGCTATTTCTTCAGCTACATGCTAGCTATTTTGGCTAATTTGGGATTTTTACAATTTTTAGGCTAATTTGGAGTTTAGCTAATATTTCAGCTATATGTTAGCTTGCTAATTGTAAATGTTTACAGTTTATTAGGCTAATTTGGAGTTTTGCTATTTCTTCAGCTACATGCTAGCTATTTTGGCTAATTTGGAATTTTTACAGTTTTTTAGGCTAATTTGGAGTTTAGCTAATATTTCAGCTATATGCTAGCGATTTTAGCTTATTTAGGATTTTTTTAGTTTTAAAGCTAATCATATTTAAGATTTTTTTTACATCCACTTTGTCCATGATCCGATTAGTCGACTAATCGGAAAAAATTAATCGATGATTAGTCGACTATTAAAATAATCGTTTGTGGCAGCACTGACAGAAATCTCTTTGTCCATTTGGAGCTTCTGCTCTTCACCCAGAAGTCTGAAGAATCTGGATTGAACAGTTTCAGTCTGAAGCTTTTCACAGCCGGGATGATCCGAACCACCACGGCGGTGAGGGTCAGAGGATCAGGATCCCAAAGATCCAAATAGATCTGGAGGATTTCAGCATGAGGGGAAACCGCCGTCTCTGCTGCTGCTTTACATATTTTCAAAATAAAAGCTTGTTGATTCCTCCAAACGTGTTTATTTGCTTGAGTAGAAGACAGTAAACCTGCTGAGATGCCATCAGCGGGGCGGCGGTCCCTCCAGACGTCGACACGTTTACTGTCGTCTGTAGTTTCTGGAAAACAATCATCAACCTGAAGGTTTATGGAGTTTTAAATGTTAAATATTTAACTAAAGATTTATCTTTCTTCTCCTGGAATGAATCTGAACTAAAGCGGCTTACCTGAACTTGTTTGATCCAGAACCACTGAGGTCCAGTTCTACAAACTCCCGTCAGAACCTCATCTCCTCACAAGCCTCCATGCGGCTCTGAGGCGCCCCTTAAAGGCGTTCGGACCCACAGTCCCGGGACAAAGTCGCACCATGCTGCAGAATTTGAGGCCGACCCGACAGAGCGGCGGCAGCCGGGCCTCTGCTGGTTCCTGCAGCAGCAGGTGATCCAAACCCGGAGTCCCAGCTGACCGAAAACATGTTTGCTCAAAGTCTGGAGGCGGCGGCGTCCCGCCAGAGCAAACCCAGACATGAACCTGAGGAGGACGGAGCCGGGAACCGAAAAGTGCAGGTTCAACAATAAGAACGGCTGGTTAGAAGGAAATACATCCAACTGTTTACAATAAACTTTATTTAAAACACATTTATGTACAATTTAGTGGAGAAAATGTAAAAAAAGTCAACCTAAAAATGAAGATTATTTAAAGGTGGGATTATATAAGTTCACTTCTTCTCACTCCTTTTCAAGCAATCAATCAAACTCTACGGACTTTAGTTAATAATCACAAAAATTAATGAACCAAATGTGACATAAGAGTATTTTATTTTTGTTTGTTTTTAATTTTCTAATCAATGCATCTTATTGTTTCTGTAATGAGTTTGAATTAATTGTGTCAATCAATCAAATCCAGAAGAGAATCTGTAATAGAAAATAAATTATATTAAATCATCAGAAAAGTTTCAACCAGATATTTTGTTTAATTGGTAAACAAACTATTAAGGTAATAAACAGAACATAAACCTGAAATACTGTATATTTATAAGTTTGGATCTGATTTTTTTTAATAAAAGTCTCACTCTGATCTTTTACTTTCAGGACAGAGTTCATCAGAAATTCACCTCTGAGTTCTTTGTTTAAACTCTCTCCTGCTAGCTTACAGCCCCTCACACCTCCAAGCTAACATTAGCACAAACAAAGACTCAAAGGAAAACAAAGACGTTCATGGATCTGTTTGTCTGTATCAGAACGGGGCGAGGCTGAGAGCTTTTGGCCCCGCCCACTGTGTTTTCTGTATTATTATTTCTGCTCCTGATTCAAATGATTTGAATAAAGACTTTCTCAGAAATGTAATTTAAATCTTATTTTTTTTTATAAATGTTTCATCAACAATTACAAAAAAAAAAATACAAAACCTAAAACTATAATATTTAGATTCATTAAGTGGAACTTATAACCACTGAGAGAGAAAGAACAATTAATACGACAAATGAAATAAATAAAATGTAGAAATATTAAATAAATTTAGGGGAAAACGGTCAAGTTTGACCTCGTGTTTTATTCAGGGTTAAGTTCAGGTTCCTGGTTATTTTAACGGGTCAGATGTGTGAGAAGAAATAAATAACAAAGAAGACGAATCACTACAAACCTGCTCCTGTTTCAAACGTTCATTGTAAAAAAAGATTTAGCCTTTCTATCATTGTACTTCATAAATGTCAAGCTGTTTATAATCTTTGCACTCTCCAAACTACTGTACTTTATTACCTGCTATGTTATCTAAAAAAAAAAAAAAAAATTACCGTCACTCTATTGTACCTACATTTCAAATTGTATATTGTAAATACCCTAAATCCATATCTTTGCTTATTTGTTATAGACTGTAACCATATTTATGAGACGTGTGCTGCCGACCTCTTGGCCAGGTCACCCTTGAAAAAGAGATCCTGATCTCAACGGGTTTTTATCTGGTAAATAAAAGTTACTACTAACTTTTTATTTAAAAAAAAAAAAAAAAAAAACTGTAATTTAATTAAAAATAGAAAAAAAAGTTTTTTTTTTTTACTTTAAAAATTATTCATTTTAATCATGACGATCACAAAATCGATCAACTTTCCTCAGATCTTTCATTCTGATTATAATCACCTGATCTGATCCTGAACTATTGATCGTTCAGATCAAGGATCAATAATCACATCCCTGGAGTCCAGAATGTTCTCCTGCAGATCTTTAGCACCACAGAGTCAAATGCATCGTCCACCTGTCAGGAATGTGACCACGACCCCCCCCATACCCCCCCCCCCACCCCAGTTATTCCTAATGATGGTTTTGGTTCATGAAGTTACTTCAAGTTTATCCTTTGGAGCAGAAAGAACAGAATTCTTTAACGCCTTTACTGAACCAGTGGCGTGCTGGACGTGGGCGCACACACATGCACACGCATGCACACACATGCACACGCATGCACACACAGATACACACACACATGCACACACCCGTCCATCTCAGCAGCTGCATCATTAGAAATCTCTTGAACTTCACACTGGAAGTCAAACCGCATGTTTCTGCATCACAGATGTGCTGCAGCTGCCCCCCCCCACCCCCCGTGATCAACTGCCCCCATCATCACTGAAGTACCCCAGAATCTGCCCTGCAGATGCTGCAGAGACATGAAAACTCCTGCAGATCTCTGGACCTCCAGCTGCAGGAGTCCTGCTTCACCACCAGGGGTCAGTGGAGCGCTCTGACAGTTTCTGCTCTGATCACCGTGGATCAGATGAGTCTTACAAGATATTCAGAAAACATGGAGGTCACTGGGCCTCGAGGCCGGGTGCTAGACATTCACGGTTTAAACTGAAGCCGCAGGAACCGGATTTTAACACCAAATCTGTAACTTTTCAACCGTGAACACGATCATTCCAGAAGATTCCTTCAGAATCTTCTGGAATGATCGTGTTAACGGTTGAAAAGTTACAGTCAATCAAAGAACAGAAAGAGATTAAACGGTTAACGACTTGTTAGCCACGCCCACCATCCTGATATGTTCTTAACATGTTAGGAATTAGCCAATGATTCATTTATTATATTTTCAGAAAATAAAATGTGTTTACCAAGTATCTGTGATGGTTGAGGATTTAGATCCAAATCTAAATAAATCAGTGGTTCAAGATGGCGGCCTCTTCCCAGGGTCAAAGGTCAACTATCTTCAGTGGTGCCAGTAGACTTAAGCTGCTGGTGTTTTCTTTTCCTTAATGTGGAAAAATGGTCATAAAATGGCCGCCAAGCTGCAGGTGGTGCGACCGCCATCCCATAATGATCATTCTAAAACTGTCATTGGATGTCCTCGACACGTCTTTTGATTTTGTTTCTTTTTAAATTCCATAAGAGATTTTTTTCTGCTGTGATGTCATCTGTAATTTAGGGGGCGGGGTCACTTTGTCAAAACTCAGTTTCCACCAGCAGGTTTTCAGTTTGTTCAAGTTCCTGGGAGTTTTTGAGTTTGTGGTGTGAAACTTTTGCTCACTCATCAAACAAACACACGGTTTTCCTTTTTCTCTACTTTATTTCATTTATTTTCCATCAAATAAACTTTAAAAAAAAACAGGATTTTAATGAAATGCAGGACGGAGCTGAAGCCCCTCCCTGTGGATGCTCCGCCCCCTTCGGGTGCTGGTTTGTTCCGACATCTTCATGCATCAGTTCTGGCAGACGATCCAGATCTGATCCAGATTCAGATCTAGTGTTGATCAAAACCCAGAACTGATCCAGATCTGATTCAAAGAAATACAGATTGAGGGCTAATCCAGATCTGATCCAGACCAAGATCAGATCCAGAACTGATCCAGACCCAGATCCAATTTGGATCCAGAGCTGATCAAACCCAATATCTGTTTCAGATCCAAATCTGATCCAGATCCGTCCTGAAGCAATCTCTCCCCCACACCTGAATGAAGACCGGACTGACCGGAGAGAGGAGCACCACAGAGGGATCAGCTGATCCGGTCTGATCTCCAGACATATTTACATGAGAGGAAAAGCATTCAAACATCAACAGCATGGTTTGATCGGATTGTTTCACTGAAGCTTTTCAGGATTCAGTTTGATCAGATCAGATTAAAACTCGTTTCAGTCTCAGGTTTAAGATTTTTTCTTTTTTTTGGTTTCTTTCTGCAGCCAAAGAACAATTTACAGCAACGTCTAACTTTTATTTTGTTGCTTAGCAAAAGAAATCCTGCGTTAAGCTCCGCCTCTTTTCGTGAAAATTCTACGGTTCAGGTTTATATTCAGAAAACATCCAAATAGATAAAGTCAGATCAGATCATCCAACGATTAAAGTCTGGAGCATTAAGGCGAACCGAACGGGCGTGAAAACCCGTCGATCCGGTGACGGTTTGTAACGTTTGGCGTCCGTTTCTTTGAGGAATTGTTTCAGTTTCAGCTGGTGAAGCCAGAACGCGGCGGAGAAGAGATCTGGTTTCAGAAGGATCAAAAAAATGAAGCTGAAGTCCAGAATCATCTACAGAACTCGGATAAAAATGCTGCTTCTAACCTGTGCTTGGGCCGTTTGAAAATGATGCTGGGCGGGGCCTCAGCTCCGAGCTCCGCCCCGTTCGGACGTATCCCCTCGCCGACGAATCGATTCACGTTTTCCTCGTCCGAACTGGAATCTGGATCCAAACGGAACGGCTGGAAGGAAACGATATCGCTGACATTTCTGTTCTGGGTCTGAGGGCTGTAAGCTAGTGGGAGAGAGTGGGCGGGGCTACTCTGCACCAAACATCCCGGCCACAACTCGGAGGTGAATTTCTAATGAATTTCTAATGCTGCTGCTCTGCAGAAACTACGTCCTAGAAAACGACAGAAGACGCTTTGAAATGGATCAAATGAAGCAGAAATCCCGTCGGTTGGATCAGAATCTGTTGTGGATTTGGAAGATTTCCTGATCCTTCAGGACCCATTCAGTAAACAAAAGTGGTCCAGATTCTTCTCCTGGTGTCAGTAGGAACCAGAACATTTATGTAGCATTAGCATTAGCCTGGATTAGCGTTGCTTCTCCTTCGTCAGTCAGTTGGAAACCAGCCTTCATCTCTGCTGAGAACCAAACACAGAGGAAGAAAATAGGCCACGCCCATTTGTGATCAAAAATGAAAGAAAAAAACAACCAGATCTCCACTCCAGTCGTCTTGATCTTCTAGTATTTATTCTCTTCAACTACAGAGGTTGGAACATCTTCTGAAACCAGACTCAACGTGAGCGTTTTTCTGTTTTGGACAAATTGAGTGAAAAGCCCCCTAGTGGTCATTTGATGAACAACATTCTGAGGTCCAGCGTTTCTCCTCGGATCCGTCAGGATCCTGTAGAACTTTATTGGTGCGGTTATAAAGAAAAGAAATTCTATCATAGAAGCTGGAGAGCCAAAACCCTGATCAGATTTTATCTGAAACTTTTAGAGTTAATGGAAACAAATGTGCAGATTTCATCTGTTTGGCTGTTGGAGAAATGCATGATGGGTATTTCTAACGTTACTGGCTGCAGCTTCGTCCTGATAAAAACTGTTTTGCAGGGAATTGTGGGTAAAAATGCTCCAGTGGTGATTTTTACAGAAAAGTTTTCAGTCACAGAAGAAAAACACAAAAACAGATCAAACATCAAACACAGGGAGAAAAAGTGCAAATATTTTGGTGCCGCTTCGGTTTGTTTCGGTTCGTCCAACGAGCGATGGTCGGCGTCCCGGTGAGCGATGGTCGGCGTCCCGGTGAGCGATGGTCGGCGTCCCGGTGAGCGATGGTCGGCGTCCCGGTGAGCGATGGTCGGCGTCCCGGTGAGCGATGGTCGGCGTCCCGGTGTTCCGTTCTTCTCCGTCCTTCACACCAGGCGACCTACTGAGAGGAGAGATGCTTTCAGGATTTTTTTATCACACATTCATTCACAGAGATCAGTGGATTTTACCAAAATAAAGGTTTTATCAATATGAAATAAAGATAAAAAATAAAGGAATGACGCCACATTTAGGGGTGTTTGGATAAAACTAAAACAGAACTCCTGCCAACCCAGTACAAGAGTTAGCCTGCGAGCTAGCCTACTTTAGCTCAGAGTTAGCCTGCGAGCTAGCCTACTTTAGCTCAGAGTTAGCCTGCTAGCTAGCCTACTTTAGCTCAGTTAGCATGCTCGCTCGCCCACTTTAGCTCAGAGTTAGCATGCTCGCTCGCCCACTTTAGCTCAGAGTTAGCATGCTAGCTCGCCTACTTTAGCTCAGAGTTAGCATGCTAGCTCGCCTACTTTAGCTCAGAGTTAGCATGCTCGCTCGCCCACTTTAGCTCAGAGTTAGCATGCTCGCTCGCCCACTTTAGCTCAGAGTTAGCATGCTCGCTCGCCCACTTTAGTTCAGAGTTAGCATGCTAGCTCGCCCACTTTAGCTCAGAGTTAGCATGCTCGCTCGCCTACTTTAGCTCAGTTAGCATGCTCGCTCGCCTACTTTAGCTCAGTTAGCATGCTAGCTCGCCCACTTTAGCTCAGAGTTAGCATGCTAGCTCGCCCACTTTAGCTCAGAGTTAGCATGCTAGCTCGCCCACTTTAGCTCAGAGTTAGCATGCTCGCTCGCCTACTTTAGCTCAGAGTTAGCATGCTCGCTCGCCCACTTTAGCTCAGAGTTAGCATGCTCGCTCGCCCACTTTAGCTCAGAGTTAGCATGCTCGCTCGCCTACTTTAGCTCAGAGTTAGCATGCTCGCTCGCCTACTTTAGCTCAGAGTTAGCATGCTCGCTCGCCTACTTTAGCTCAGAGTTAGCATGCTAGCTCGCCTACTTTAGCTCAGTTAGCATGCTAGCTCGCCGACTTTAGCTCAGTTAGCATGCTAGCTCGCCGACTTTAGCTCAGAGTTAGCATGCTAGCTCGCCCACTTTAGCTCAGAGTTAGCATGCTAGCTCGCCCACTTTAGCTCAGAGTTAGCATGCTAGCTCGCCCACTTTAGCTCAGAGTTAGCATGCTAGCTCGCCCACTTTAGCTCAGAGTTAGCATGCTAGCTCGCCCACTTTAGCTCAGAGTTAGCATGCTAGCTCGCCCACTTTAGCTCAGAGTTAGCATGCTAGCTCGCCCACTTTAACTCAGAGTTAGCATGCTAGCTCGCCCACTTTAACTCAGAGTTAGCATGCTAGCTCGCCTACTTTAGATGGTTTCATCATTCTCTAATCTCTTTTTCAAGAACGTGGACTTTATTAATCCGATGGGATCAACAACATTCTAAAAACATTTCTTTCTGTTTCATGTAAGGGATAATTGCCCGACGAAGCACCAGACTGTTACTTCCACAAAGTGGGTTTAGGACGACGGCGCCCCCAGGCGGCGTGCTGACAGAAGACCTGATCCAGACTCAAACAGAACCGTGAAAAGACGTTCAGTTAAAGTCCAGGCAGGACGGGAACATTCTGCTTCTCCGCTCAGATAAAAGACGCGTTGTCGGGTGACTGATCGGCGGTACCGCTGGTGGACCGGGCCCGCCCCCCCCAGTCTGTGGGATTACCAACACAAAGCCGGAGCCTCTCCGCGGACACTTTAGCCCCGCCGGTGATAAAGAGCTGAAAGCAGATCCCGCTTATCGGCGAGCCGCATCACCGACCCACAAAGACGGCTGAGAGGTCGGGTTCTGGACCCGTGGGACCCGTGGGACCCGTGGGACCCGCCTGGACAGGAGCGTCTCCAGATGAGCTCTTCGGTCCGTTTGAGGCTGAAGGTTCTGCCAGCAGAAACGCTGCAGAGTAATGGCTTTTGGCTCGCAGAGAGCGGGACGCTAATGTTCCTCCGGCCTCAATGCCAGCCTGCTAAATAAAGCCCCCCTTTCATTAATACTGCCCCCCTTTCCCCAGTAATACCCCCCCACCTTTCAGGGGAACCTACAGGCAGGAGAGCCGGCATGAGTTCGTTCAGACGGATGGAGGAGGAGATTAGAGCCAGAGTTTAGTCAGAGCGGTGGTCGTCGCCATGGAAACGGCAAACCAAACTGTAAGCTGAGGATGGAGCAGGGAGGTCCTGAGGGCCCAAACGATGATTTACAGCTTTTCATAACAATGCTCGACTTTTACTTTGGAATTTTTCTGCTCCGACTCCAGTTTCAAACATGACTCAGCAGAAACGGATCAGCTGGAGGCGAGCGCTCAGCCTGGTCAGATGTTCCACTCATCACTGTGAATGAGTCTATTATTAGTCATTTTGGAGTTTTTGGGATGGTCATCGCCGCGCCGCTCAGTGCCGAGGTCATGTGTTTACTCTGCCCCCCCCCCTCGCCGTACATAATGTCTTGGTTGTCAGACGGGGCCAGGGTAAACATCTGGAGGAGGTGAGGAGCCCGGCAGCTTCACACGGATCCTTATGGGGCCGCTCTGACCCGCCGGGTCCTCCAGGTGGTGGAGAGAGTGAGGTATGAGGGGAGAAGAGAGGCTCCTGTGTGCGGGGGGCACGTGGCCCCGTCCCGACTGCAG
This sequence comes from Oryzias javanicus, assembly GCA_003999625.1. Lineage (NCBI taxonomy): Eukaryota > Metazoa > Chordata > Actinopteri > Beloniformes > Adrianichthyidae > Oryzias > Oryzias javanicus. The sequence goes on from CM012458.1 coordinate 24,732,238, forward strand.
ACGGCCTCAGTGGTAACGGGCTGGAGCTGCCGCCGTCTGAGCACCAGACATGGCAGAGTTCCTACAAACTAAATTTAAGACTTTTTAAATTCTACTTTTTGAGGTTCTAAATTAGGGCTGCCACGATTAGTCAACTAATCGACTATTAAAATAGTCAACAACTAATTTAATAGTCGATTAGTCGTTACTATTTAATATATGGAGTTAGAGTGTCGTAAAGTTGAAAGTTATAATAAAAATATGCTAGCTTTTTAGACTATTTTGGATTTTATCAAGGTTTGTTTAAGATATTTTGGAGTTTAGCTAATATTTCAGCTACAAGCTAGCTGTTTTGGCTAAGTTAAGCTTTTTTAAAAAAAGTTTTTTTGGGTGTTTTGGAATTTAGCTCATTTTTAAGGTACATGCTAGCTATTTTGGAAAATTTAGGATTTTTTTTCAGTTTTTTAAGGCTATTTTGGAGTTAAGTTAACATGTCAGCTACATGCTAGCAGTTTTGGCTAGCTGAGGCTTTTAATTATTTTTTAGACTAATTTGGAATTTAGCCAATATTTCAGCTACAAGCTAGCTATTCTGGTTAATTTAAGCTTTTTTCCGTTTTTTTGGCTAATTTGGTGTTTAGCTAATATTTCAGCTAGATGCTAGCTGTTTTGGCTAACTTAAGCTTCTTTTAAAAAAAGTTTTTTAGGGTGTTTTGGAATTTAGCTAATATTTAAGCTACATGCTAGCTATTTTGGAAAAATTTAGGATTTCTTTCAGTTTTTTAAGGCTATTTTGGAGTTAAGTTAACATGTCAGCTACATGCTAGCTGAGGCTTTTAATTATTTTTTAGACTAATTTGGCATTTAGCTAATATTTTAGTGGCTATCAGCTTTAGTGTTTTTAGCTATTAATTTCAGCATCTTCGCTGTCGTCACTCGCTTCAGCTTCAAAATTCAGCTTACAGCATTCACACAAGCATTTTCACAGATAATGCTTGTGTGAATATATTTAGTTTTTAGTTTGTTTAAAGCTAATAATGATTTAGATGTGTGTTTTACATCCAGTTTGTGCATGACCCGATTAGTCGACTAATCGGAAAAAATAATCGGTGATTAGTCGACTATTAAAATAATCGTTTGTGGCAGCCCTATTCTAAATGCATTTTAATGTTCATTCCTCAATATAAAGAACCCTAAAACTGTATTTTGATCCGTTCATGCATTTAAAAACCTGCAGCAGCCCCTCCCATACCCATGAAAACGAGCGGTTGGAAACGTGCTGATGTAAGATTGAAGCCAACAGCATCTGTGCTGCAAGCTCCGCCCCCAGACTACAACAAACACGCCCCCATCTTCTCCGTGGACCTGTGGCTGGAGATAACTTCCTTCCTGAACCAGAACCGCTCCCGGAACCATTTTTTAAATGTAGTTTCGCTTCGTTTCTGAACTTCTGTTCTCTCTGAGATTCTTCAGTCTGAATATGAAACGAACCGAGAGCAGAACTGAACCAAAACAGCCACCGTACCCGCCAGTCACATGATGGTAGAAATTAGGGCTGTAACGTGTACCCGGGTGCTCGGGTATTCGCGATCTGCTCCCGAAATTACAAGTACGAATATTCGCGACATCAAAGATCGCTCATTCGCGATCTTTATAAATATAGTTAATTGTAGTGAAATATGATCAAAATATGATCAGGGGACAATGTATCTGTGCTCTGAAATGCAGATTAATGTTGTACTTTAAGCTTACGAACTAAAACAAAGCCGAAAGGGAAGCGGTACGGCAGCCGAAAGTAAACAACTTCGTGACGGTGAACTGGTTTTCAAAGTAAAACTAGAGAGAACTTTTTTCTGTTCAGAAACTGAGACTGAAGTTCGGTTCTCTGAAAAAACTACTGAGAAAATAATTAGCTTTAACACCGGAGCTTTATCTCCAGTGTTTACATTCTTTTGGTCATGGTAACTCTTCAACAGTTGACGTAATTAACTAAACTCCAGTTTATTTTGAAGAAACGCAGCCTCGTGCTGCTGAAAGGCAGATGTAATCAACGTGAATCAGATGATTCTGCAGCGGAAATAACGTCTTTTTTCATTAGGGCTCTGCACCAACATGTAATGCTTGGAACGTAAAATATTGAAGAACTTTGATAATAGAAAACTGTGGAGAGAATCTTCAGGTTTTACTTTTAAATTATCCAAAACAGCAGTGATTTTTATCATTTTTATGTTACTTTTTATGCTACTTCACCAGAAGATTGACAAAAGAAAAAATAAAAGTTTAAAATGACAAACGGCTTTTCTTTCTATCTGAATTTTTGTGTTTTTTTAATCAGTTTTGTTGATTCTGATCTCCTGTTCTAAATAAATGTATAAACAATGATTAGAAGCAAATAATTTCAATGTTCATCCATCCAGTTAATAGACATTAACATAGCAATAAACATTATCTTAAAAAGTAAGAATCGTGGTTCGATTCATGAATCGTTGAGCTTGATTCGTGAATCGAATCGGATCGTCACCTGAGCAACAATCCACAGCCCTAGTAGAAATGAGGTGATCGGTGAGACAAATGTAGAGCTTTAATGATCATGCTATCCAACCGTTTACTTGTTAGAACGTTTATTTTAACACTGACAAACATAGAACTGTCTTTTCCGTGTCTCCTGCGGCGCCGGCTGCTGTCATGAAAGATCTATTGTAGTTTCAACAGAATTCTATTAAAAAAAAAAACATAAAACCACAAAAATGAGACACAGAAACTCATTTAAATGTGGTCGGATGATGGATCACGTTAAAACAACTCGTAACGTGATCCACATTGATCCTACAGACGTGTCTTTAGCGTGTGGACCTGTAGCGTCTCCAGTAACCGTCATGCAGGATTCAAGATGACGTCATTAAATGGGCGGGACCGACAAGGAAAGGCGGAGCCTCAGAAATCGAGTCGTTTTACTTCCGGGTATAAAATGGGACAAAAACGACTCAGTTCATTTCATTTTAGTTTTCCCAATGTAATTTATGATCATATATATGGATATATTTTACTCTGAAAGGCTGAAGAAAATTATGGTCTGGCCCCTTTAAGGCCACGCATGCCAAAAATTAAGACCAATTTTCCATTTCCTTCATTTATTCTCTGTAGCTTCTTACATCGTCTGTGGTTTAGAGATCTTCTTTGACTTTTTGTGTTGACCCGGCGTTGATCATGTAGCGTTTTCCTGCATTCACGGTGATCACAGTTCACACAGCGGCCAGTTTCAATGTTAATTCAATGGTAGAGACGCAAACTGAGGCGATTTGAGACGTGGGCGGCGGCCTGGCAGCAGTTGGATTTGAGCGCCAAGCAGCAAACTGTGAATACACTTTTACAACGGCTTCTCCCTGTTTGTTTACATCATGAGAACTGAGCGAGTGGGATGTCATCTTTATTCTGTCGCCATGTTTTTTTTTAACAATACGGAGGCCGCCATGTTGGAGCCAGAAACAGCCAATCAGGAGTGAGCTTGTTAGGAGACAGATAAGAGAACCGGACGTCGTCAGAAAACTGCAGATATTTATCAAAACTATAGTGTCTGACCTACTGTAAGTTGCAGGTTTTTTTTTAATGAAATTACATCTAAAACTTTTATTATATGTTGTTTGTTAAACATTTTTGGAGTTTCCACAGCTAAATGAATCACATTTTTCCAAATGGAATTTTCTGTTGTTGCATGATTTTAAGTCTAGTGTGTGAAAACAACATGGAAAAATGAGAAAATGAAGGTAGTGTCACAAAGGAGAAGTTGTACTAAATGATAGTAAATAAGCATGTATGAAGTCTTTCAACCTGAAAATACAGAGGAACATTCATAAGACAAAAACAGAGTTTTAGGTTCTAGAGCAGGGGTGGGCAAACTTTTTGATTTGTGGGCCAGAAAGGGTTCTAAAATTTGGCATAAGGGCCGGACAAGGAGCAGATGGAAGGAGAGATTTGGTAATGAACCTCATAAACTAAAAAGATAATATGGAATCTAGAGAAAAAACATGCTTTAATTTGGATTAAAATTCACATATATTCATTTAAAAACAGAAAATTTGGGAGTTTTAATTTCTAAATTTTGATTTTTGTTCTCTTTTTGGTGATCTAATGGGTTGATGTTCTTCAGAGGGAAATGTGAACTCAAAGAAATCAGAAAAATCACCTTCTGACTCAGAAAAAAACACACACAAACAGAGAAGAAACCAGAAATACAATGAAAATAAAACAATAATTAGGATTTTGATTAAATGTATTTTAATTTGGAGGGCCAGATTAAGTATCTTAAGGGGCCGCATGTGGCCCCCGGGCCGTAGTTTGCCAACCCCTGTTCTAGAGGGTCAAACAAGACAGAAAAGTGGAGAAAGTGACGCCTTAAAACATCTGGAAGTAAAAATTAAAGATGGATAACTGACAGATTTTTAGAACAGAATTCCCTAGATAAGTAATCAACCGCTGCAGTTGAGTTTGCTGCAGGAATCAAAGATTTCTGAGCTTGAATTTGATGTTTAGCATCTCAGAATGCGTCTTACTGAAGACGTTGGTCCCCTGCCTGCTGCCCTTGTTGCTGGCCGTGGTGGAGCTTCCTGCACAGAGAGAACACGGATCACCGTGGGCCTTTCTTCTCCGCCGCCGCTGCGCCGCCGCCAGCGCGCCCTCTCACCGTCCTTCCCGACGCCCAGGCAGCCCTTCAGCTCCTGCAGCGAGATGGCGCGGTCCTTGTTGCGGTCGCAGTAGTCGGTGAACTTGCGGGCGCACCTCTTGGGCTTGGCCTTCTTCTTCAGGTAGCGCTTGAACGGTTTGAGCTCCTTCTTGTTGACGTCGTGGCTGCCGTTGTTATCCAGCTGGGAGAAGTACCACTGCACCACCCGCTCCTCCAGGGTGTGGCTGGGGTCGGGCTCCACGAACCTGGAGGATTCGGGAGACGCAAACATCCTGGTTGAAGAGTTAAGTTAGAGCAGAGGAGAGATGTTTAAGCTGAGTTTGGTTCTCATGTAACATTGGAATGAATAGACTAGGGCTGCCACGATTAGTCGACTAATCGATGACTAATCGACTATTAAAATAGTCGACAACTAATTTAATAGTCGATTAGTCGTTACTTTATAATATATGGAGTCAGACTGTAGTAAAGTTGAAAGTTATAATGACATTCTGCTAGCTTTTTAGACTATTTTGGCATTTATTAAGGGTTTTCAGACTATTTTGGAGTTTAGCTAATATTTTAGCTTCATGCTAGCTATTTTGGCTAATTTAGGCTTTTTCAGTTTTTTAGGCTAATTTGGAATTAAGATAATATTTCAGCTACATATTAGCTCTTTTGGCTAATTTAGGATTTTTTCAGTTTTGTAGGCAAATTTGGAGTTTAGCTAATATTTCATTTACATGTTAGCTAGCTAATTCTAAATGTTTACAGTTTTTAGGCTAATTTGGAGTTTTCTATTATTCCAGCTACATGCTACCTATTTTGGCTAATTTGGGATTTTTACAGTTTTTTAGACTAATTTGGAGTTTAGCTAATATTTCAACTACATGTTAGCTTGCTAATTATAAATGTTTACAGTTTTTTAGGCTAATTTGGAGTTTTGCTATTATTTCACTATTTTAGCTAATTTGGGATTTTTTTTACAGTTTTTTAGGCTAATTTGGAGTTTAGCTAATATTTCATTTACATGTTAGCTAGCTAATTCTAAATGTTTACAGTTTTTTAGGCTAATTTGGAGTTTTCTATTATTCCAGCTACATGCTACCTATTTTGGTTAATTTGGGATTTTTACAGTTTTTTTGGCTAATTTTGAGTTTTGCTATTACTTCAGATACATGCTAGCTATTCTGGCTAATTTGGAATTTTTACAATTTTTTACACTAATTTGGAGTTTAGCTAATATTTCAGCTACATGTTAGCTTGCTAATTCTAAATGTTTACAGTTTTTTAGGCTAATTTGGAGTTTAGCTAATATTCCAGCTATATGCTAGCGATTTTGGCTTATTTAGGATTTTTTTGTTTTAAAGCTAATCATATTTCAGATTTTCTTTACATCCACTTTGTCCATGATCCGATTAGTCGACTAATCGGAAAAATTAATCGATGATTAGTCGACTATTAAAATAATCGTTTGTGGCAGCACTAGAACAGACCTGAACTATATTGAAAAACTTTATTTAAAAAGAAACATGTTTCTTTATTTTTAAGACAATATATATAGTATCATCAATGTACTCGTTTTTAAATCCAGATTATTTGCTAATATTAGGGTTCCAGCTGGTCTTAAAAAGTTTTAAATTATTGAAATTACAAATTTAAAAATAATAACTTAAAACGCCTTAAAAAAGGTATTGAATTTTAATATCTGAGCCTTAAAAATCAAGCTGCTTAAAACTTTACTGTATCAACCACGAACAACAAGAATCTACTTTTGATCATTAAATGTTAATAAATAAATAAAACGGCAACTAATCTGAGAAAACGGTCCTAATGTTTGACATGGACGGCCTTGAAAAGGTCTTAACTTTAACTTAACCCAGTTATTCCCTAAATATAATTATTCTAAATGTCACTTTTGTCCACTTTAAACTGCATAATTAAAACATTTGAAATTAAAATGTTGCAGACTAAAATAAGAAATATGAACGACTGATTTCTTCAGCCGGTGTAACAGTCTTACCTCCCACCACCAGAGGGGGCTGGTGAGTTCATGGCCTGCACCATGTCTGTGGTGAGGGCATCTAACAAGCTGGTAATGAATTCCACTTTCCTCCCCTCTGGGCAGCCTGCTTCCAATCAAAGGCATAAAAAAGAAAAGAAAAACACTCACATTACCTTCCACCACTAATTTGGTCATTACGGCTCCGTGAAACCGGAGGGCCCCCGGAGCCCCGCGCCGGGGCGTGGGCTCGACCGAACGGACACCTGTCCGACCGCCCCCTCAGAACCGGCAGAGGTCCCGTCTGGGGGGAGGTGTCCGTTCTGATGGCGGAGCTCCGCAGAGCCGTTAACTTTTACGACACGATTCCCAACACCTCGGGTAGCGCCTCTTTACTGCCCAGATGTGAGGCTCTAATGGCTCGCCGAAGCCCCGAAAACGTTTCCCCTCTAATCCAGTCTCTTAAAGCCGAACTTCAAACGCCGTTACGTAAACTAATCCCCCCCTCCACCCCCGTTCCACAGCCGTCCGTGGAAGGTGGTCCAGCACCGCCTCCAGGTGAGTCCAACCACCGTGAGGAGGCGCCGCCTCGCCGTGCCCCAATCCAAGTGTTAAATTGGAGATGTGCGCTGTGAGGAGGCCGCGTACGGTGGCCCTGAAGTTCAAATCGCATACGAAAACAGTCACAGAGACTATTAATCTGCAGTCACATGGATGCAAATTTACATTCGTTTCCACATCATGGAAAACACGGATGATGTTGAGCGAGTAGCTTGTGTTTATACATTTATACGCCGGTAAACATGCCGCCATTTCTGGATTCACCAGATCATTCAGAGTCTCTCCGGGTGCGCTTCACTCTTGAGTTTCTGTCCCGCATTAAACCCAGAGAGGAAAAGTAAAAATAAACCGGAGAATCTTTTTATTTTGGAATTCTGTTTCGATTTCTAAAATGTTTTTTTATTAATCTGTAAAACAGAATAAAGATAAATTCTGTAGCTCTTTCTGCACTTTTGAGCAAAAATTGCCTGACGAACCTGATGTAGAAAAGCAGTCGTTCCCGTAGAATTTATCAGAATTATCTTAAAAATAATCAAGTTCTTTGCAGATGACTTGCTGATGTTCATATCTCAGATTTTAGAAAGAAACCAAAACCAGACTCTGTGTTTGCGTTTTTTTGGAAGATTGAGTCAAACATAAGCAGTTCTTGCGTTGACCTGAGGGACGTTCCCGATCCCCTGAACCTGCTTCCTGCAGTGTCTCTCCTCCATCTGGGACGTCTCCAGCTTTCTTGTTGTGGTTCCGAACATCCTTCTACATTAAAATATCTTTAACACCCCCCCCCCACAGCTTCACCACAGAAAAACACCCCTCCCATAAAGATGCCTCACACACATCTGCTGCACAGTTCGGACGGACCAGATGGGAAGGAAAGGATTCATTTATATATCTGTACAAAGTTGAATAATTACTACAGACTGAGAAAAAAAAAAAAAATCACAATTCTTAAGGAAAGGTTTACTGTCAAACAGCAAAGTTCTAATGTAATTATCCTGTGATTAAAGAAAAATCTACAATTTCCGCTTCACTGTGAGTTTTATTTGGATCATTTCTAGTTTTTGACATACTTTCCATAGTACCAAAGTATTTCCAAAATGCCGACATTAAGGCGCTAAACTCACGGTCCAGATCGTGTAAAAGTTTTAGAGTTACAATCAACTAGATTTAAGCTAAAAATGTATCTTTGGAAACGTTTTACATAATACTTTTTACACATATAACGTACTTCTAATCAAAAACACACACATATATATATATTACATCAACAGTTTCCTCAATGAGGCCTCTTTATAAAAACATCTTTGATCTCATGGATGTTTCTATACATAAAAAATACTCAAGAAGTTCATATAAACAAAAGAGCATAATGGGACGGATGGAACGATTTACAACTTTAAATTCTTCACCGTCTGTCCTGCTGCTGTAATTACCCCCCACCCCCACCCCCCCACTGGGCACTGCTTGAAGGCACAGAATCCTTTGTCTATGTAAATGCTAAAAAGGAAAACTAAACTTTATTTTTTTTTAGCCACAAAGGCTTTAGAAATAAAAGCTTTAAAAATAACTCGGTTCTTTGCAGATGACTTGCTGATGTTCATATCTCAGATTTTAGAGAGAAATCTTTGCTCAGTTCCAATCCAAACTTCTGAATTCATACGGAAACAAAATGATGACATTTAAACCAACATAAATTGAAGAAAAAACATTTATATGATAATTATTATGATATTTACGCAGCAAAAATTATTTCATTTCCGTTTTTAAACTTCAAACTAAAAATCTCAAAATGAAACTTTTTTTAATGGAAAAAAAAGTTAAATTTAGTGTTGGAAGGAAAAAAATAATGTAGATAAAAAAAATATTCATTTTTTTGGCTGAGTTGTGAACAGAAAAACAAATTATACATAAAAAAATAAAATAAAACCTAAAAAAAAATCTATGGTATTGTAAAGTAAATAAATTTTGCTGCCATTTAAATGTTGCAGAAATTGCAGATGGAATTGTCAACTTTGGTGTTTTTTCCTTTTGTAGTTAAATTCTGTGTTCATTTCAAACAACTGCAGTATTTTATTATTGAATTCTTCTATGTGGTTAAAAGATTTTGTTCTGCTTTCTACGTGAAATCCACACCGTTACCATGGAAACCAATTAGTGCAGCTACGACCCAAAGCGACGTGAATCTGCCAAACGAGGATGTTTGTGAACAAGTGTGAGAGCAGAGACGAGCGAGGACAACCTGGCAGGTCCGACGCGGCCAGGGGGTTCTCGGTGACCCGCGCTCCGTCGCAGTCGGGCGTCCTGTACCTGCGAGGAAGACCAGAGGACACGAACGCATGAGACGAAGGAGAAAACCGCAGGAAAACATCTGAATTCAAATGATCAGAAGATGTTTCTTAGAGTCTTTGATCCCAGAACCGATCTTAAAGTAACTTTCCATCACATCTCCAGCGGATCTCCAGACTTTTGTCTAAATCTGTTTATGTTGAGGTTTCGTTTCGTCAAATGGTCGTTTTTGACTTTTTAACCATCTCGAGAACAGATTTCATCTCGTTTAAAAACCAAACATGATTGTCACGAATCCTTTTTGAAGCATAAACCTTCTGGAGCAGAGAGCAACAGTCCAGCCCTCCAAACAAACGTCTTTGTTCTCAGAAGCTCCATCATTTGACATATTTGGGTTTGGAGATTTTCCTCCCATCCAATCAGACGTCCGTTTGCATAAACAGCAGCCACTGATCCAGAACCAAAAGTCATTTTACGGATCGTTAGGCCAAACACGACCGGTCAGAGCGGCCCGGACCAGAGACGCATGTTTGGAACCGTTTCTGCTTTGGTGATTTATCTGTTCAAGACGAAGAACAAACTCTCAGACCGCTTTTATGCTGACGATATACAACTCTATTTGTCATTTAAACAGCATCCAGATGACAAAAATCTGAGTTTGACCCGTCAGAAACGCTCATTTTAAGCAGCAAAATCACATTCCTTAATATAATTTTATTCCATTATTTAAAGAGACAGTGCCTCACCTGCCATCACGAGATGCATACTAACAGTAAAATGAATATTTATCAACTAATATGTGCTGTAAATGCCATTTATATGTTTGAATCTTTGCATTTTTATCCTCATGATTTCCGTTTTGTTCAGTTCCAGTCCACCTCTCTGCAGATTGTGTCTTTAGCTTACATTCAACTGTACTAGGGCTTCCACGATTAGTTGACTAATCGACTATTAAAATAATCGACAACTAATTTAACAGTCGATTAGTCGTTACTTTATATTGTATGAAGTCAGATTGTAGTAAAGTTGAAAGTTATAATAGCATTCTGCTAGCTTTTTAGAATATTTTGGCATTTATTAAGGTTTTTTAGGCTATTTTGGAGTTTAGCTAATATTTCAGCAGCATGCTAGCTATTTCGGCTAACTTTAGCTTTTTTACGTTTTTTAGGCAACTTTTGAGTTTAGCTTATATTTCAGCTATATGCTAGCTGTTTTGGCTAATATAGGATTTTTCCATTTTTTTAAGGCTAATTTGGAGTTTAGCTAATATTTCAGCAACATGCTAGCTATTTTGGTTAACTTAAGCTTTTTTAGGCAATTTTTGAGTTTAGCTTATATTTCAGCTATATGCTAGCTGTTTTGGCCAATATAGGATTTTTTCCATTTTTTAAGGCTATGTGGAATTTAGCAAATATTTCAGCAGCAGTGCATGCTAGCTATTTGGTTAACTTAAGCTTTTTTAAGTTTTTTTTTAGGCAATTTTTGAGTTTAGCTTATATTTGCTATATGCTAGCTGTTTTGGCTAATATAGGATTTTCCGTTTTTTTAAGGCTAATGTGGAATTTAGCTAATATTTCAGCAGCATGCTAGCTATTTAGGCTAACTTTGGCTCTTTTTATTTTTTGGCTATTTGGCATTTACTAATATTTTAGCTGGTTATCAACTTCAGCATCTTTACATCCACTTTGGCATGAAAGATTAGTCGACTAATCGGAAAAAATAATCGGTGATTAGTCGACTATTAAACTAATCGTTTGTGGCAGCCCTAAACTGTACACAGAACATGCATTTTCATTACATATCTTCATTTCCAATTTAATAGACAATGTATTTCACGTTTTTCAGTTTAGTGTTTGGATCTGAAGAAAAGACAAAAGATGATGCAGGTCAGTGATGTGGAGGCAGGAGAGGCAGGTGAGGCAGGTGAGGCACTACCCCCCTGCAAAATATAGTATGGGTGAAGGGAAAAACCTTTCATGATTTTCCTGCATGACGGTTAATGGAGACGCTACAGGTACACACGCTAAACAACACGTCTGTAGAATCAATGAGGATCACGTTAAAAGTTGTTTTATTGAGCATGAATTCATCCGTCCACATTTAAATGAGTTTCCGTGTCTCATCGTTGTGGTTTTATCATTTGTTTTTAAGAGAATTCTGTTGAAACTATAATACTCTGGGGGCGGAGCTTGCAGCTCAGACTCTTCCTAGAGGGAGCTGTTGGCAACGATCTTACGTCAGCACGTTTCCAACCGCTCGTTTTCGTGGATATGGGAGGGGCTGCTGCAGACTGTGCAGGTTTTTAGAGGATTAATCTTAAATGTATGAATGGATCAAAATACCGTTTTGTGGTTCTTTATAGAGAAGAATAAACAGTAAAATGCATTTAAAACCTCAAAAAGTAGAATTTTCATGGTAGGACCTCTTTAAGGTTAATGAACTGTTTGAATGCTAGATTTAGTAAACTTGCAATCACACTTTGAGAAACGTATTAGTTAAATCTCATTCATTCTATATTTTTTTACTGAAAAATATTTTGCTGTGGAAATCAGACAATATTAGCTGATCTCTTCAAAAACAAATAAACTGTAATTTACCTAAAGAAAAGCAGCATGGATTTCTGGGTAAAGTCAACTTGTTTATGAGATGCAGTCACTGTTCTTAATGCTGTGATTTATTAAATAGAATTAATTTTACCATTTTATTACAATGAAAGACATTAAAATTCAGGTAGATTCAATTTAAGTTATACTCTTTAAAAAAAGTGAAAAATGGTCCAGGTACATTCTTGGGATATATCGTGATACGTATTGTGAGACATGTATTGTGATACGTATGTATTGTGAGACATGTATCGCAATACGTATCGTATTGTGAGACATGTATCGCAATACGTATCGTATTGTGAGACATGTATCGCAATACGTATCGTGAGACATGTATTGTGATACGTATGTATTATGAGACATGTATCGCAATACGCATCGTATTGTGAGACATGTATCGCGATACGTATCTCGCAATATGCATCGTATTGTGAGACATGTATCGCGATACGTATCTCGCAATATGCATCGTATTGTGAGACATGTATCGCGATACGTATGTATTCTGAGACATGTATCGCAATACGCATCGTATTGTGAGACATGTATCGCGATACGTATCTCGCACTATGCATCGTATTGTGAGACATGTATCGCGATACGTATGTATTCTGAGACATGTATCGCAATACGTATCATAACGCCAGACTCTTGCCAATACACACCCCTAAAATAAAGCTGAAAAAATACATAAATATAATAAAATAATGAAAAAAAGACAATAAAATAATTTTTAGACATGTGTATTCAATAAGGCTGCTACGATTAGTCGGCTAATCGATGACTAATTTAATAATCGATTAGTCGTTCCTTTCTATTATATGGAGTCAGAGTTTAGTAAAGTTAAAAGTTATGATGTCATTCTGTTAGCTTTTTGGACCATTTTGGCATTCATTAAGGTTTTTATTTTTTTTAGCTATTTTGGAGTTTAGCTAAGATTTTAGCTACATGCTAGATATTTTTATTTGTAGCAAAACTAGCCCCTATCATCACCCTCCACCACTGTGCTTGAGATCAAAACATTTTAAAATGGATCATTTATTCTAATGAACTTGATTTAGACTCAACTTTGGGTTTTTTTTCACGTACACGAGCAAAAAGTCGATCACCAGCACTATTTTGGGGGTTAGGTTGCGTTACCTGGTGGAGCTTCCGGGAATGGGCCGTCCCGTCTCCTCCTGAACACACCAGCAGTAGCCGGTGGACTGGTGGCACTGCACCGCCCTGTAGAGGCTTCCGGAACCGCAGTCCGGGATGAAGACGTCCTGCTCGGAGAACTGCCGGGCCTCGGTCAGAGCGGTCTGCCGCTCCTGGTCACAGGACGGGACCTTATCTAGAACCAGAGGAGATAGAATCAACAGACGGGACCTTATCTAGAACCAGAGGAGATAGTTAATACAACTATCAGACGGGACCTTGATCTAGAAACACAGAGGAAACAGACGGGACTTTATCTAGAACCAGAGGAGATAGAATCAACAGACGGGACCTTATCTAGAACCAGAGGAGATAGAATCAACAGACAGGACCTTATATAGAACCAGAGGAGATAGAATCAACAGACGGGACTTTATCTAGAACCAGAGGAGATAGAATCAACAGACGGGACCTTATCTAGAACCGGAACAGATAGAATCTACAGACAGGACGGGACTTTATCTAGAACCACAGGAGATAGACTTAACAGACATGACCTTATCTAGAACCAGAACAGAGAGCTCAATAGACAGGACCTTATCTAGAACCAGAGGAGATAGACTCAACAGACAGGACCTTATCTAGAACCAGAACAGATAGACTCAACAGACAGGACAGGATTTGATCTAGAACCACAGGAGATAGACTCAACAGACAGGACCTTATCTAGAACCACAGGAGATAGACTCAACAGACAGGAACTTATCTAGAACCAGAGGAGATAGACTCAACAGACATGACCATATCTAGAACCAGAACAGATAGACCCAACAGACATGATCTTATCTAGAACCAGAAGAGATAGACTCAGTACACAGGTCTCAGGAAAGTGAACAAAGACGTGAAGAGGAACAGAGAGGAGGCAGAAACAGACAAACGTCTGTACGGCTTTGATCCAAGTGAGGATCAGTGTTTATCGGACGGTTACTTATCTTCACACAGTCTCCTTCAAGCGCACACCCCCCCCCCCACACACACACACACACATACTTCATCCATGCCCCCCCCCACTCCCACCACTATTTACATTCACATCCATTTAGTCCATATTTCTGTCAGTACACAAACCCAGCAGAGCTGCTAGCTCAGCCGTTACCATGGTGATGAAGTGTTTTTACTCCTCCATCCTTCGTCGAGTCTTTTGACCAAACTTCTTCATTAGATCAGAGAAGATGATGAAGATGCAAACAAAAGTGGATTCACAGTTTTTAAGCTCAAGAGTCGACCCAAACTGAGAGAAACTGGTCCAAACCTCTCAGAACCAGAACCAGGACAGAGCTGGACCTGCTGCATCCAGTTCTAGAAACTAGAAACTAGAACTGCTGCTGGAGCAAATGTCACCAGAACTGTTCAGTACAGATCCGTCGGTTCTGTTCTGTTCAGGAAAAGCAGCTTCAGCTTCCAGGAATCAAAACACAAAACAGAGAAAACAAACTTTCACTACAAAAACAAACTTTATTAGTATTAGTAGAATCATGGTCACCAAAAAAGGTAATATAAGGAGACTAAAAGTCAGAAATGTACCACTTTTAATCTCGTGAATTTAAACTTTTTTCTCGAAAATTTACGACTTTAAATCTAATAAATTTATTTTTTTATTTTAGTTTAGTATCTCATCAATTAAACACTTTTAATCCTGGTAATTTTTCTCGTAAATGTACAAGTTTTTTATGTCATAAATTTATGAGTTTTTTCTCATAAATGTAAAACTTTAATCTTGTAAATTTACTACATTAAAGTTGTAAATTTACAAAAATTATTCTTGGATATTTAAGATTTTTTTTAATCTACGAGTTTGTCTTTTTTGTAAATTTACAGTTTCAATTTAGAAATGTATACGTTTTTTTTCCATAAATTTATGACTTTAAATCTCGTAAATTTACAACTTTTTTCTTGTGAATTTACAGGATTTAAAGTAATAAATTTATGAGTTTTTTTCTTGAAAATGTACGAGTTACCACGTAAATTTACAAGGTTAAAGTTGTAAATTAACAAGTTTAACTTTAGAAATGTAGAGGTTTTTCTTATTTACGAGTTTTAATCTCATAAATTTACTAGCTTTTTTCTCGTAAAAGTACACGTTTCTTTTTCTCATAAATTTGCAACTTTAATTCCTATAAATGTACCAAATTAAAACCATAAATGTACTAAAAAAAGTGTCATAAATCTAGCCTATGACTGTTTAGGATATAAATATACAACTTTTTTCTTGTGCATTTTCAAGATGTAAAGTATTTTGTAATTGTTTATTTATTTTTATAAAATGGGCCAAATACTTAAAAAAAAAAAAAAAACTTTATGCAGAAAAAAAAATCCTAAATAAAAGATAAATTACTTACTAGGTAGATATATTTTTTTATGATGGCATGAAATATTTAGATTTAAAAAGTGTCTATTTTTGCTAAATTTCCATTTTAAAATTACATTAAAGAAAGTTCTATTTTTTTTTTTTAATTGATAAGAAAAAAGTTTTGAAAAATAAAAAATTTCAATTAAACTCCTCTGTGTCATCAAAATGATTCATTTATGGTTTGTAGTTTTATTTGTTTCTCTTAAGCTGCCGTGACGAGTAAGTTTGTCCTCTTTGAGATTCAGTTCAGATCCTGTTGGATCAAATTTTTTTTCTTATCAGATTTGTGAATCTCAGCTCAATAACCTTCATTTTGAGTTTTACAAATAAAAGAAGTTTTCAGTTTTCATCAAACGATCTTCTGTTTTACAACAAAACTCCTGAAGAGACGCTGAAGACGAGGACGGTGGCGGCGGCGGCGGCGGCGGCGGCGGCGGCGGCCGAGCTTTCTGCCGACCTGCAGAGAAAACCTTCGTCTTCTTCGCCAAACTTCCTTCACAACCAAATTATTTAGCAGTGTTTATTCTACAGTTTGCTGGCGCCAGGCACCAATGGTCCCAAAAGCGCAGCAGCTTTCTCCTTCACTTTCTGCATCTCTGCTCTATTTGTTTCTGTTTTTGGTTCCTCTTGTTTTCATTTTTCTTCCTTCGGCGGGAAACGAAGCAGCAGAAAACAAACTCTCTGTGGGGGGATAGAGAGCCGCACGCGTCTGCAGATAGAAACTCTTCGGTGGGTTTCATCGCTTCATTCACGAGACGTTCAAACAGCTGCACGTTTGAAGCTTCCTCCTTTGTTTTCAGGAAAGATGATGGAGGAGGAAACGCTCCCCAACGCCGCCCAAACCTTTCAACACGCCGTTCAGTCGCTGTCCGCACTTATTGTGCCGCAAAAAAAAACAAAAGCCGGCTTTAAGGAAGATGTTTACGCAGGAGACGACAGCTCGCAGCATCTCAGAGGATCTGACCGGGTTCTTCACACACAAAGCTTGGAGAACATTCAGGAGATTTCTCCTCCTCGAGTCCAACAGTCTGAATCCCGGACGATCCATGTGGATGTGGTGAAGCCAGATCATCCCGGATCAAAGCCGAAAACAGGGAAGAGAGAAAACGATCTGATCTGATCTGATCTTCTGGGATCGATGGAGAATCTGCAGCGATGGGATCCAGGAGCAGAAGTTTCTTTCCTTCACGGGACGTTGCTCTCAAAAATGGGACTCATTTCCTTCTAAAATAGTCTGTAAGCGGGTCAAACTGATTTATTGATCGTCTGTACTTCCTGGCTTTAGTGGGCGGGGCTAAAGACAGAACAATCTGACCTCCAAAGAGGTCAAAGCGAATCACGAGTGAGCAGAAAGAGGAAAGTTTCTTATGAGAAGATGTGAGAAGTTTATCTGAAACATCAGATTGTTGTAGATCTGACCAGAGTAAAGTCTCAGTCATATGCACCTGTACAGGTGATGGTGACATGAAGAAAATGTTATATCACAACCACAATATATACGTGTATAAATACATGACAGTAAAATATATTTTCAGTTATTCTCTGAGTATTTTGAGTTAACCAGGGGCCGGATCCGGCCCTCCAGATCATTTTATTTCATTGTTATTAATGATTCGATTTTATCTTGCGCTCATCTCTAACTTAAATTTTTATAGAGAGTCAATTTTATTTGATAGTTATTTAAGGTTTAAGTTGATTTATTCTTGAATAATATTCATGCATTTTTATTATTCATAATTCTGTTTTAAAAGTTGACATTCTGATAACTTTTTGGAATATTTTAGCATTTACTAAGATTATTTTAGGCTATTTTGAAGTTTAGCTAATATTTCAGTCACATGCTAGCTGTTTTGGCTAACCTACGTTTATAAGCTAATTTAGCATTTTGCTAATATTTTAGCTAATTCTATAAATATAGTTAATAATTCTGTTTTTAAAATGTAGTTTCAGAGCGTTCAATAATGTTTATCTGTATGTTACAAATGAATCTCGCTTAGTTCCCCCTTATATGTTGTATAAGAGTTCACTATAACCTGTCGCCCGCAGCACGCCCGTAGATAAATATTTCCATCATCAGAAGACCGTAGATGTCATGAAACTTTTGTACTGATTAGATTTTCTCTTTAAGAAATCAGTGATTTTTGAATCCAGATCGTGTTTAGTTTTTAGTAATTAGAGAATTGGTAAGGTATTTGAACAAAGCCAAGTATGCGCTCTACAAACACGCGAGTACTTCCCACGACGGCGGCGGCGAGGGTTACCTTGCTTCCTGGAGGTGGAGTTGTTCTGCCTCTGCTCCTTCTTAGTGAAGTGCTTCTCCCACAGCGTTGGAGGCGTGATCTCTGCACCAAGAGAAGGAGAGGAAGGTCAGTCCGGTGGATCCAGAACTTTACACTGCTGCTAAAACATAAAACTATTGTAGCTCAAACGTTAGAAATAGACTAAAAGGTTTATGTTTCTGATGAACGTTTGCTCCTAGAAGAATCTCTGAAGATCTGGAGCTGAAGAAAAGCCTCAGCATGAGAGGAACGGTCAACCCAAAGATACACGGGGGTTCTGTTGGGTTTACTGAGGGGGGACACCTCCCTGAATCCAGGAGATCGGTGGATGCCTGATGGGGACTTGCAGGACCAGGTTAAGTCCTCCAGAACCATGACTGGATCTTCCCCCACAGAGATCTAAACAACCATTTTTCTCCGTATTGAATCCTTTGGCATTCGTGTAAACGGTTCAGGACTCACAGTAGTTGAAAGAGCGTGGGTTATTTATGCGTTTTGGCGGCGTCAGCGTCTGAATTCCAACCTGAATCTATAACTACTCAAACACTGTACAGTGCAGGTGCAATTCAGACCACGTTCACTACTGTCTTTATGTCTAAATGCAGGATATGACGTCACCGATATCACTAATTAAAACTCTAGTCAACACCAACATTTTACGTCTATTTGAGACTCCACTGTGTTCCGATGATAAAAATGTGGATGACTTATTGAAAAATTAACACTGGTTCAAACGCAATGCATTGTGGTCTATATTCACTAATCCAGTGAGCATTGATGCACACTGGATTTTCGCAAAGATTTCTGGGAGGTTTTCTAGGACACTCGATTCTGGAATTGTAGATTAAGACAGCCTAGAAACTTTATAGTGAGTAGTAAATAAGTATGTAATGATTCTGTGTAAATCGGTTAAAAAAAATTTAAACTGGTCAACATGTCATCATTGTTGCAGAAAATGTAAAAAAAAATCTGTTTGTCACGGCCTCTGCATACATTAAAAAAATGCTGAGCAGATGCCATTTCTTCAGGCAGGATTATGAGTGCCTGTGAGTGTGTGTGCCTGTATTGGTGCGCACCTGTGAGTGTTGCAGGTGCGCCTGTGAGTGTGCGGGCGCGGTTGTGATGGCGCACACCTGTGAGTGTGCGGGCGTGTCTGAATGTGCATGTCTGTGTGTGCGCACCTGTGCAGGCGTGCCTATGAGTATGCGGGCGTGGTTGTAAGTGTGCGCGTCTGAGTGTGTGTGCCTGTGAGTGTTACAGGCGCGCCTGTGATTGTATGGGCGTGGTTGTGAGTGTGTTCTGGTGATTTTTTCGCACCTGTGAGTGTTGCAGGTGCACCTGTAAGTGTGCAGGCCCTCCTATGAGTGTGCGGACTTGTGTTTGCGTGCGCCTGTGAGTGTGCAGGCGCGCCTATGAGTGTGCGGGAGTGGTTGTTAGTGTGTGCTTGTGTTTGTGCGCACCTGTGAGTGTTGCAGGCGCATCTGTGAGTGTTGCAGGCGCACCTGTGAGTGTGCAGGCGCGCTCATGAGTTTGCGGGAGTGGTTGTTAGTGTGTGCTTGTGTTTGTGCGCACCTGTGAGTGTTGCAGGCGCATCTGTGAGTGTGCGGGCCTGTGTTTGCGTGCGCCTGTGAGTGTGCAGGCGCGCCTATGAGTGTGCGGGAGTGGTTGTGAGTGTGTGCTTGTGCGCACCTGTGAGTGTTGCAGGCGCACCTGTGAGTGTGCGGGCCTGTGTTCGCGTGCGCCTGTGAGTGTGCAGGCGTGCCTATGAGTGTGCAGACCTGTGTTTGCGTGCGCCTGTGAGTGTGCAGGCGCGCCTATGAGTGTGCAGGAGTAGTTGTGAGTGTGTGCTTGTGCGCATCTGTGAGTGTTGCAGGCGCACCTGTGAGTGTGCAGGCCTGTGTTTGCGTGCGCCTGTGAGTGTGCAGGCGTGCCTATGAGTGTGCAGGAGTAGTTGTGAGTGTGTGCTTGTGTTTGCGTGCTCCTGTGAGTGCATGGGTGCACTTGCATTTGTGCATGCTTGTGAGTGTGCAGGGGTGCCGGAGTGTGCGCGCATCTCTGAGTGTACGGGCACACCTGAGTGTATGCGCGGGCCCTCCTGTGTATGAAAGAATTCAGACACACCCCCACTTATCTCGCATCTCGTGCAGAAATATTCAGAATAAGTCATTAGCTAAAACCATGTCTGTTTATGCTCATATTTCACTACAGCTGAAGTCTGAAAGCGTTCTTCCTAACCTGCTCTCTTAATGCTTCTTGTACAGTAAAATAGATCTTCCAGAATCCTTCTTTTTCTGTTCCAAACAGGTAAACCATCTTTGTGGGTTTGGTTCTGGTTCTTTAGTCTTGTTGGTCCATTCCCCTGCTGCCTCATGCTCCATAGAACAGAGTTTCTATGTGTTTCCATGATAACCCCTGATTGAGCTCATCATGGAGCTCTGCAGGATTCTGGGTAATGACAGTCATTAGGCAGGTGTGTTTAAGGAGAGAAACATAAAAAGAAATCAGGGATGGGGGGCCAAAAAGAGGTCCATGTAATCAGTCGGCCTCTTAGACGAACTATTTTTACCACGTCGCAGTCATAAATCGGTCTGCACTGAATTGGGTGCAGACCTCAGGTGTTCAGCTTCAGTGAAATATCAGGTTTTGTTTTCTGTCTTCCACACGTTTCTGCTCAGATTGTGTTTTTTGGAAACCTGCGTCCTCCACGGTTTGTCCATCAGAGCTCTAAGTTACAAACTCAACAAAGTGCTGGCTCGGCCCGCGCCGTTAGCGGAGGCTTACCGTCGCCCTCGGGGGGGGTGTGGGTCTCCATGGTGGGGGTGGGCTTGGAGCCATCGTCTGGGTTCAGAGTGAGAAAGAAACGGAAAGAAACTGCCATTATTGAGGTTAATACGATCTACTCTCCAGAACTGTTGAATGGTTGGGATTTGCACATGGCCCGGCCAGGAAAGACAGAGACGCAGACGGAACCACACAGGAGGGCCGCCCGCGGGCGACCACGCCCACGGGCGACCACACAAACACTCATGCAGACCTCGGCTGTCACTCACGATTCATTCAGATCAAGACGTCAACATGTAAACACTCGAGAAACAAACGTGGAGATAAAACCCCCAAAAAGCTTCAGTAAAGTGGGAATACGTTTCCCTGAAACGTTCAGAGTTTGTTATCACTTTAAACCAGGGGTCCCCAAACTACGGCCCACGGGCCGGATCAGGCCCTTTTCCACATTTAGCCCGGCCCCCAAAACTGTTTTAGCTAAA
The DNA here is from genome assembly GCA_003999625.1 of Oryzias javanicus. Lineage (NCBI taxonomy): Eukaryota > Metazoa > Chordata > Actinopteri > Beloniformes > Adrianichthyidae > Oryzias > Oryzias javanicus. The sequence continues at coordinate 24,753,417 of CM012458.1, forward strand.
TTAGATGTTTTTCCAGTTTTTTTAAGACTAATTTAGCATTTAACTAATATTTCAGCAACATGCTAGCTGTTTTGACTAATTTAGATTTTTGTATTTTGGCTAATTTGGCTAATATTTTAGCTTTATGCTAGCTGTTTTAGCTAAATTAGATATCTTCCAACTTTTTAGGCTAATTCAGCATTTAGCTGATATTTCAGAACCATGTTCACTTAATTTCTTTTGGCAAATTTGGAATTTGGCTAATATTTTAGCTTTACGTTAGCTGTTTTAGCTAGAAAACTTCCAACTTTTTAGGCTAATTCAGCATTTAGCTGATATTTCAGAACCATGTTCGCTTAATTTCTTTTGGCAAATTTGGAATTTGGCTAATATTTTAGCTTTATGTTAGCTGTTTTAGCTAAATTAGATAACTTCCAACTTTTTAGGCTAATTAAGCACTTAGCTGATATTTCAGCAACATGCTAGCCGTTTTGGCTAACTTAGGCTTTTTTTTTTTTTTTTTTTAGGCTAATTTGGAATTTGGTTAATATTTTAGTTTTAAGCTAGCTTTTTTTTTAGCTAAATTAGATATCTTCCAACTTTTTAGGCTAATTCAGCATTTAGCTGATATTTCAGAACCATGTTCACTTAATTTCTTTTGGCAAATTTGGAATTTGGCTAATATTTTAGCTTTATGTTAGCTGTTTTAGCTAGATAACTTCCAACTTTTTAGGCTAATTTAGCTCTTAGCTGATATTTCAGCAACATAGTAACTGTTTTGGCTAATTTAGGCTTATTTTTAATTTTTTGGCTAATTTGGAATTTGGCTAATATTTTAGCTTTATGCTAGCTGTTTTAGCTAAATTAGATATCTTCCAACTTTTTAAGCTAATTTAGCACTTGGCTGATATTTCAGCAACATGCCAGCTGTTTTGGCTAATTTAGGCTTTTTTCAGCTTTTTTTTTTGGCAAATTTGGAATTTGGCAAATATTTTAGTTTTATGCTAGCTTTTTTTAAGCTAAATTAGATATCTTCCAACTTTTTAGGCTAATTTAGCATTTAGCGGATATTTCAGCCACATGCTAGCTGTTTTGGCTAATTTAGACTTTTTTGTTTTTTAGGCGAATTTGTAGTTAAACTAATATTTTAGCTTTATGCTAGCTGTTGTGACTAAATTGAACATTTTTTTGCACTAATTTGGCATATAGATAATATTTCAGCCACATGCTAGCTGTTTTAGCTAATTTAGTTGAGTTTTTTTTGGCTCCTTTGGCACTTCGCTAATATTTTAGCTAGCTGTCAGCTTCAGTATTTTTAACTATCAATCAAAGCGTTTTAAGCTATTAATCTATCACATGTAGTAATATATATATATATATATATATATATATATATATATATATATATTGTTTTTAAAATGTTTTAGTATTATTTTTTCTGTGAAGATTACAGAAATAAATTATTTAAAATTTGGCCATGTGTGCCTTTCTGGAAAACCGTAAATGTTTACACTTAGGCTGTGATTGTTACACTTCTTTATTACCCTACAAACTGCCCCCCCCATCAGAGAAGAAAACAGTTATGTGGGCCTCACAAGAAAGTTTGGGGACCCCTGCTTTAAACAAAGCAGAAACCAAAAATAAATGAACCCTGTCTCTTCTGAAGCAAATATTCAGTCCAAATTGTGATGAAGATTACTCACCCGAGCCGGCTTTAGCATCTTCTGGAACTTTCCTTTGGAAATAATTAGATTAAAAGCAAAAAAAAAAAAAGGAGAACTTTGGAGGTAAAATTACAGCGGAACAGAGAAGCGGCGGGTCACGGTGACCCGATCAGCTGTCAATGAAAACAGCCAAAGGCTCGAGGACACGCTGATGAAGAAAACAGAAACTAATAAAAGTCCCTTCTCTGACTGTTTTTGTTAGACATTTACAACCAACTCAAACCGACCGTCTCTTCTCTGTTAGAAACTGAGAGAAAAGACGGAAAAACTGTAGAAGAAAAAGTCTTTAAGAGAGCGGAGAGGCTGAAGGGAAGTAAACGTCCAGTTAATGACACACAGGTCTGTTTGGAGGCTCAGCTGAACTTAATAAAGTCTAATTGAAAAATAAAGATGAAAAAGATAAAAAGAGAATTTGATAAGAGAATAAAGGAGATCCTTCGACCCGATGGAGGACAAAATAAAACTATTTAAAATAACTAAATCACACTTAGATTAATATGTCATGAAATATTTATAATCGGCATTAAATCAATAAAAGTGGATATCAATAAATACATTTTTAAATATATGAGGCATTAAAATATTTAAAAGCACATTTACATTTTCATGACACATTTAGTTGTTTCATGGTCCGGTGTGGGCCTTAAGAGAAAAAAATTGAAATATATTAAATGCAAAATGATTAAATACATTTTTTATTAAATAATTAAAAATTGGTACTACATTAATAACAATAAATACATTTTTAAATATATGTGGTATTAAAATAGGGATTAAAAAGCACATTTAATGGACCATTGTGGGCTGGAAAAGCCATATTGAAACTAAATATTATTTATAATTATTTAAAATTGTCATTAAATACGTCAATATTTAATTTAACTTCAAATGATTTAAGAAACATTTATTTATTCATTCAATTTACCACTTATATATTTATGTATTATTATTTATAATTTCTTTTCCAATTAAAAAAACAAACATTTTACTTTAAAAAAAATTAATTTTCAAGATTTATTTCAACTTTTAAGTTTTTTTACTCCAAATTTTCAAACATTTTTTTAGTTAAAATGTCTATTTTCCAAGTTTTCAATCTGATCCTGATTTGACCCCACAGCATAAAAACACGCGTGTGTTTTGACCGGGACGCCACGTCCTGACGAAGCCCTGGTGTGTCTGAAGGACACCAAAAAGCTCTTATGAACCGTCATCACTTCTCTGAATATCGGATTATTTTGTCGCCTCTGAAGGTCAACTAGCTTGGAAGTTTGAATCCTGCAGGTCAGAGTTTTAAAACCAGATCAACTGGACTTCCTGAAGCTCAGAGGAACGGTTTTCCTGCACAGACGTGGACTTTGGAAAACCCGTCGCGCTCTCATGCAAACAGACGCGCACAAACAGCAGAGCTCAGCTCACCTTTTCGACCGGAGTTTGGCGGCCCCGCTGGTTTGTCGGTCACTGACCCTGCAAGAGAAAACACAGGATCAATCTGCAGCGGCGGCGGACGTCCGTCCTGTTCTGATCCTCTGAACCGCTCGTCGGCCTCCATCACAAACCTGAGGGATGCTCTCCACCGCTCAAAAACATCTCTTCCTTGGTGCATGCAAGTACCATCATGCATGTGTGTCAAAAAGAAGCTAATGAGCTGGTGCAACCAATGAAGAACAACGGAGGTGGAAACGTTTGAAGGGAACAGGAAGGAAGTTTACTACCTGACAATCCACTCGTCCCCGCACGAGTTCCCATATTTTCACGGGTGTTTCCTGCAAACGTATGCAAGACGATTGATTGGGGTCAACAGGAGCGTCTGGTGTATCAGCAACCGTTATTTCTGCGGTACGGACGGCTGTTTGAGTGCAGCCGCCGCCGCCGGACCGCCAGGGGGACAGCTTCTGGCTCCACACTCAGACACTCAGAGATATCGGATCTTATGCAGGATTAGAGGAAGATGGGTGGAAATTAGAAAGATCTGTGGATATTTCTGCAGTCCTAGACTGAAGGACCAGAATGTTTCCACAATTCAGGATTTTTGGGAAAAGGTCCCCCCCGCCACAAACTCAAAAACTCACCAAAATCTGCAAGTACCCGGGAACATGAATTTTAGATAATAGTGGACGACCCCATCAAAAAAAAAAAATGACATCACATGCGGATAAAATCCTTTCAAAAATATTTCAAACTCCATTAACAAAACTAAAATCAAGGCGCCAAAGTTTGATTGACCTTTGGGAACAGGCTGCCATCTTAAATTCTCAAAAAAAGAATGACGTTTAATAGCAGCTACAAGTTAAAACTTCCTCTATCCTCCTAACTCTTCAGGCATTGTTAGGACAAAAAATTTGAAATTAGAAGTTATAGATTTGGAACGACGTTAGCTTGGCGAGCTCTCAAAAGTGGTGTTCATCAATTTTATTAGCCAAAATATTGTGAAAATGATAAACATGGATTCTTGGTTCTAGCTGAGAAAAGTTATATAACACACCACATGAACATGCTAGGAATGTGGGTGTGGTTAGCAAAAAAAAAAACCTCAGTTGCTAAGAAAATAAAAAAATGTACTTTTGTCAATTCTTCTAAAAGTTACAAAAAACAATTTGTCACCTCCAGACGACCAAAAGATTTAATGGTTGCTATGGAGATAAAACCAACAGACAAGCCGTCATTTTGAAAAAACTGTTTTTTAATTTGTTGCGTGCAGTTCTGACCAGAAGAGGGGGAGGGGCAGATGTGCAGAGGGGGGAGGGGCGTGTAGCAGCTGTTCAGCCAGCGAGAGCGGGGGCAGGTAGCACCTCTGGGACATTTGCTGCTTCAATTCCACCTCGGCTTTTTGGTTAGAGAGAGGAACAGCCAGTCGTTTGATGAACTGAATCCGGCGCGGATCCTTAATGCTGCATTCACGCCGCTAACACGCCAAAATAGCCTTGACGTGTTTGCCGCGGAGCAACCGCCAAAGTTGTTCTGGAATTCATCGGTTGGGACATGATGGAAAACATGGATGATGTTGAGCGAGTAGCATGGGTTTGGAAAGCTCAACAGAGACGCCGGCTAGCCCACCACTGCGTTCATTTCCACCAGATCTTTACAGCCTTGCTTCCACTGAGAGGTCCGTTTTCACGGCGCATGCGTGGTGTAGACCGCTAGCGTGTCATTGTAGTAAAACAAACAACAATGCAGGTCATCCAGCAACTCGTCTTTGTCTTGCTTCACTTTTCCACATCTTGTACAAAAGGAATTTATTATTGTTTGATACAAGATTGCGGGCGGCTAAGAAGAATACCGCGGTAAAGAAGAAAATGTAAACGCTAGCTTAGCGCTACTATTGACACTTTCTAATGTCGTCATCACTTTCTGCCAATCCACGGGTGGCTACAGAGGCTCCGCCCCAACTATCTCGCTCTGTTTTTCTATGGACTTGCAGCTGATCGGTGCCCTCAAGAGGTACGGGTCAGATCTGTTTCATGGATCCATTTTAAGGTGGAAACACTCAAAATGGCGGACCGGACTGTACCGCGCCGCACGGTGGAAACAAAGCTTTCTGGGTTCTGTGTGCTTCACCGTTTTAAACGTTACTTTTGTCCGTCTGCGGCCCAGTTTGAGCATGAACTGAGCTCATGAAGCTAGAGCAATCCTGGGCGCTACAATGAAACCCGCGGCGGCACTCCGGACTGCCGGGCAGCTAACCGCCGGAGGGCTTGGCCGCCCAGGGATCCGCAGCCCGGACAGTAGACCTCGCTAGATCTGTCGGCCAACTGGGTAGCGGCGGTTGGCTCTGCTGGAGTCTGGGGAGCTCGCTAAGCTACCTACCAGTCGGCTGGTTAACGTAGCCGCCCATCCAGCTCAATGGGCTTCGTGTCAAGTTGGCGACCTGCCCGGCGGATATTCTGCCTTCGCCCAACAGTAACTGTGAGAGTCTCAGAAGAAAATGAATGGAAGTTCAGGACAAAAATCCACACGTCGAGCCGCCATATCGAAACTCCTTTTAGACCCTTTGATCTCGTCACTGAAAATGTCACATACTCCAAGCCGACACCCCGATTGGTTGACGCGCCACGACAACCTTGTCTCGCCCGGTGCCCAAACTGTGTCTTTACATTAACTTATCATTGAAACTCTGCCGCGCCGGCTGTGAATGTACCGTAAGAAAGACCCTCACGCTGCTTCCTAAACAAGACGGCCCAAGTCTGGGACTTCCTGTGCCGGTCCCCAACCCGGGAAGAAATACAGGGTTGAGTCAGGATGGATATACGGCATAAAACTCTACAATCTGTCCAGCAAGACTTTCGGTGAATCCCAGCTTTGTTAGATGTTCCAAACACTCGATTGTTTAAGTTCTACACAGAAAGCCCGATGGGATCTGAACATCCAGCCTGAGGCCAGATGCGTTCCTCCACCGAGGGAGGGGGGCGGACCGTCTGCGGAGCAGCTTTAGAGAGGCATGCCCCCACTTTCATCACACAAAATGTGCTCCATATGTTGTAGTGGCTGCTCAGGCCGATCCTGGCAGCGGCCCCTGTATTATCTTCTGAGGGAAAATGATGGTGATTATCAGAAAGTGTTTCCATCCAGGATGAGAGCGCGAGCACAGCTCCCGCTTAGAACACTTAAAGGGGGGGCGGAGGCCCCTGCATGTAGAGCCATTAGCCTTCTCGTTGACCTTGCACCTGCCGAGGGCCGAAGACAAACTGTCCCGACCGTCTGTTCTCCCTGAAGATCCTTTACGCTCAGCCGTAATTCTCCCAAAGCCGTGTCCACGCCACCGGACACACTTTTTTAAGTTGTACATGAAAGCAACACCGCAGCGTTCAGAGTTTAGGTTTCACGACAGCCGCTGAGAATGCTGGGTAACTGATGGAGTCCATTAAGCCTCTATTTAAGACAGGGGTCCCAAAAAGTTTTCTTGTGAGGGCCACATGACTGGTTTCTTCTCTGATGGGGGGGCGGGGTCAGTTTGTAGGCTAACAGAAAAATCACAGTCTAAACGTAAACATTTATGGTTGTCCAGAAAACCACACAAAGCCAAATTTGGAATAATTAATTGCTAAAGTGCAAAATTAGCAATAGATTAAAAAATCAAGAAGCTAACTAGATATATAGCATTAGCTGCAATAGATTAATAGCTGAAGATGCATAGATTATGCTAAAAACGCTGAAGCTGCTAGCTAGCTATCATTATCAAAGTGCAAAATTAGCCAAAACAGCTAGCATGTAGCTGAAATATTAATCAAATGCCAAATTAGCATAAAAAGCTAGAAAAATATCTAAGTTAGTCAAAACAGCTAGCATAAAGCTAAAGTATTAGCTAAACTCCAAAAAAAACTGAAAAAAGCCTAAATTAGCTGAAACAGCTAGCATGTAGCTGAATTATTAGTTAAGTGCCAAATTAGCCTAAAAACTGGAAACATTTAGTATTTAGCCAAAACAGTTTGGGGGACCACGTCAAGTATGGAGGAGGGCCGGATCCGGCCCGCGGGCCGTAGTTTGGGGACCCCTGCTGGTTGTTTTGTTCTCTTTGACCCTTTTCTTCCTCAGCAGTAATTTTGACATCAAAACGCTCAGCTCGTTCAAAACTGATTGTACTTTGTGGTATTCATAAACTTTAGCGTTTTTAAATGTTGAGCAAAATTAGCCCCATAAAAATGAATCAGAAAGTCTTCAAATTTCAAAATTTTACGCAAATTAGCAACAAGTCTTTATTTTTTTTTTTTTTTTTTTTTTTTTTTTTTAAAAAAAAAAAAAAAAAAAAAAAAAAATTTAAAAAAAAAGCAACAAGTCTTTAAATATATTCATCAGTTATGTTTTCATCTATTAAAGTTTAGCTTCTATTTTATCAACATGCTAACATATTTACTAATTGAATTTACTGAGTATTTTGGAGTTTAGCTAGTAGGTTAAGCTAGATGCTAGCTTTTTGGCTAATTTCTACTGATATTTTTACAGGCTAATTTAGATTTTGGCTTCTATTTTAACAACATGCTAATGTTTTTAGCTAATGTGTTATCTACTGAGGTTTTTACAGGCTAACTTAGAGTTTAGATTCTATTTTAGCAACATGCTAACGTTTTTGGATAATTTACCATCTACTGAGATTTTATTAGGCTAATTTAGAGTTTAGCTTCTATTTCAGCAACATGCTAACGTTTTTGCCTAATTTAGTTTACTGAGAAATTTTAGGCTATTGTGGAGTTCAGCTAGTATTTAAGCAACGTGCTAACATTTTTGGCTAATTTGACACTCAGGTTTTTTGGTCTAATTTGGAGTTTATATTTAAGCAACTCACTAGATATTCCAAAATTGGCAAGTATTAGGGATTTTAAAGCAATTTTACTGCAAAATGATTAGAAACTTAAGTTAACTTAAGCGCTCTTTCACAGTTCTTTTAGCAAATTTAACATTTTGTAAATATCTTTAGCATTTTCAGAAAATTCCTTCAGCAGTTAAAGTAAATTTCACCATCTTCAGCGACTACTTTCTAGTTTAATAAACTATCATCTTCATTGTCTTTATTTTTAGTTAGTTTAACGCTAATGATTGTTAAGACGTGAGCTTTACATCTACTTTTTAAAATGACCCGATTAGTGTTCTGTTGTTGAAGAAGTGAATTTCTTTACGTTGGTGCGCTCTGAAGAACAGAAGTTTAGATTTAAGAATAAGTAAAGACTTTTTGTTTTTAAAGTTATAAAACCGATGTTATGTGAACGTAGCTGACCGGAGACTATTGATGACATCATCGAGGGTTAGTAACGTCAGACTTTGAAGAATTTATTTTCAATAACTCTTCGTTTTTAGGAGTAAAGGTAGAAGTCAGATTCAGCCTAAGACAAAGACATCATCAGCCAGGAGCAGAAATTCCATGTTTGCAGATTGTCGTCTCTTTTCTTAAACGATAATTCATATTTTAGTGTGTAAAAAGGGGTCAACAAAACGGTTATAATTTAATTTCTTTGAAGATATTAACAAAAGTTTTGAGATTTGTGAAACAGCTGACCCTTTCATACGTTAGCTCCAACTCTTGCCGTGATTGAAGCGGAGAAAAGCGGCTTTGCACCGAAATGAAAAACTTTATTTAACTAATGCGTTGCATATCAGTGAGAGGCCGCTTTAAAGTGCAAATCAGCTGATTTACGATGATAACGTCTAGATTTACGGGGTGTCAAAAGGCGTAACAGGTTCAGTCTTTTTTTCCGGTTCTGGCCAATAAGGTTTGAGCTTTATCTTGTTGTCTGCAGCCGGCTCCTATTGGTCCATATCAAGTAAACATTGTGACTGAACTGTCTCCATGTTGGTTAGAGTCGGATGTAGTCCAGTTTCTATGAATGACATCACGCTCACTCGCTCCAGTTCTCAGATACTATCAATGATAGCTACAAAGGAATTTCCTTAAACCGTAAATCATCAACCGAAGGCTTTTGACAAACTGCAGTTACCTGAACAGACAGGTGTCCTGTTCCGCACAGAGGAGCCGCCCACAGGCTTCCCGTCGCTGGTGGCACACCAGCAGTACCCGGTTAGCGTGTGACACTGGACCTGCGGCGGCAGAAATCCGGTTCTTCGTCATACGGGTCACGGTTCCGATCTGGAGCTGCTTCAGTGAAGCGGAGAACGTCTCCTCACCTGAGCAAAGGATCCGTCCTCGTTGCATTCTGGGATGAACTCCTGAGGCCTCCGGGTCTGCTCCAGAGCCTGACTCCTCTCAGTGCGGCACTTGGACTGGCTCACATCTGAAACAGAAGGTCTCACGCTGCGTTCTGACGCTTTCAAAGGAAGAAAAGGTTTCATCGTCAAGATTCTTCCCTTTTCATAAGTCCTGCTTAACCCTCTCAGGGCCGGTGTTTCATGTTCGCTACAGCTAAAGGCTAGCATAATGCTAGCGTGATGCTAGTTAGTCTGTTTCCGTTAGTAAACCGCTTTCGCAGGTGTAAACATTCCTGCACCTTTGAGCAAAAATTTGACCCCGCCGCAAACTCAAAGACTTGCAGATACTTGTACACACCTGGTACTCGGTGAAAATGAATTTTCAGCGTAGTGAACACCCTCCCCCACCCCCCCAAGTCGATGACATCACGGAGAGCAAAACCACAAAAAATAGGAATAGGCTGAAAATCATTTAAGTAAAAAAAAAAAAAAAAAAAAAGACTGAACTTTTAATATTATTATGGGATGGCTACACGACCAGTGATTTGGCGGCCATTTTGTGACGAAGTGTGAGATTTGCCAATTTTTCCACAATAAGGGAAAACGACATTTTTCTTTGTGCAATTTTTCTGAAATTTCACAAACGTTCCGGCCAGCTTCAGTCTACGACCACCACAGATGTTTCATTGACCTTTGTCCTTGAGAAGAGTCCGCCATCTTTAATTTATTTTTAATATACCATCTACAAATGTAAATGTGTCGGGGATCTACAAAGGAAGTTTTGAAGTCAGTCGACTAAATGGGTCATGCGCAAACTAGATGTAAAGAACATTTTAACCATTATTAGCTTTAAACTTGAAGTTTTTAAGCAATATGCTAACTAAAAATAAAGACGATAGTTTATTAAACCTTTAACGAAACATGCAGCTTTTTTCCTTCATCATGGTCATCAGTCGTGGCAGCCCATCTTAACAATCATTAGCTTTAAACTAAATGAAAACTAGATATATAGCATTAGCGGTGATAATGCTAGTGTGAATGATGCGAGTTGAATCTAGCCGCTGAAGATGCTGAAAACACAGAAACTAACAGCTGAAAATGCTTATAGCCAGATAAAATATCAGTTTAATCCAAAATTAACTTAAAAAACTGAAAAAGTCTGAAATAGCCCAAACAGCTAGCATGCAGCTGATTAGCTAAACTCCAAAATATGCTACAAAACAAAGAAAGCCTGAATTAGTCAAAACAGCTAGCATGTAGCTGATTAGCTAAACTCCAAAATATCCTACAAAAAAGCCTGAATTAGCCAAAACAGCTAGCATGTAGCTAATTAGCTAAACTCCAAAATATCCTACAAAAAAAGCCTGAATTAGACAAAACAGCTAGCATGTAGCCAATTAGCTAAACTCCAAAATAGCCTGTAGAACAAAAAATGCTCGAATAAGCCAAAACAGCTAGCATGTAGCTAATTAGCTAAACTCCAAAATATGCTACAAAACAAAGAAAGCCTGAATTAGCCAAAACAGCTAGCATGTAGCTAATTAGCTAAACTCCAAAATAGACTACAAAAAAAGCCTGAATTAGCCAAAACAGCTAGCATATAGTTACAATATTAGCTTAACTCCAAAATAGCCTACAATACAACAAAGCCTAAATTAGCCACAACAGCTAGCATGTAGTTAAAATATTAGCTAAACTCCAAAATAGCCCAAAAAAAACATCAATAAATGCTAAAATAGTCCAGAAAGATAACATAAAGCCAATATAACTTTCAACTTTACGACACTCTGACTTCATATAATAGAAAGTTATTACTAATCCACCATTTAATTAGTCAGCGACTATTTTAATAGTCGATAATTGTGGCATCAGTAGTCAGAGTTGTATATTACTACCAGATATTATAATCTTCCCCAAATATTACATTTTTTTGTTGCTAAAACTTATTTTAACGGTTTTAAAAATTTTCTCATCTTAAAGTGGGAAAATGAAAGTGAATTTCTGGAGGATTTCTTTCTCATCCTTGAAGATTCACCGCTCCACCTGATGACCTCTTCAAACAGCCGACGCAGCAGAACGTCTTCATGTCAGCAGCAGCTCTGAGCTGCAGAGTCGTCGTTCTCATCGATGGACCTTCCTTATTAAATCCTCTGTTTTGGTTCTGCTTTGTTCTCTTCTGCTCTTCTGGGATCATTTTAATCTGCTTTGTTCTTAAACTTTGTTTTACATTTATTTCTATGGAAATGCATAAAAATATTCGTGTTTCTGCTTTATAAAACCTCGGCTGGAGGAGACAAAGAGGCAGACGAAGGAGATCCGAGCGTGACGTTGAACCTTTTCATGTCCGCCGTCGCGGAGGCGGCGGCCTCCAGACGGCTGAGGCGTCTGAGCCCGTCTGGTACAGCTTACACGCCTCCAGAGAGGTGGAAAATGAAAGACATCTTTTCATTCTGCTCAAATAAAAATGCACAAGCCGGACCGGTCCTGGTTCTGATCCTGCAGGAACGGTTTCCCCGCCTACCTTTGAGCTCCTGGTTTCTGGTTTCAGACGTGGTCGTGGCCGCTGGAGCCACCGGCAGCGGCTCCGCTTTCGGCTTGCTCCGACCTGGAAAACAAGATCATCCAGGTAGTTTGTTACTCTGAGTTAAAATAAAACGGAAAATTCAAATTTCTAGATGAAGTGAAGGTTTAGAGAAACCAAAATATTCGTTTTGCTTCCAGAGCGAAAAGGACGAGTTCTGGTTTAAAGACTTTGATTTTTCCTTTTTCTCTGGACTTCCTGTTTTTAGATTCAGCTCAGAATTTACAGAAGCAACATTTAAAACGTCATTTCATGACTGAATTCTGCAAAGGACAGAACTTACTGTTGGGAATTAATTAGCATAAAGTTCAGGATTAATAGAACGTCTAATTTTCTTCTCAAATGATCTAAAATATTGTCGAGTTCTGGTCAGACGTGATGAAAACACTACACATGGCTCACGATACGGCAAATATTGCAATAATCAATATTGGTAATCTATGGTATTTCACTGTATTTCATATCTTTTTACTCTTTTTATAACAATTTAAAGCACAATGTGTTATTTTAACGTCCATTGCAACAGTAAAATGAAAATATCAATAAATATTAACGTGTCTTTGTAATAACATACATTATAAATAAACAAACAACATTTAAGAACTAAAACACAGAGAATATCAAGTAATCTCTTCACTTCAAAGAGCAAGAAATGTGGAAATAAGGATTAAAAATATAATATTTTATTTAATTTGACATTTTACTCCAGATAATTTATAATTTTTGAAGCACAATAGGAACTTTCATTCTATCGATATTACTTATTCATTGCTTTTTACAGTGCTGGTCTCCATGTTGACTTTCCCTCCTTTTTTATTAATAATTCCTGCACTTACAGAGAAGGGGGGGCAGAATCCAAAACACACCTGAGGTCAGGAGAAACATTTATTGAACACTCTAAAACTACATTGTTAAAGCTTTAAAAATTTAACTTTTTATTATTACTATGAATAATAAAAAGTCAGAATATTATTCCAGAATAAAAGCTTTAACTTTCAATATTTTACCTCTATGTAAAATATATTTTGTCACAGTTAGAAATGAGGACAAGATAACATCGAAACATTAATAACAGTAAAATAGAATAATCTGGAGGGCCGGATAGAATTACCCAGAGGGCCGGATCCGGCCCCTGGGCCTTGACTTTAAGAGATGTTTGGTTCTCTGTGCTTCTGTTTGGTGCAGTTTGATTCAGATGTTGTTCCTCTTTCCCATTCGGGAGAGTTTTCAGATTCTTAGTGGACAGACTGCTGTTCTTGGCCGTGGACCACGCCCTCTGGCTCGTCTTGGCCGAGGACCACGCCCTCTGGCTCGTCTTGGCCGAGGACCACGCCCCCGCCCGTCCCCCAGTCCTATCTGGCTGAACTCTTTAGGGCTGTGGATCGTTGCTTAGGTGGCGATCCGATACGATTCACGAATCAAGCTCAATGATTCACGAGTTGAACCACGATTCTTACTTTTTAATATAATGTTTATTGCTATGAGAATATTTACTAGATGGAGGAGAATTGAAATTATTTGTATTAATCACCAACATTTATACATTTATTCAGAACAGTAGATCACAATCAACAAAACTGATTTAAAAAAAAAAAAACCCAAAAAGATTCAGATAGAAAGAAATTTTGTTTGTCATTTTAAACTTTTTTTTTGTCAGTCTTCTGGTTAAGTTCACTAGTAACATAAACAACATAAAGAGGATAAAAATTACTGCCGTTTTGGATCATTTAACAACAAAACTTAAAAAATGTTTCAAACATTTTTTTTATCCTCAAAGTTCTTCAATATGTTTCGGTGCAGAACCCGTGTGAAAAAAGTATTTTTTTTTTCTGCGGCAGAATCTGCTGATTGGCGTTGATTCCATCCTCCTTTCAGCAGCGCGAGGCTGCATTTCTTCAAAATAAGATGGAGTTTCGTTAATTGCGTCAACAGTTGAAGAGCGACCATAGCCAAAAGAATGTAAACACTGAGATAAAGCTCAGATGTTAAAGCTAATTCATTTTTTCAGAAGTTATGTCACTGAACAGAACTTCAGTCTCAGTTTTTGAACGGAAAAATATGTCGCCAGTTTTACTTTGAAAACCGGAAGTTTCTCCGCAACTAAAAAGTGTTTACTTTCGGTTACTACCGCGGCTCTTTCGGCTTTGTTTTAGTTCGTAAACTTAAAATAATACATTAATCTGAATTCCAGAAGAAAAATACATCATTGACAGATAATATTCTGATCATATTTTACTATATTTATAAAGATCGCAAATCAGCGATCTTGGACGTCGCGAATATTTGTACTCGTATTTTCGGGAGCAGATCGCGAATACCCGAGCACCCGTATACTCGTTACAGCCCTAGAACTCTTATCCTAATATGTAGTCGTGGAGTTAGATAATCTGATTCTTCTTTAACAGTCCTGGTAGATCGTCAGTCCGTCCTGGGAGAAGATCTCTCCTTCATGAGGACATCCCTGAAGTTTCTTCTTTTTAACCTGAATCAGGATTTTAAGAGGGTCTAAGGGCGGGGATAACCAGTTTAATTTTGTCAGTTTAGCAATTAGCTATTGTATATATTTTATGACCGATCTTCTGCTTCTGTAGCATGAAGCCCAATGATCATGATGTTGGGCTGTATAAATAAAATTGAATTCTAATCAGAAAAGGAAAAATGGCCGACTCAGCTTGAACAGGTGCAGAAACCGGTTGAGAACCTGAAGGTTTTTGGAAGCACAAAGACCTGCCGTCTCACCTCGACAGCGACCCCGGTGGGCCAGCGTGAGGCTCTTGTCTTTGCAGCGCGCCCTCTGCAGCTCGCAGCCCGTCTCGTAGCTCCGCCCATCGGACCCGCAGACCGGCTTCCCCTGCGTCCGCGAGCAGACGACGCCGCAGTGACCGTCTCTGTCCCCAATGAGCCACTGCGGGAACACGTCCAGGTTAGACAGATTCTGCGCCGGCACCCACGGGAACAGAACAGAGAGCGCCATCAGCGCTCGCCAAACCGCTCCTTCACCACGACCTGCAGTCACGCCCGTCAGCTGCTGCCTACATCCTCTCAGCCCAGCTCAGCTAATTGATCTCTGGCAGCGGACGGGTTCCAGCCTGATTAAGTGTGAAAGGAGCCAAACCGTCGGGAGCCACGCCAGCGTGACGCGGCGCTCTAACGGCTCTTGGCTCGTCAGCCGCCACGAATCCATCGAAGCTCTGAAGGATTTGAGGGGAGGTTAATCTCTGCCAGATGAAAACAGAGCAGAGGCGCAGCGAGCCAGGCCTGCAGCAGAAACTGGAAGAGGGCTGAAAACCGACGAGGAGAACTTCTAAAACACAGGTGGAGAGGGGGAGGAGTCTGGGAAAATGGGCGGGAACTCACATCTGAGCTGCAAACCACAACAGGAGAAATGCTTGAAATATCACAAACGAACCAGTAGATTCAGGACATTTTAAAATATGAATTTCTAAAGGAAATTTCTGACAATAACACCCCCCCATCCCCCCACCCCATGATGACATCACAGCGAGCAAAACCGTTAAAAAAATGATTGGGTTGAAAATCACTTTGAGTCAAAAAAAAAGTCTGAATTCATTACCGAAACCCAAATCCATGTGTCGGGATATCCAAAGGAAGTTTTCAAATTATTATGGGATGGCTACAGGACCTACGGCTCGGCGGCCATTTTGTGGCAAAATATGAAATTTGTCGATTTTCACTCAAGTCCACAATATGGGAAAAGAAAACTTTAGTTTTATTGATTTTTACGAAATTTTACACACTCGTCACTAGCTTAAGTCTACAACCGACCCTGGAGTTTTGTTGACCTTTGACCTTAAGAAGAGGCCGCCATCTTGAAATTTAGAAAAGAACACCTTTAGTAGCAGCTACAGAAGAAAACTCGCCTTAGGGATTTCCATCGATCGTCTCCTAACTTTTCGAGCACAATTAGGAAACTAATGAGGAAAAAATGTTGGAATTAAAAGTTGTAGATTTTGAACGGCGTGCGCGTGGCGAGCTCGTAACTGTTGCAATCATAGCTAGCTTGCATGATTTTTGTCAGAATGTTGTCAATAAATGAATTCTCTGGCTCAAGCTGAACAAAATGATGTAACATGTGATGCAACAGAATTAAAATTGTGGACATGGGGGAAAAAATGAAAAAACAATGCTGAAAATTAAAAAAAAAAAAAAAAAAAACCACACACACTTCACTTTAAGCCAGAATTTGACCCTCGCCACATGTTTGAGAATTTACCAAATTTTAAACACAACTGGTTCCAGACAAACTTGAATTTTGGGTATACTGAACAACCCAAGCCCTCCCACCCCCACCCCAATGATGACATCATAGTGGGTGAAACTGTAAAAAAAAAAAAGTTTCAGAAAAAAATGTTAGAATCCACTAACCAAAGCAGGGATTTTCAAATTATTAAAATTCTTATGAAATGGCCGCATAACCCACAGCTTGGCGGCCATTTTGTGCCAAAATGAGATTTGGCGATTTTTACGTTTCCCCCCAATGAAGGAAAAGGAAGCTTTTGTTCAATCAATCTTTATGATATTTCATACACATTTCGCTAGCTTAAGTCTAAAACCACTTCTGGAGTTTTGTTGACCTTCGACCACAGGAAAAAGCCGCCATTTTGAATTTAAAAAAGAAAAAAAACTTAACAGCTACAAACAAAAACTCATTTAAGAGATTTTTATTGTTTCCTAACTTCTCGAGTATCATTGTGAACCAACTGGGAAAAAAGAAGATGTTATTTTTGAATCACAATAGTGGCTTTCTCCTGTTACTCCCACGTTTTTCATCAGAACAAACTTTAGGCATAAATCCCTGAATAGAGCTGAGCAAAATGACATAACACAGCATATAAACATATTCGGAATGTGGGCGTGGTTAGCAAAAAAATCCCTGTTGCTAAGGAAATCCAAGAGTTTACTTTTGCATATTTTTTTGAAACTCACATAAATGTGTTCGGTGACCTTTGGTGACCAAAACATAAAATGGTTGCTATGGAGATAAAACAATAAAAAAGACGCCATTTTGAAAAAAGATTAAATAAAAATCGATAATCAGTAGTGCTGCCACAAACGATTATTTTAATAGTCGACTAATCATCGATTAATTTTTCCGATTAGTCGACTAATCGGATCATGGACAAAGTGGATGTAAAGAAAATCTGAAATATGATTAGCTTTAAAACAAACTAGCTAAAATCGCTAGCATATAGCTGAAATATTAGCTAAACTCCAAATTAGTCCCGAAAACTGTAAAATTCCAAATTAGCCAAAATAGCTAGCATGTAGCTGAAGAAATAGCAAAACTCCAAATTAGCCTAATAAACTGTAAACATTTACAATTAGCAAGCTAACATGTAGCTGAAATATTAGCTAAACTCAAAATTAGCCTAAAAAAAAACTAAAAATTCCAAATTAGCCAAAATAGCTAGTGTGTAGCTGAAGAAATAGCAAAACTCCAAATTAGCCTAAAAAACTGTAAAAATCCCAAATTAGCTAAAATAGTGAAATATTAGCTAAACTCCAAATTAGCCTAAAAAAAACTGTAAAAATTCCAAATTAGCCAAAATAGGTAGCATGTAGCTGGAATAATAGAAAAACTCAAAATTAGTAGGTTGAAGAAGACTGACCTAAAGTCAACACGTTTACATTAAGGGGTATTTCTTTTTTTTTATTTTTTTATGAAGGGGTATTTCTGACTAAATTTATACTCTGTATAAAATACTCTGTAGAAACTATTACTGGAATAATTAGACAAACTACCTGATCAAGAAATTCAGTAATAAAATCCGTTACATAAACATCCCAAACCTTGCTGCTGGTTCCACCAGCGAGCGGTTTTAAATCCTCATTAAAACAGATTAGATAACGTGACATTTTAGGGGTTATTCGAGGTCATGTTAGCTCTCATTTATTTTTATTCTATTTATTAAACTAGAATTATTTTCCTCACTACATTAATTAAACCGTACTCGTATTCACGTTTGTACGGTTTACTTCTGGCTCCAAACAAATCAAGCCGCCATATTTTTTCCCCAATATGCCGCCATGTTGGAGCCAGTGAGCAGTGATTGGTCCAACTCGGTCTGAGTTTCCATGGAAACCTCTCTCCGCCCACTTGAAGGCGAGCAACATGAAATCTGTCAAACACTTTGAACATTGGTCGTGGCAGGCTCCACCTACTTTTATTGAGGCGTCTGATTGGTCAGTTTATAACTTGAAATACAGAAAAAGTATTTTAAAAATGTATTGGATGAAATGAAGTAACAGCTGTTTACGTCTCTAAGGAAGTCAATGGGATTGGAGCCACTTCCTGTTTGGAACACCAAGGGGGAGTGGTCACTCAGTCCAGTTCTTATATACAGACAATGCTCAGAACAGACTGAAAATAGGAGTCTGTCTATTTCTGAGACTCGGCATCATGGGAGATTTTAGACCATTTATTTTAGGAGGAACAATCCGGGAAATCCTTCCAACCAATCCGGTGGTCGGACACCTGCTGTACATCCAAACATCATTACAATTAGGGCTGCCACGATTAGTCGACTAATCGATGACTAATCGACTATTAAAATAGTCAACAACTAATTTAATAGTCGATTAGTCGTTACTTTGTAATATATGGAGTCAGACTGTAGTAAAGTTGAAAGTTATAATGACATTCTGCTAGCTTTTTAGACTATTTTGGCATTTATTAAGGGTTTTCAGGCTATTTTGGAGTTTAGCTAATATTTTAGCTTCATGCTAGCTATTTTGGCTAATTTAGGCTTTTTCAGTTTTTTAGGCCAATTTGGAATTAAGATAATATTTCAGCTACATATTAGCTCTTTTGGCTAATTTACGATTTTTTCAGTTTTGTAGGCAAATTTGGAGTTTAGCTAATATTCATTTATATGTTAGCTAGCTAATTCTAAATGTTTACAGTTTTTTATTAGGCTAATTTGAGTTTTATCTTTCTATTCAGCTACACGGCTCATGATTACCTAGCTGAATTTTAACAGTTTTTTTATTGCTTATGTGAGGAATTAATATTAGCATGTAGCTACATGTTAGCTTGCTAATTGTAAATGTTTACAGATTATTAGGCTAATTTGGAGTTTTGCTATTATTTCGGCTACATGCTAGCTATTTTAGCTAATTTGGGATTTTTTTTACAGTTTTTTAGGGCTAATTTGGAGTTTAGCTAATATTTCACTATTTTAGCTAATTTTGGGATTTTTACAGTTTTTTAGGCTAATTTTGAGTTTTGCTATTTCTTCAGCTACATGCTACCTATTTTGGCTAATTTGGAATTTTTACAGGGTTTTTTTGGGCTAATTTTGAGTTTAGCTAATATTTCAGCTACATGTTAGCTTGCTAATTGTAAATGTTTACAGTTTATTAGCCTAATTTGGAGTTTTGCTATTATTTCAGCTACATGCTAGCTATTTTAGCTAATTTGGGATTTTTTACAGTTTTTAGGCTAATTTGGAGTTTAGCTAATATTTCAGCTGCATGTTACCTATTTTGGCTAATTTGGAATTTTTACAGTTTTTTTTAGGCTAATTTTGAGTTTAGCTAATATTTCAGCTACATGTTAGCTTGCTAATTGTAAATGTTTACAGTTTATTAGGCTAATTTGGAGTTTTGCTATTATTTCGGCTACATGCTAGCTATTTTAGCTAATTTGGGATTTTTACAGTTTTTTAGGCTAATTTTGAGTTTTGCTATTTCTTCAGCTACATGCTAGCTATTTTGGCTAATTTGGAATTTTTACAGTTTTTTTAGACTAATTTGGAGTTTAGCTAATATTTCAGCTATATGCTAGCAATTTTAGCTTATTTAGGATTTTTTTGTTTTAAAGCTAATCATATTTCAGATTTTCTTTACATCCACTTTGTCCATGATCCGATTAGTCGACTAATCGGAAAAATTAATCGATGATTAGTCGACTATTAAAATAATCGTTTGTGGCAGCACTAATTACAATAAACCACAACTTTTAACGAGAGAAACGTCTGCAGAACGTGAACGGCTGACATCCTTCACGCTCTTTCCTGTGGTCTCCAGTTTGCTAAATCTGAGAGCAAAAGGTCTGACGGGGGACGTCCCGCCCTGATGAAGGACAGTTATTTTTAACCATCTGACAACAATGTGCTGCAGGACGAGGAACCCAAACAAACCATCAAGATCCTGCGCAGCAACAGAGAAATCCGACATCGAAGCCGGAGTTTGACCTTCAGGAAGAGGATTTATTACATGTAGAAGGAGTAGAAAACACAGAAAATTCTACTCTTTGTCTGAGCTGAACATCTTTTTCCAAAGTCCGTCTGCGAGGTTGAGGAGCAGATTATCCCGACTTCCACGTTCTCACGTTTAACGAGCCAAATTCCCCCCGAAAAGATCGGTCCGATCGGAGCCAGAGCTGCAGAGATTCTGGAGCTTTCCGCGCTCCTCTCGTAAAACAAGTCAAGCGCTGCCCGATTGTGCAACAACCAAAAAAAAAAAAAAAAGTGTTTTACCGTCACTGGCAGTAAATTGGTTCCAGTCCGACTCGAATATGACGAGAAATAAGGATATCAGAGAGCTGGACATAAACAAACCTGCAGTTTACTGCGGTTGAAGACTTTCCAGACGCATAAAAACATCAAACTGTATCAAGGTTTTATGATTCCTAATCAGATCTTTATCGGAGTGAACATTTCTGACACGTTGGCTTATTTATGTCTTTGATTTACAGCAGAACAACGAGGTGCTTCGTATTACCCACAATGCAACCTGCCTGCCAGCAGCTACACAGATGTTCTGTGAGGAAATCAAATCTAGCAGATATGGGAATGAGGTTTCAGGAGTCACGATTGAAGATGATTCACTAAAATACATTTATAGATGCGACAGACCGGCGATCTGTCGGGGGTCACCTGGAGCCGACAGCTACACCAGGTGACCCCAAGAGGGGTTGAGGGGGTTGAGGAAATGGATGGAAAATAAACTTTACTTTAGAAGTCAAACGTGCTTTTGGTAAAACGATTCCTTTACGTTTTATGTTCTTAGCTCACTTACAGGAAATATTAGTGAAAATAGTCATAAATATTAAAATAAAAAATCTGAAATTAAAAGACGTTTTTGGAAATTCAAACAGAAGACCACGAAAATCTGGAATTCTCACAGGCCGACGCCCACTTCAACGGGTTTACTCCGCCAGAAACAGCGCCCTCTAGCTGCAGATTACCTCTCTAAAATGGTTTTCTAGTGAGAAGCATCCCAAACCATCACACTACCTCCACCAGAAGAGACTGGTTATGCATTTCTACAAAGTTTCCACACTTTACAGCAAAAAACGCCAAAACTGAAAGTTACCACATAAATGAAGGTTCACTATAAATGTAGCAAAATTTAAAAGCAGATAGAAATGCAGAAACTTACTGCTATAGGTACTAAGATAATACAACAGCAGCCAACAGTAATCTCCATAACCAGCTGTGTCTCCATTAGTGCTGCCACAAACGATTATTTTAATAGTCGACTAATCATCGATTAATTTTTCCGATTAGTCGACTAATCGGATCATGGACAAAGTGGATGTAAAGAAAATCTGAAATATGATTAGCTTTAAAACTAAAAAATCCGAAATAAGATAAAATCGCTAGCATATAGCTGAAATATTAGCTAAACTCCAAATTAGCCTAAAAAACTGTAAAAAATCCCAAATTAGCTAAAATAGCTAGCATGTAGCTGAAATAATAGCAAAACTCCAAATTAGCCTAATAAACTGTAAACATTTACAATTAGCAAGCTAACATGTAGCTGAAATATTAGCTAAACTCAAAATTAGCCTAAAAAAAACTGTAAAAATCCCAAATTAGCCAAAATAGCTAACATGTAGCTGAAATATTAGCTAAACTCCAAATTAGCCCTATAAAACTGTAAAAATTCCAAATTAGCCAAAATAGGTAGCATGTAGCTGGAATAATAGAAAACTCCAAATTAGCCTAAAAAACTGTAAACATTTAGAATTAGCAAGCGAACATGTAGCTGAAATATTAGCTAAACTTGAAATTAGCCTAAAAAAACAAAAAAATCCTAAATTAGCCAAAAGAGCTAATATGTAGCTGAAATATTATAATTCCAAATTAGCCTAAAAAACTGAAAAAGCCTAAATTAGCCAAAATAGCTAGCATGAAGCTAAAATATTAGCTAAACTCCAAAATAACCTGAAAACCCTTAATAAATGCCAAAATAGTCTAAAAAGCTAGCAGAATGTCATTATAACTTTCAACTTTACTACAGTCTGACTCCATATATTATAAAGTAACGACTAATCGACTATTAAATTAGTTGTCGACTATTTTAATAGTCGATTAGTCATCGATTAGTCGACTAATCGTGGCAGCCCTAGTCTCCATCAGACATTTGAACAAAACTTTATCGCAATTCTAGAAATGTCAAAAAACACAATTCATCAGTTACATAGTTTCCATTAATCATAATTATGTAAATAAACACAAACCAACTCACGAGAGAAGCAGATACATTCACATTTCTGCCACGGCTCGTCATCCATCAAAGGAGACGTCGGCGTCTATTTCGGGCTGGCGAGCGCCAACTGATGAAGGGATTCTGGGAAATCATAGTTGGTGATTTCACAGAGTCAACAATTCTGCATGGCGCGCTCAACTTTTGATGAGCTGTTGGACCTCTGGTGGTGCTCGCCGTGCGGCGCCCACACCGAGCGTCGTGACCAGGTGTCGGTCACGTGACTCGTTTAATTTGAAAATAAAGTGTTTCCACTGCAGTTTTTTGATAAATGTAATTTGGAAACGCCTCAAAACCCACATTTTATATCGGTGCAAGTTTAAAAGTCTTTGCATTAGGCAAACTTATTATTGCAAATCCAATTTGTGGAATTTCATAGTCAACGGAAACGAAGCTCAACTCAAAAACCATAAAATCAGAGTAAATCCTGCAGGAGTTCCACTTACGACTAGATTGAAAAAAATCAATCAATTGATTTCAACCGATTTAATCTTAACAGATCAATAATCGATTCACAAAAGGTATAAATTGATTTAGCACATAAAGCTAAAGTCTGCTAGCTTGATTAATGGAACTTCCCATAGGACGGCTAATGCTAACGCTCTGTCAACCTAAACATACATTCGGACTACATGAACATCTTTATAAACTCACAGAATTTTCCAAACTCTTTTAAGAAAATATTTGTTAAAGTAACAATCTGTGGTCTAAAACTTTTTTTTTTTTCCTTATACTGTCTTCTTTTTCTGGAATAAGGTGTAATGCTATAGCGTGATCTCCACCTAGTGGCCAAATTGAAACGCCCTCCGGGAGAAGCAGAACAATGTTTACAATATGAACATTTTAGTCAGAACTTCTCCTTTAGAGAATCAATGTAACACTGGATGATATTAACAATCTCAGTATTTCACTGATACATTTTAAAATATGTGAATTTGATCAGATTAATACAAATATAGTATTAATATATTCAAATGATATAGTAGATTATTGATGCATTTCAAAACAAATGTGTATAAATGTGTAAACTTAAAACTGAATTGAAGAATCGAAAAAAAAAAAAAAAAAATCGGAATCGAATCGAATCAGGCTCTTGTGAATCGAATCGTTTCTGGAATTAGAACCGATATCCAGTCCTGGTTCCACCGTCATCAGAAATGAGTTTGAGGGAAAAAGTTAAAGATTCTGGATGAAAGTCGTGTCATCTGCATATTAAACAGTTCCCGACTTGACATGGTTGCAGTATTCGAACAGGACTTGTCTGGTTTGTAGAACACTAAACCTGGTTCTGGTTCCGTTCTGCTACAATAAAGACCCAACAGCACCACTCCTTCCTTATTCAAGAGAATTTTGAATTTTGAACAGGACGATGGTGGCCTCCCTGAGGACGACTTATTGTCTAAGATGAACAAAGATCACAAATCAACATGAAGATCAGGACGGACCAGCTTCAGAACCGGTGGAGCTGCTCTCTCGTTATGGAAAGTCCAAACTTCTCCAGCATCTCTGCTACTGCTCTGCACATCATGCTTGACAGTAAAAAAAAAAAAAAACAACAACTTTTGTATGACTGAAGGGCTGAAGGATGTGATGATTCAGGGAACGTCGTTGCTGTGGCTGCAACTGTTTGGAACAAACTGCTGCAACCATAAGATGATGTTTTGCCTGTGGTTCTAACATCTGAACCTAAGGCCACCAGAAGAAAAACTTTTTTAAAAGTCCAAACTTCTCAACTCTGTGCACTTTTCTACAACTCATGCTTGACAGTAAAAAAAAAAAAAAAACAATCAACTTTTAGTATGACTGAAGGCTGAAGGATGTGATGATTCACGGGAAACGTCGGTTGGGAGGTCGGTCCCGCCGCTCTGTTTGGGCTCAAATACCTGCATTCAGATGACTAGCATCTGTCCAATTACATCCAGTTCTAGGACGGCCAATCACAGCTTTGGAGAGCTCTGAAAGAGTTTTTGGAGAGTTTAATCAGAGATGGGCTGATTTTTTTTTTTCTGGCCGATACCGATAATCCATATTTAATCCATATTTTCTCTGCCACTGTGACCAATACAGATGCTTGAGTGTCTAGACCAGGGGTCCACAAACGGGGGCGGGGTCGGTTTGGAAGGTAACAGAAAAAGTGTAACAATCATGATCAAAACTTAACGATTTAAGGTTTTCTAGAAAGGCACACATGGCCAAATTTCAAATAATTCATTTCCAAAATCTTCACATAAAAAAATAACACTAAAAGATTTCAGTAACTAGAGATATAGAATTACTTGCAATAGATTAATAGCTAAAGATGCTTAAACTGATAGCAAAAAGCACTGAAGCTGATGGCTGAAAAATGTGCCAAAGCAGCCGAAAAAAAGCCACAAAAATGTCTAAATTTGCCAAAACTGCTTGCATTCAGCTAAAATATTAGCCAAATGCCAAATTAGCCTTAAAAACTGAAAAACGTCTAAGTTAGCTACAGCAGCTAGCATAAAGTTAAAATATTAGCAAAACTCCAAAATAGCCGAAAAAAAACAAAAAAGCCTAAATTATCCAAAACATCCAGCATGTAGCTGAAGTATTAGCTAAATACCAAATTAGCCAAAAAACTGAAAAGACTAAATTAGCCAAAACAGCTAGCATAAAGCTAAAAGATTAGCTAAACTTCAAATTATCCAATAAAACTGAAGAAATACATAGTTTAACCAAAACATCCAGCATGTAGCTGAAATATTAGCTAAATGCCAAATTAGCCTTAAAAACTGGAAAAATGTCTAAGTTAGCTAGAGCAGCTAGCATAAAGCTAAAATATTAGCTAAACTCCAAAATAGCTTTAAAAAAGCTTAAATTATCCAAAACATGTAGCATGTAACTGAAGTATTAGCTAAATGAAAAATTAGCCTAAAAATTGAAAGACTAAATTAGCCAAAACAGCTAGCATAAAGCTAAAATATTAGCTAAACTTCAAAATAACTTTAAAAAAGCTTAAATTATCCAAAACATCTAGCATGTAACTGAAGTATTAGCTAAATGACAAATTAGCCTAAAAAACTGAAAAGACTAAATTAGCCAAAACAGCTAGCATAAAGCTAAAATATTAGCTAAACTCCAAAATAACTTTAAAAAAGCTTAAATTATCCAAAACATCTAGCATGTAACTGAAGTATTAGCTAAATGCCAAATTAGCCTAAAACTGAAAAGACTAAATTAGACAAAACAGCTAGCATAAAGCTAAAATATTAGCTAAACTTCAAATTAGCCAATAAAACCGAAGAAATACCTAGTTTAACTAAAACATCCAGCATGTAGCTGAAATATTAGCTAAATGCCAAATTAGCCTTAAAAACTGGAAAAACGTCTAAGTTAGCTACAGCAGCTAGCATAAAGTTAAAATATTAGCAAAACTCCAAAATAGCTTTAAAAAAGCTTAAATTATCCAAAACATCTAGCATGTAACTGAAGTATTAGGTAAATGACAAAATAGCCTAAAACTGCAAAGACTAAATTAGACAAAAGAGCTAGCATAAAGCTAAAATATTAGCTAAACTTCAAATTATCCAATAAAACTGAAGAAATACATAGTTTAACTAAAACCTCCAGCATGTAGCTGAAATATTAGCTAAATGCCAAATTAGCTTTAAAAACTGGAAAAATGTCTAAGTTAGCTACAGCAGCTAGCATAAAGCTAAAGTATTCGCTAAACGCCAAATTAGCCTTAAAAACGGAAAAAGCCTAAATTGGCCAAAACAGCTAGCATAGAGCTAAAATATTAGCTAAACTTCAAATTAGCCAATAAAACTGAAGAAATACCTAGTTTATCCAAAACATCTAGCATGTAGCTGAAATATTAGCTAAATGCCAAATTAGCCACAAAAAAAATGGAAAAATGTCTAAATTGGCAAAAACAGTTTGAGGGGCCGGATCCGGCCCGTGGGCCATAGTTTGGGGACCTCTGGTGTAGACTAACACAAGGTTAAGAGATTTCCGGCGATATCTCCCATCCCTAGTTTCAAACACGGTCTGGTTCCACAAGTTCTGGTCCATCAAAGGTTTACAGTTTCCTTTAGTCTCATTTCTAACCCTAAAAACAAGATTCATCCGACCAGGAGATGAGATCATCATCTAGATCACGGCCCGCGGGCCTGATCCGGCCCTCCTCCACATTTGGACCGCCCCCCCCCAACAGCTTTGGCTAAATTAGACATTTTTCCAGTTTTTGAGACTCATTTGGTATTTAGCTAATATTTCAGCTACATGCTAGCTGTTTTGACTAAATTAGTCTTTTTTTCAATTTTTTAGACTGAATTGGAGTTTAGCTAATATTTTAGCTACATTTAGCTGTTTCGGCTAACTTTGCACATTAAAAATATTGTAGCTGGCTATCAGCATTCAGCATTTTCAGCTATCAGCTTCAGTGTTTTTAGCTATCATTTTAAGCATCTTCATATCTTAATCTGTCACAGGTAATAGCCTCCTGTGCGATGGAGTTTGACAGTCCCGGTCTAGATGTTCTCTATAAAATGTTTTTAGACTCAATCCAATGAAAAGTGAGTTTTTGACATGTTCTTGTTCCATTACTGAAGTATTAGCTCACCTGCCTCGACTCACACCTGAACTGAAGTTCCGCCACATTCTTAACCCATAGAGTAAACCACAAGTGAACCACAAGGTAGAGGAGTGTTTTTAGGAGTTCTGGGCCATTCTTGGTCAGGTCATGTTGATGGAGAAGTTCTGGCTCTCAGTCTGCGCTCTCAAAGCGGTTCTAATGGGTTCGGGTCAGGACTCTGCAGGCCAGTCCAGTTCAGACTCTGTCCTCCAGGACAGGTGATCAGGACACCTGATCCTGATCATTTGAATAGATGAGAAAATAGTGAATTTCCTAGAAAACAACAGGCTTTTTTTTATTTTATTTTGGCTAAAAACAATAAAAAAAAACAGGAAAGGATTTGAAAAACAGATCAAAAGAGAGGGATTTTAACTTAACGGTCATTTTTTTTATGGACTAAATAAAACAGTATGGGTCTGTTTGTTTGTTTGTTCCCTAAAAAAAAAAAAAAGATTCCACGTATTTGTCCTGTTCCAGCATCCGTACACAACACAAACAAAGTGTTTGTCTCTGCAAAAACTTAAAGCGAAACAACAAAAATGATAGAAGAAAGGATAAAGGTTGGTATTTTTCACTATTTTCAGCAGAGTAAACTGGCAGCAGCGGTCAGCGACCCCCTCGGCGGTCATGAAGGTCACGTCTGACGTTCCGACGGTTCTACTGTTTAGTTTAGTCCAAATATGGCGGCCGTCATTTACTGCCCAAACATCACAGAAGGAGTGAAGTCACTGTGTGTGTGTGTTTACGTGTGACGGGCTCATTATCCTCCTCGCGCAGCAGCAACAGTCCCACGCCGTCGGATCGACGCGGCGTCTTCCTGCATCGTTAACCGCCAGCTGTTCATGACGCGCGCTGACGTTAGAGGGAAACAATGAACGCTCGCCGACGGTCGCTCTAATGTAGAGACGATTTACGAGCTCTGAACGAACGGAGGAGAGAGGAAAACCTGTCGCTCGA
The DNA here is from genome assembly GCA_003999625.1 of Oryzias javanicus. Taxonomy (NCBI): domain Eukaryota; kingdom Metazoa; phylum Chordata; class Actinopteri; order Beloniformes; family Adrianichthyidae; genus Oryzias; species Oryzias javanicus. Next base: position 24,781,402 of record CM012458.1, read on the forward strand.
TACAAAAAGAGGTCTGATCTGAAAATAATAAGAACGAAGAAGCTGAAACTGAAAAGCATGACTTCTGAGGAGCAGAAATATGGAGAAAAACAGTTAAAAGTAGAGAAAGAAACGGCAAATGACTAAAGTCTTATTCACGTGTGGTATGGTTGAGCTGCCACGAACGATTATTTTACTAGTCGATTAATCAGGACGTGTGCAACAGTGGATGTTAAACACACATCTTAACCATCGTTAGCTTTAAACTAACAAAACACAAGTATTACCTGTGAGAATGCTAGTGTGAATGCTGTAAGCTGAATTTAGCAGCTGAAAACGCTGAAGCTGATATCCGGCTATAATATGTAGTTAAATGCCAAAAAGCCTGAAAAGAAATAAGTTAGCCAAGACAGCTAGCAAGCAGCTGAAGTATTAAGTAAACTTTAAATTAGCTTAAAACCTTGAAAAAATCCTAAATTAGCCAAAATAGCTAGCATTTACCTGAAATATTAGCTAAACTTGAAATTACCCTTAAAAAACTTTTTTGAAAATCCTAAATTAGCCAAAACAGCTAGCATTAGCTGTAGTATTAGCTAAACTCCAAATTAGTAAAAAAAAAAAAAGCCTAAATTGGCCAAAACAGCTAGCATTTAGATAAAATATTAGCCAAAGTCAAATTTAGCCAAAAATTGTTAAAGCCCAAATTAGCCAAAAAATCTAGCATGTATCTTAAATATTAGCTAAACTCCAAATTAGCTGAAATATTAGCTAAACTCCAAATTAGAAAAAAAATCTAAATTAGCCAAAATAGCTAGCATTTACCTGAAATATTAGCTAAACTTGAAATTAGCCTTAAAAAACCTTTTTAAAATCCTAAATTAGCCAAAACAGCTAGCATTTAGATAAAATATTAGCCAAAGTCAAATTTAGCCAAAAATTGTTAAAGCCTAAATTAGCCAAATATTAGACATGTAGCTTAAATATTAGCCAACCTCCAAATTAGCTGAAATATTAGCTAAACTCAAATTAGAAAAAAATCTAAATTAGATTAAAAAGTTAACATTTACCTGAAATATTAGTAAACTTGAAATTAGCCTTAAAACACTTTTGAAAATCCTAAATTAGCCAAAACGGCTAGCATTAGCTGTAGTATTAGCTAAACTCCAAATTAGTAAAAAAAAAAAAAGCCTAAATTAGCCAAAAACAGCTAGCATTTAGTTAAAATACTAGCTAAGTCAAATTTAGCCAAAAATTGTTAAAGCCTAGATTAGCCAAAATATCTAGCATGTATCTTAAATATTAGCTAAATTCCAAATTAGCTGAAATATTAGCTAAACTCCAAATTAGCTGAAATATTAGCTAAACTCCAAATTAGAAAAAAAAATCTAATTTAGCCAAAATAGCTAGCATTTACCTGAAATATTAACTAAACTTGAAATTAGCCTTAAAACATTTTTGAAAGGGCTAAATTAGCCAAAAAATATCTAGCATGTAAGCTTAAATATAACAGCTAAACTCCAAATTTAGCGAAATATTAGCTAACTTGAATAGGCCTAAAAAAACCTTTTTAAAATCCTAAATTAGCCAAAACAGCTAGCATTTAGATAAAATATTAGCCAAAGTCAAATTTAGCCAAAAATTGTTGAAGCCTAAATTAGCCCAAATATCTAGCATGTAGCTTAAATATTAGCCAAACTCCAAATTAGCTGAAATATTAGCTAAACTCCAAATTAGAAAAAAAATCTAAATTAGATAAAAAAGTTAACATTTACCTGAAATATTAGCTAAACTTGAAATTAGCCTTAAAAAACTTTTTGAAAATCTTAAATTAGCCAAAACGGCTAGCATTAGCTGTAGTATTAGCTAAACTCCAAATTAGTAAAAAAAAAAAAAAAAGCCTAAATTGGCCAAAACAGCTAGCATTTAGTTAAAATACTAGCTGAATTCCAATTTAGCCAAAAATTGTTAAAGCCTAGATTAGCCCAAATATATAGCATGTAGCTTAAATATTAGCTAAACTCCAAATTAGCTGAAATATTAGCTAAACTCCAAATTAGAAAAAAAAATCTAATTTAACCAAAATAGCTAGCATTTACCTGAAATATTAGCTAAACTTGAAATTAGCCTTAAAACATTTTTGAAAAGGCTAAATTAGCCAAAATATCTAGCATGTAGCTTAAATATAAGCTAAACTCCAAATTAGCAGAAATATTAGCTAAACTCCAAATTAGAAAAAAAAATCTAAATTAGCCAAAATAGCTAACATTTACCTGAAATATTAGCTAAACTTGAAATTAGCCTTAAACTTTTTGAAAATCCTAAATTAGCCAAAACGGCTAGCATTAGCTGTAGTATTAGCTAAACTCCAAATTAGTAAAAAAAAAAAAAAAGCCTAAATTAGCCAAAACAGCTAGCATTTAGTTAAAATACTAGCTAAAGTCAAATTTAGCCAAAAATTGTTAAAGCCCAGATTATCCCAAATATATAGCATGTAGCTTAAATATTAGCTAAACTCCAAATTAGCTGAAATATTAGCTAAACTCCAAATTAGAAAAAAAATCTAAATTTGCCAAAATAGCTAGCATTTACCTGAAATATTAGCTAAACTTGAAATTAGCCTTAAAAAACTTTTTGAAAATCCTAAATTAGCCAAAACGGCTAGCATTAGCTATAGTATTAGCTAAACTCCAAATTAGTAAAAAAAAAAAAAAAAAAGCCTAAATTGGCCAAAACAGCTAGCATTTAGTTAAAATACTAGCTGAATTCCAATTTAGCCAAAAATTGTTAAAGCCTAGATTAGCCCAAATATATAGCATGTAGCTTAAATATTAGCTAAACTCCAAATTAGCTGAAATATTAGCTAAACTCCAAATTAGAAAAAAAATCTAAATTTGCCAAAATAGCTAGCATTTACCTGAAATATTAGCTAAACTTGAAATTAGCCTTAAAAAACTTTTTGAAAATCCTAAATTAGCCAAAACGGCTAGCATTAGCTATAGTATTAGCTAAACTCCAAATTAGTAAAAAAAAAAAAAAAAAGCCTAAATTAGCCAAAACAACTAGCATTTAGTTAAAATACTAGCTGAATTCCAATTTAGCCAAAAATTGTTAAAGCCTAGATTAGCCCAAATATATAGCATGTAGCTTAAATATTAGCTAAACTCCAAATTAGCTGAAATATTAGCTAAACTCCAAATTAGAAAAAAAATCTAAATTTGCCAAAATAGCTAGCATTTACCTGAAATATTAGCTAAACTTGAAATTAGCCTTAAAAAACTTTTTGAAAATCCTAAATTAGCCAAAACGGCTAGCATTAGCTATAGTATTAGCTAAACTCCAAATTAGTAAAAAAAAAAAAAAAAGCCTAAATTAGCCAAAACAGCTAGCATTTAGTTAAAATACTAGCTAAAGTCAAATTTAGCCAAAAATTGTTAAAGCCCAGATTATCCCAAATATATAGCATGTAGCTTAAATATTAGCTAAACTCAGAATTAGCTGAAATATTAGCTAAACTCCAAATTAGAAAAAAAATCTAAATTTGCCAAAATAGCTAGCATTTACCTGAAATATTAGCTAAACTTGAAATTAGCCTTAAAAAACTTTTTGAAAATCCTAAATTAGCCAAAACGGCTAGCATTAGCTATAGTATTAGCTAAACTCCAAATTAGTAAAAAAAAAAAAAAAAAGCCTAAATTGGCCAAAACAGCTAGCATTTAGTTAAAATACTAGCTGAATTCCAATTTAGCCAAAAATTGTTAAAGCCTAGATTAGCCCAAATATATAGCATGAAGCTTAAATATTAGCTAATCTCCCAATTAGCTGAAATATTAGCTAAACTCCAAATAAAAAAAAAATCTAAATTAGCCAAAATAGCTAGCATTTAGCTGAAATATTAGCTAAACTCCAAATAAAAAAAAAAATCTAAATTAGCCAAAATAGCTAGCATTTAGCTGAAATATTGGTTAAATTCTAAAACAGCCTAAAAAACCTTAAAAAAACAAAATTGTCCAAAGAACTAGAAGAATTCCATTATAACTTCACAACACTCTGACTCCATATGTTATAAAGTATCGACTTATCAACTATTGAATTAGTCGTCGACTATTTTAATAGTGACAGCCCTGGTGTATGGGGGGGCGTGGCCTGTACTTTCTGTAGGTTTTTGGGTTTTCTGGTCGCAGCTGCATCTTAAGGGGAGCACAGGTGTGTCTGCAGTTCCAAACGATTTCTCTGCGTCAGAATTCATCCCGTTAACGAGTCAAAAAGTGTCATCTCGGCGCCACCGGAGACGTCTGGTGTGAACGGGTTCATTTTATCTGTACCGCTGATTCTCTCCTTTCACAAAATAAATAAAAATAATTTTTACAGATCCAGGAGAGCAGCAAAGATCTACGTTAACAGAATCATTTGACTGATTGATTGATTGATTGCATAATTTGTGGAAAATAGAAGATAAAAAATTATTTTAAATCACATTTTTTTTTACTTTTGATTCATTAAATATGGTGTTTATTATCTAAAGTAAAGCAAAGCTTGATTTATCGAGTGGGAAAAAGCAAACTTATAAAATCCCATCTTTGTTAGCTGCAGATGCTGAGACAATCGCTCATCTGGACCTTCTCTTCGTTCTTACAGGCACTAAACCTGAAACGTTTCAGACAAGATCTGCTTTTATTTTGAAAATTTCCAGTTAAGAGTTTTTTGAACTGTTGTGGAACTTTAAAGCTGGATTTGATCTTCTGTCCGTCCATAATGAAACAGAAAAACGCTGAATTTGTAAAAGTTAAAAATCTTCAAACAAAATAAAACGACAGACGGACTAAAATCCACCATGAACTCCTGGGAGGTCCGAGTCACAAGTCCATTCTGAAATACTGCTGCTCACAGACGAACTTTCTTCATTTCAGAATCACATGAACGAGAGGATTAAGGAGGAAAGAACTTCCTGTTTCCTTCTTTCAAAGAGCGGAGGTGAAACATAAGAACTTCCTCTTCCGATCTGATTAACAGCTTTCCCCGAGAGTCTCCGGCGAGCTCCGAGATCCGCGTCCGTCACACGGTCGGTTCTGGATCTCCATCAGGACCGCACGCAGCCCAGCACCAAACAAAGAGCTAAATGTGAGTGGAAGATCATCGGACAAACATGGAAATCATCTGAAGGAGAACGATGAGTCGACCTTCTGTGGATGAAGTTCATCAGAAATGAACCAGAAAAAACTCAGTTTTAAAAGTCAAATCTGGATGCTTGAATCACCTTTTTTAAAATTTAATTTCTATTTCTGAGAACGATGTATATTTAATGAATATTTAAAGAATTTCTAAAATTATTGCTGCTACCCAAAATAAAAAAAAACAAAACAAAAAAGTCAAATTAACTTTAATAGGCTTGAATAATATTGTTTTGAGGTTTAAAAACTTTAAAAACTGCTAAAAATGCAGAATGTACTTAAATGTTAAATCAGAGTTTAACTTATTTATTTAGTTTGTTTTATTAACCCTTTAACACCAGAGCTCCAGTGTTTATGTTCTTTAATTTACTGTAACTTTTCAAACGTTAAAATGAGAATTCCAGTAGATTGTAAAGGAGAAAAACATGCACAAAAATCAAATATATTTTAGCTAAGAGACATTCTTCAGGTAAACCAGTGACCTATAATATATGCATTTTTATTAGTGTTTGTATCTGACTGATTGTTTTACCTCTATGATTTTTATGGTGCTTTTTATTGGTGATTTGATATTTAAGTTGACATTTTAAACATCAGATGAAAATATCTTCTATGCTAATTCTGGCACATTGCAGTTATACTGTTAATGTGCACTGTACCTGAGAAATAAACCAATAAATAGATAAATACATGAACTGCTAGAGTGAACGCTTTTTGCTGAAAAATTCAAAAGTTATTTGTAAAATGTCAAACTTGCTAAAAGACTGGAAACTTTGTTAAAGAACTATGAAGGAGCGCTGAAGTTGGCCTAAATTTCTGAAAAATTTAGAGTTAAATTGCATAAAAAATCCCTAATATCTGCCAATTTTGCAAAAATATCTACTGTTGCTTAAATAGAAGCTAAACTCCAAATTAGCCAAAAAAAAAAAGTTAGCACATTGCTTGAATACTAGCTAAACTACTGAACAGCAGAAAATTCCTCAGTAATCTAAAGTAGCCAAAAAACGTTAGCGTGTTGCTATAATTAAAGCTACAATCTAAATTAGTTTATAAAAACCTCAGTAGACAACAAATTAGCCAAAAACGTTAGCATGTAGCTAAAAGAGAAGATAACCTCTAAATTAGCTTATAAAACCTCAGTAGCCAACATACTTGCCAAAAACGTTAGCATGTTGCCAAAATAGAAGCTAAATTCTAAATTAGCCAATAAAAACCTCAGTAGACGACTAATTAGCCAAAAACGTTAGCATGTAGCTAAAAGAGAAGCTAAACTCTAAATAAGCCTAATAAAACCTTAGTACACAACAAATAAGCCAAAAACGTTAGCATGTTGCTAAAATAGAAGCTAAACTTTTAAATTAGCTTATAAAACCTCAGTAGCCAACATACTTGCCAAAAACGTTAGCATGTTGCCAAAATAGAAGCTATATTCTAAATTAGCCAATAAAAACCTCAGTGGACGACAAATTAGCCAAAAACGTTAGCATGTAGCTAAAAGAGAAGCTAAACTCTAAATAAGCCTAATAAAACCTTAGTACACAATAAATAAGCCAAAAACGTTAGCATGTTGCTAAAATAGAAACTAAATTCTGATTTAGCCAATAAAAACTTCAGTAGACAAAAAATTAACCAAAAACGTTAGCATGATCCTAAAATAGAAGCCAAACTTTAAATTGGCCGATAAAAACCTCAGTAAAAAACAAACTAGCCAAAGACATTAGCATGTTGCTAAAACAGAAGCTAAACTTGAAATAAGCTTAAAAACTTTAGTAGACAACAAATTAGCCAAAAATGTTAGCATGTAGCTAAAACAGAAGCTAAACCCTAAATAAGCCTTATAAAACCTTAGTAGACGACAAATTAGCCAAAAACATTGGCATGATCCTAAAATAGAAGCTAAACTTTTCACTATGAATATTCAGCATATTTATGCTGTTAAGCCCCTCCCACAGCCCCATCCTCCAGCGATCTCTTTTCTAACATTCAGGTCTCAGACGTGATCTTTTTCAGGAGAAGTGAAGCTGAACACCCTGGGAAACTGATGTCTCTCGTTAATGTCCGAATAAATGCGTCCGGACGCCTCGTTAGTTCGATCATTCATTCACCTCCGGCCGGAAAAGCCGCTTAATATTTTTTTAATCCTCTTAGACGGTAAAGAATGCTTCCTCCTGCAGGAGAACATTTCCTTCTCCATCCTCGACCGTCACTGGAGCCCCGCCCCCTCTGAGCGGACAATCAAAGACGCCTTTCCAGAACTTATCTAAGCCGCACAGCCTGCAACCATCAGGCCGCCGCTCGTCGCCTTCCCAAACCGGTGTGACCCCGCCCCCGAACGACAGCACCCAGAGGCTCCAGCACAGTTAACCCCCCAGGAAAGAGTTTAAACGAACTTAAGAGAGTTCTAAAAGGTTCTTTTACAGCACCGAATGAGCAAAACGAGGAGAAAAACAGAAACTGCAGATTTGTGGCCCTAAAAGAACCACAAAGCCCTCCTGCCCCGAACACAAAGGAGTTTTACTAAAAGTAAAGAAGTTTGCTTTTTACATACAATCTATACCTGACACTCCGGAGTCACGGGAGGGCCTTTTACCCCGCCTTTATGACCCTTTGACCCCTCCATGGGGCTTTATTGTTTTAATGAAAAATAAAAATTTGGCTGGGAATCTTTTTTTTTTTTTTAAAAAGAGTATTTGCCACAATTAGTCGACTAATCGACCATTAAATTTAATAGCCGATTAGTCACTACTTTATATTATAAGGACTATAAGTAAAGTTGAAAGTTGTACTGGCGTTCCGCTAGTTTTTTTTTTTTTTTTTTTTTTTTTGAGTATTTTAGCATTTATTAAGGTTCTTAGGCTATTTCGGAGTTTAGCTAATGCTCAGCTACATGCTAGCTATTTAGGCTAATTTAACCTTTTTTCCGTTTTTTAGGCTAATTTGGAGTTTAGGTAATGTTCAGCTACATGCTAGCTATTTTGGCTATTTTAACCTTTTTTCCGTATTTTAGGCTAATTTGGAGTTTAGCTAATGCTCAGCTACATGCTAGCTATTTTGGCTATTTTAACCTTTTTTCCGTATTTTAGGCTAATTTGGAGTTTAGCTAATGTTCAGCTACATGCTAGCTATTTTGGCTAATTTAACCTTTTTTTTCGTTTTGAGGCTAATTTGGAGTTTAGCTAATGCTCAGCTACATGCTAGCTATTTAGGCTAATTTAATCTTTTTTCTGTATTTTAGGCTAATTTGGAGTTTAGCTAATGTTCAGCTACATGCTAGCTATTTTGGCTAATTTAACCTTTTTTTCGTTTTGAGGCTAATTTGGAGTTTAGCTAATGCTTAGCTACATGCTAGCTATTTAGGCTAATTTAATCTTTTTTCTGTTTTTTAGGCTAATTTGGAGTTTAGCTAATGTTCAGCTACATGCTAGCTATTTTGGCTAATTTAACCTTTTTTCCGTTTTTTAGGCTAATTTGGAGTTTAGCTAATGTTCAGCTACATGCTAGCTATTTTGGCTAATTTAACCTTTTTTTCCGTTTTTTTAGGCTAATTTGGAGTTTAGCTAATGTTCAGCTACATGCTAGCTATTTTGGCTAATTTAACCTTTTTTCCGTTTTTTAGGCTAATTTGGAGTTTAGCTAATGTTCAGCTACATGCTAGCTATATTTTGGCTAATTTAACCTTTTTTCCGTTTTTTAGGCTAATTTGGAGTTTAGCTAATGCTCAGCTACATTCTAGCTATTTTGGCTAATTTAACCTTTTTTCCGTTTTTTAGGCTAATTTGGAGTTTATATAATATTTCAGCTACATGCTAGCTATTTGGGCTAATTTAACCTTTTTTCCGTTTTTAGGCTAATTTGGAGTTTATATAATATTTCAGCTACATGCTAGCTATTTGGGCTAATTTAACCTTTTTTCCGTTTTTAGGCTAATTTGGAGTTTAGCTAATGTTCAGCCACATGCTAGCTATTTTTGCTAACTTTGGCTTTTTTTCATTTTTAGGCTAATTTGGGATTCAACTAATATTTTAGCTGGCTATCAGCTTCAGCTCTTTCAGCTGTTAACTTCAGCGTTTTTAACCATCAATTTCACCATTTTGAGCTATCAGCACTAGCATCTTCAGCAGCCAAATTTAGCGTAAAGCATTGACACTAGCATTGTTGCAGGTAATGCTATATATCTAGTTTTTAGTTAGCTTAAAGCGTTACCCGATTAGTCGACTAATCGTACTAAATAATTGGTGATTAGTCGACAATGGAAATACTCGTTTGTGACAGCTCTATTTGTCACTTATTATCTGTAAATAATCACAATATTAAAAATTACACAAAATTGTACATTTAGAACATTTATTTTTAAGCCTTTTAAACTGAGGGTCAAAAACTCAGTTTTTGTTTATATACGTTTTAGATGTAATTTTATAAAAACAACAAGAATAAAATTAGTCGACAAACTACTCAACATGTTTTTGAATGAAAACACAAACAAATCTAAACAAAAGTCACATCAGGCAGAGGAGGAATTTCTCACTTCTGTCTATTTGACATTTTTCCTAAAATTCTGTTTTTTTCAGCTTTTTCTTATTTTCTCATACATTTATTGTGTTTGAGAAAAATAAAACAACTTTTTGGGGAGAATTCTCAACTGTTCGCCAAATTAATGTTTTTTATTAATCGAGCGCGTTAACGAAAACATGTTGACAGATTTCTCTGTGCCACTGAAAATCAATATGAGGTCAATAAGAACAACCAGAATTAAAAAGTAGATTTCTTATGTTTGAATAAATAAAAATTAATCCTTCTGGATCTAAAAATGAGGACGAGGTCACTTAATTAGCTCGGATTTCATTTAGGTTGATATTTCACTGCCTACTACTGATCTTATTGAATTAAACTTTATTCATTTCAAATGGAGAAATTCATTAAATTTGACACTTTGTCTTTTATTTTGAAAGGGGGTCATATTTTGAAAAAAAATTCTATTTTCTTTTTAAGTTTGTTTTATTTATGCCTAAAAAAACAACAATATTATATGAAGATGGAATAAATATGGAAAAAAAATTGTATATTACGATCCAAGTTACTTTATATAACAATATTTAACACGGTTTAACACAATAAAGTACATTTTTTAAAACAAATTGATGAAAATGTCATTTCTTACTTTTCTGACTGTTTAATGACACATATCAGAAACAAACATTTTAGTGCAGAAAACTAAAATGCAGCAGCTTTCACATTTGTTTCAAAAACCAAAAGTATTTAAACGGAATTTGTAAAGTAAACTTTTTTTTTTTTTTGACATTTTAACAGTTTTCTGAGTAGAAACACATTTTTGCACAAATGTTCAGCATTAAAAATAAACAAACTTTCTGAAATCTGTAACTCTTTAGTGGGACGTTTTCTCTCTCTGCGTCCCAGAAAGACTTATATTGAGTACGGAGCAACATTAATGCGATTATCTTTAATGATATATTTGCTGCAATAATGGATAAAGAGACGTTCACAGTCTGTGTTTCCACTATATGAACAACAGTAAAAATACCATAAATACAAATCAGAATCTCATTTTTCTACAGAAGACTTTGAGGTTCTAATGAGTCGTGGTCAGGAAGAAATCAACCAAAAAAGTGTTGCAGATCAATATTAGCTTGTTAACGCAAGTTTCTAATCAGCCAATCACACTCGTCACTGAAACTGTGGATCTACTGGGATTTTCACCCACAACCATTTCTAGGTTCTAGAGCACGTGTGTCGAAGTCTCGGCCCGGGGGCCGGATCCGGCCCTCCGAGCAATTCTATCCGGCCCTCCAGATCATTTTATTTTATTGTTATTAATGACCCCATGTCATCTTACACTTACTTCTAACTTGTATAATGTTAACAAAATGTACTTTTACAGAGAGTAAAATATTGAAATTTATTTAAAGTTCAAATTGATTCATTATAGAATAATATTCCTGCCTTTTTATTTTTCAGAATTATGGTAAAAAGTTACAGTTTAAAAGTTTAAAAAATTATCATTCGGCTAGATTTTTGGAGTATTTTGGAGTTTTCCTAGTATTTCAGCTGCTTTGGCTAATTTATGCTTTTTTTCAGTTTTTTAGGCTGTTTTGTAGTTTAGCAATTTTTTCAGTTACATGCTAGCTGTTTTAGCTAATTTAGGCGTCTTTCAGTTCTTTTTGATAATTAACTATTTTTTTCAGCTACACGTTAGCTGTTTTGGCAAATTTGTGCTTTTTTCAGTTTTTTAGGTTGTTTTGTAGCATTTTTTTCATTGACATGCTAGCTCTTTTGGTTAATTTAAGCTTTTTTAGGCTATTTTGAAAATTAGCAATTTTTTTCCACTATATATGCTAGCTGTTTTAGCTAATTTAGGCTTTTCTGTTTTTTTAGCTATTGTTTAGTTTAAAATTTCACCTACATGTTAGCTGTTTTGGCTAATTTTTGCTTTTTTTTACATTTTTTTAGCCTATTTTCCAAGTTTAGTTATTTTTTCAGCTTTTACATTCAGTTAATATTTTATCTGGTGATTCAGCTACAGTGATTTAAGCTACTGGCTTCATCGTTTTCAGCTATCAAGTTTAACATCTTCAGCTACGTTCACTAGCATTTTCAGCTTAAACCTTCCATTAGCATTTTCACAGGTAATGTTATATAACTCGTTCACAATTATGTTGAAATATTACAATTTTAAAGTTTTAAACATTTAGTTTTAGAGCGTTTAATAAAGGTTTATACACGACCTAAGGTGAGTTTTAGATTTTTGGCTCCTTGTGCGATTGAGTCTGACATATCTGGTCCAGAGCAAGAGTCTAAAACTGGCGGCCCGCGGGCCATCTGTGGCCCCCACCATTATATGAAAGTTCACTGTCTATTAAGCAGCATCTTCTCTACACTTCTTTGTATCAGCTTTGTGATTTTTCAGCTTACTCCTTCAATAAACTGGTCCAGCAGACATCAACACTGGACCAAAGACATATTTTTGGCACAAATTGAATCCCATACAGCCTCAGCCAGACTCCACCCTCAGCGGCTCTAAGGTCAATTGAGATGAGAACCCTGATCTATAGACCGTCCAGACCGGGTCCAGATTTGGTGTCAACACCATGAAAGCGTGGATCCATCCCTCCTCTAATCTACAGGTTGGTGGTGGTGGTGTCATGATATGGGGGATATTCTTTTACCCTTTTAGCCAAATGATCATTTCAACCCTTTATGACGTCATTGCTCTGAAACTTCCAGCTGGAATCATCTCAGACTGGTTTCTTCAACAGTTCTCTGGACTCAAAGACCCTCAGGAGGAGCAGAACCCATTCGAACCTTCTGGAGATTCTGGTTCCATGTTCTGGTCGGTTCGTCCAGAACACACACCCCGACCCCCCCCCCCTCTAAAAAGAGACAGAACTCACCCGCGAGCTGGACTTCTGCGCGGACACCTGAGGCAGGTAACAGAGGAGGTGAGGCGCCAACCAGCAGCAGAAGGAGAGCAGCGCCGCGCGTGACACTAACATCACTGAGGGCGGGTGTGCGGGCGCGCGCAGGTCAGGCGGGAGCAGGTGCGAACAGCCCTCCAACAGGTCCGAGGCGTCGAGTCGGGACGAAAGCAGAAACTCCCGCGCTTCCGGTTCACATGGCGGGACCGCGCGCCGGTGACCGTCCTGGGGGGGGTTTATCCGCGGCGGGCCGGACTGCTGCTCGTGGAGCTCCCGAGGGTCGAATCCCCTCCGAGTCCATTGCAGCTGAATTTAAGGAGGAGGCGGGGACAGCGACGGGAGTGACGCGGCGACCAGCCAATGGCGGCGCGGGAAGCGGCTGGGAGCCACGCCCACTCCGCAGCTGCAGTTTCAGGCCCCCCCCCCCCCACTCTGACATTTACCCCAACAGTCCGGGGGGGTAAAACCATAAAAATGTACTGGAAGAAATTAAATAAAAAAGATTGAAACGTAAAAAAATGTGTTTGTTTTTAAATTAACTATAAAAATGCTTATTATTATAAATATATATTTTTAGATTAAGTATCTAAATATTCACAGAAAACTCTAATTTTGATTTTTAAAATAATTTTCAAAATAAAATCTACACATGAATTGTTTTCAGTAAAAGCTATAAGTAAAAAAAAAAAAAAAAAAAGATTTTATATTTTAAAAAAAAGTTTATTATAACGTTAAAAGGCATTTCCATCCATTTAGTGCAGGGCAATAAGAAAAAACTGCATATCATGATATATATCACAATATATATCACAATATATATCGCAATATATATCGCAAATTACCACAATAAAGTACATTTTTAGTTATTCTCTGGGGAAAAAATTACAAAAATGTAATTATTTACTTTTCTCTGACCTTTTTTTTCATGTAACTTGTAACTGAATCGTTACAAATGAGAAACAATTTTCTTAAGTTCTCGACAGTTTAATGTTTCTAAGTAGGAAAACACATTTATGCACAAAAATTCAGCAATAAAAATAAAAAATAGAAACAACAGAAGAGAAAATGACAAGACAGAAAATGTTCTGTCGCCCACACAATATGTATCGTCGTATCCACCAGCATCCATCCATCCATCCATCCATCCGTCCGTCCATCCATCCATCCATCCATCCATCCATCCATCCATCCATCCATCCATCCATCCATCTTCTACTCATTCAGGACTAAGTCACAGTCGCAGCTTTAAATCAGCTTTAAAATACACTAAAAACAATAATCAATCCTCCAATTTTTGTGTCATCTCTTGGATATTTCATTTAACTTCCTTATCCATTGAAAATGTCAGTTTTATCATTTTTATTGTGGATCTCTGGGACTTAAAAAAGGCTTCTTGGTTTGAATAAAACAGAAAAAAATACAATCGTATCAATAAAACAAACCTTATTTTCTGAGGGGTTTTAGAACATCTCTGAAATGAATTTATTGATCTATTTTTCAATTACGAAATGATAAACTTCTATCATCTTATAGAACATCTTTTCTTAAATAAATATTTCTATATTTTCATCAGCAAAATGACTTTAATCCAAACACATTGGAACACAAACAACCAACAGAAACTACTCACATTAATCTTCAAAATATTTTAGAAAGCTAAATCAGAGAAAACTGTGTGTGTGGAGTTTGATTATTTTGTTTTTTTGCAACAATACTACACTAATAAGAGGATGAGGCTGAATTCCCTCAATGTTTTTCTTGTTGGCTCTAATTTTTGCTTTTAAAAGTTATTTTATATAAGCAGGTCAAAACACACCCTATAGATCCAGGAGGGACAACATTTCAGCATTTCTGAGTATTTTAGAATAAAAAATAAAATATATAATTCTGTTGAAAATCAAGATTCCTCACAAAGTATGAAAGTCTTAATTCATTTTAAATGATTATTTTATGCAATTAAAAACTGAAACGTGTCGGTGCTGACCCTAACACAAGATTAAGGCTAAGTATTTAAATCATAATTCACCAAATTCCACAAAAAATCCTATTTTTTTGTTTTCAACAAAAATACATTAATTTTGGTCTGAAAAACATGTAAAATAGTCAAACACTTTATTAATTGTGTCATTTCTGTCTTGTTTTAAACCTAAAAAGTAGTAATTATCTTTAAAATAAAGTCAATTTTTATCAAAATCTTAATTATTTCATTCAGAAAAGATTTTTAATACTTCAAAAAAACATAATTTTTCTTTTTAAAAGAGGCTAATTTTGCAGAATGTGGAGTAAAAACATATAGAATGATTGATTTCAAACACTTTTAGCAATAAAAACAAAAAAAAAACATACAAATCCAATATATTTTTGAAATCAATTTAAAAAATCTTCTTGACACGATTAATCTAAATCATAAACAGGCGTTCTTCCACATGATGCAGAGAAACCATTAAATATAAACAGAGAGGTAGAAAGTGAATGTATATGAAACCAGAACCCATCCCATCATTTTGGTGGTTGAAAGACGGTCCCTCCAGAACCGTCTGGCCCGGAGGATCAGGAGCCTCATTTATTCTGCAGGTGTTGCTGGAGTTCTGACTTGTTTGGACTCTTTTTGTTGCCGCTCAGCCAAACTCCGGGACTTCTGTTATTGTCCGGCCTGTCAGGTGAGATCATGGTGGACTCATAAAAGTGCTCTCACTCCGTCCTCGTTCCGCAAACTGACAACTTTTGGCTTGTAGATGATCCTCCTCCATCTTTTCCCTTCCAGAGAATCTGGACAGCGCCGTCAGAGCGAGTTCGGAGGACGCCAAAGAGCCAGAGTTCAGTCCAATAAAGTCTCAACTCAGGCTTTCTGAGATGGAACTGAACATCTAGTAAAGCCTGTTTCCCCCATAGATACTTTTAACTAGAAAAGTTGAGTTGACTGCGATAATTCTAGCATGAAAATGAACAAGTTATTTTTTAAACATTAAATTTGCTAATAGACTGGAATTTTCGTTAAAGAACTATAAAAGAGCGCTGACATTGACCTAAATTTCTGAAAACTTGGCTTAAAAATCCCTAATACATGCTAATTTTGCAAAAATATTTTAGTTTTTGCTTAAATTTAAGCTAAACTCCAAACTAGCCAAAAAAAAAAAGGTAGATGCCAAATTAGCCAAAAAAGATTGCTTAAATACTAGCTTAGCTCCAAAATAGCCTAAAATTCCTCAGTAAACTAAATTAGTTAAAAACGTTAGCATGTTGCTAAAATAGAAGCTAAACTCTAAATTAGCCTTAAAAAAAACCTCAGCAGATAAAAAAATTGTCAAAAACGTTAGCATGTTGCTAAAATATGAGGTAAACTCCAAATTAGCATACAATTATTAGTAGATGCCAAATTAGCCAAAAAAAAGCTAGCATGTTACATAAATACTAGCTAAAATTTAACATGTCCTAAAATTCCTCAGTAAAATAAATTAGTCAATAACGTTAGCATTTTGCTAAAATATGAGGTAAACTCAAAATTAGCATAAAATTATCACTAGAGGCCAAATTAGCCAAAAAAAAGCTAGCATGTTACATAAATACTAGCTAAACTTTAAAATAGCCTGAGATTTCTCAGTAAACTAAAATAGTCAAAACGTCAGCATGCTGCTAAAATATCAGGTAATCTCCAAACTCTTCAGAAATTCTTCAGTAAACTAAATTAGTCAAAACATTTTGCTAAAATAGAAGCTAAACTCTAAATTGGCCTAAAAATTACCCAGTAGATCACAAATCAATCAAAAACGTTAGCATGTTGCTAAAATAGAAGCTAAACTCTAAATTGGCCTAAAAATAACCCAGTAGATCACAAATCAATCAAAAACGTTAGCATTTTGCTAAAATAGAAGCTAAACTCTAAATTATCCTAAAAACCTCAGCAGATAAAAAATTACTCAAAAATGTTAATGTGTTGCTAAAATATGAGGTAAACTCCAAATTAGCATAAAATTATTAGTAGATGCTAAATTAGCCAAAAAAGCTAGCACGTTACATAAATACTTGCTAAACTTTAGAATAGCCTGAAATTTCTCAGTAAACTTAATTGGTCAAAAACGTTAGCATGTTGCTAAAATATCAGGTAATCTCCAAACTAGCATAAAATTATTAGTAGATGCCAAATTAGCCAAGAAAAAAGCTAGCATGTTGCTAAAATAGAAGCTAAACTGTAAATTAGCCTAGAAACCTCAGCAGATAAATCATTAGTAAAAAACGTTAGCATGTTGCTAAAATATGAGGTAAACTCCAAGTTAGCATAAAATTATTAGTAGATGCCAAACTAGCCAAAAAAGCTAACAAGTTACATAAATACTAGCTAAACTTTAAAATAGCCTGAAATTCCTCAGTAATCTAAATTAGTTCAAAGCGTTAGCATGTTGCTAAAATATCAGGTAATCTCAAAACTAGCATAAAATTATTAGTAGATGCCAAATTAGCCAAGAAAAAAGCTAGCACGTTACATAAATACTAGCTAAACTTTAAAATGTCCTAAAATTCCTCAGTAATCTAAATTAGTTCAAAACGTTAGCATGTTGCTAAAATAGAAGCTAAACTCTAAATTAGCCTAAAAGCCTCAGCAGATAAACAATTAGTCAAAAACGTTAGCATATTGCTAAAATATGAGGTAAACTCCAAATTAGCATACAATTATTAGTAGATGCCAAATTACCAAAAAAAAAAGCTAGCACGTAATACTAGCTAAACTTTAAAATAGCCTGAAACTAAAAATAGTCAAAAACGTTAGCTTTGTTGCTAAAATAGAAGCTAACCTTTAATATTTTTTAATTACTCTAAAAGTTGAAAACATAGACCATGAATATATTTAAAGGTTTGTTGCTAATTGACTTAAAATGTTTGAATTTGAAGATTTATTTTCTATGAGGGATATTTTGCTCAATATTTCAAAAACTATAAACTTTATAAATACAGTAATGTTGTGAACATGCTGAACGTTTTGATGAAATCTCTGGACGTTTGATGGAGTTTTTAGGTGCTGAAAAGAAGACAGGAGAGTCACTGTAGTGCGAATGTTTCCTGAACTCCTAGTTTAGAGACTCCAGCATCTCGGCTCCAGCTGCGCAGACGGAGCGCAGGTGCAGAGGAACAGGTGTGTCTCCTGGAATGTTAACGAGGACAGGTCACACTTGCTCCGCCCCTCTCGCTTTACGAAAGCGTGAAATCTGTTGTAGGAAAAGCACGACTCCACGCTTTCATTCTGTTGTCGTTTGGCTGCAGATGAAAGAAAAACCAAAAAAAAAAAAATCTGAGAGAAAAGAAATGTGCTCCCCAATTACTGCTGCCCCCCCACACCCCCCACACACCCCCACACCCCCACGGCCCGAAATTAGCAGGTGTGTGTAGGCAGGAACAGACGGAGCAGAGGCCACCCAGAGATCTGACGGCGGGGCAGAGGGGCAGATCCAGCACAGATGTTCTGCCCTGACACATGATCGCTCGCCTCAGATGGGACATCCAGAGAGGAGGAGGAGGAGGAGGAGGAGGAGGAGGAGGAGGAGGAGGAGGAGGAGGAGGAGAGGAGGAATGCTGCCGCATGTTTGGGAAAGTTTGGTCCAAACTAAAAGCTTTACTTCTCCTTTGTTTGTGTTTTTCCACATTTCTTATATTTTTCTCACATTCTGATGAGAAAAAGTTTATTTTGACTCGACGTTGAAACTTTAAATATTGAAACTGATTATCTTAGCACATCAAACTCCTTTATTTGAAAGGTTTTTCAGAATAAAAGGCCCATCTCACTCCTTTATTTGAAAGGTTTTTCAGAATAAAAGGCCCATCTCACCATAAACTCTCTCCGCTTCTCAGATCTTCCGTCAGTAAAACTGATTCTGCAGCTTTGAGGCTTCGAGAAGTTTCCACAAAAATTATGTTTTTAACTTTTTTCTCATAAACCTGCATTTCTGAGTATGAAAACTGAAATGGGCGGAGCCACAAGCTCCCTGCTCCGCCCCATCCGGATGCATGTCGTCGTTTTCCTCGTCTGAGCTGGAATCCGGATCTAAACCGAACGGATGGATGGATCTGATATCGCTCGCCGTTTTTGTTGCTACGCTAATGTTAGCTTAGAGGTGTGAGGAGCTGTAAGCTAGCAGGAGAGAGTGTAAACGCAAGTCTGGCGGGAAATGAACGCAGGTTTACTCCCAACAGTCCTGTTTATAACTCAGACATGAATGTTTATTGAGCCGCTCTGCTGAATCTATATCGAGTTTTTTCTAGATTTTAGCTAAAATGATAATTAAAAGACTTGTGGGAATGATTTTAAAATACATAAAGACATCACAAGATGGTGGAAGTGGGACTTTAAAGAATAAGTCTGTGGAATAAAATTTAAAAAGAAACTAATGTAAAGTATATTCTGTTAATACGTACGGGATACTTGTCAGATATTAAAGGGTAACCAAACACGAAACCAGCTTTTTTTGGCTTTTGACGTCTATAAATGAGGTCTTAAACATTCTGTCTGTTGGTTGTCGCCAAATTAAAAATTATATATATATATTTAATTCCTGAAAATACAGTCAACCGTTTGAGCGCCGCCCCCTATGGGTTGAAGCGAAGCATTGCAGTTGAGTTTTGTGATTGGTCGACTGTGTGAGTCCATGAAGTTTGGCGTCATCGTGCTCAGCAGCTCCGGTACAAAAGCCCCGCCCATCTTTGATTCCGTAACCGTCGGCCGTTAGCTTTAGCATGGCTTTAGCATACGGAACATTCGGGCTGTCTGATCGGAAATTCTTTCTTAGGCGTGGGTTTTATCACTTTTTAATCCAACAGCCAATCAGAATGGAGTATGATTTAAAATAATCTGAACCTGGAGGTGACCTCTTCTTTAAACTTAACTGATGACGGGTTGGTTATCAAACTCCTTCTAGCCCGCGCAGGAGGATCTTCTGCTGGGTTTCTCGCTCCTTTGACGTGTTTTCTATTATTTTTTATCGCCGGATCAGAGAAGTTCAGGCGGTCAGAACCACGGCTCTGAATCAAAGACAGACGCCGGACGAGCGGCGCTCCGACTCCCCGCTCCGTCGTAAATTCCACTTTACTTTTATGTACTTGCACGTAAACATGATGGAGGAGTCGAAGCCTTAACTCACTAGAACACCCCCACCCCCCACCCCCCTCAAATGTTGAGTAATTTGTGATTTTTTTTTTTTTTTTTCAAACTTAAATGAGAAAAAAAGCCGAACGCAGAGCGTGAAAAGATCTATTGAGTCTAGACCGGGGTGTCCCGCACCTGGACCCTCTATTCACGCCACTGTTTACACACTGTCATCCACAATTAATTTCTCCCGGGGAGGGGGCAGGCTGCCCTCCGCGGGGCCCCCCGACCCGTCCGGGGCCCTCATGGCTGCCTAATTGAGCGTGCCGCTCTCCAGATTGAATTAACAGGTCCGTCTGCGGGACCTTTTCCCCTCTTCAACCGGGGAGTGGGGGGGGACTGTCCACAGAGAGAGGGGGGGGGGGGGGGGTTTCTGTTGGCACACCAAGGTTGGAAATGTGAACAGGTGGTTGGGGGGGGGACAGCAAAAGGTCTCAGACTTCACAGGACCAGAGAGGTCCAGGAGGACCGTGTCCTCATGATCTACAGTACAGGTATTCTGGGGACCGCCAACCACCGGGGGGTGGGGGTGGGGGGGGTGGGGGGTATGTTGTCCTCTGTTGTAGACTTCAGGTATGTAACTGTTGTAGCTCTGCAACCGTCGACTGTTTTTCGCGGTGACGTCAGAGACGTGATACTGGAAAATTAAAGAACTGAACGCTGTTTAACACCATTTTACATCCTAAATAATAAAAAGTAACATTATCGATTTCAACAGAAAAATGTACAACATTTATTTTCTGAACTGGATTTTCATTTCCTGTCTTTGATCGTTCTCAAATCTAAATACAAATTTGAATAATCCTCAAAAAAGCAGATTTTATTCTATTTTGTTTAGTGCTGCCACAAACGATTATTTTAATAGTCGACTAATCATCGATTATTTTTTCCGATTAGTCGACTAATCGGGTCATGAATAAAATGGATGTAAAGCACACAAGTTAAGCATTATTAGCTTTAATCTAACTAAACTATCTGCGATAATCCTAGTGTGAATGCTAGAATGTCATCTGTATCTGACCTCTGAAGATGCTATAGCTATCGATAGCTATAAAACATTGACGTTGACAGCTGAAATCGCTAAAGCTGATAGCCAGCTAAAATACAAGCTAAATGCCAAATTAGCCTAAAACACTGAAAAAAGCCTAAGTTAGCCAAAACAACTAGCATGTAGCTGAAATATTAGCTAAATACCAAAATAGCTTCTAAAGCAAAATAGCCTAAATTAGCCAAAACAGATAGCATGTAGCTAAAATATTAGCTAAATCAAAAATTAGCCTAAAAAAGGAAAAAAAAAAAAAACTTAAGTTTGCTGACACAGCTTACATGTAGTTGAAATATTTAAAATATTAGCTTAATACCAAAATAGCCTATCAGGAAAAAAAAGACAGCTAGCATGTAGTTAAAATATTAACTAAACCCAAAATTAGCCTAAAAAAATACTAAATTAGCCAAATTAGCTAGCATGTAATTGAAATATTAGCTCAATACCAAAATAGCCTATAAAACAATAAAAAAGCCTAAATTGGCCAAAACAGCTAGCATGTAGCAAAATTATTTGCTAAACTCAAAATTAGCCTAAAAAATAATTAAAAAAAAATACTAAATTAGCCAAATTAGCTAGCATATAGTTGAAGTATTGGCTAAATTCTAAAAACCTTAATAATTGCCAAAATAGTCAAAAAAGCTAGCAGAATGCTATTATAACTTTTAACTTTACTACACTCTGACACCATTTAATATTAAGTAACAACTAATCGACTATTAAATTAGTCGTCGACTATTTTAATAATTGATTAGTCGTCGATTAGTCGACTAATTGTGGCAGCCCTAATTTTGTTTGATGTTATTCGTACATATTTTAAGTTTAATCAGCACAAAAGCCGATAGAAATTCATGTTGTTGACATTTAAAACCTTCAGTAGAGACGCTCATCGTTACTCGTTCACATTTTAATCTCTTCCCAGGATAAATGAATAAAATTAGGGGATAATTGTAAAAACAGGAAAGGTTCGATTCAGTGGAAAAGTTCAGAGCAGCCGTTGAGCCAACTTTCAAAATAAGAGCGGCCAAGTAAAAAAAACATATATAAAAGTAATCTCTGGTTGAACGTAGTTTATAACATTACATGAAAATAGTTACTTTCATATTTTTTGGCAACAGTTTCATTAATTTGATCACATTTTACTTTTATTTTCCTGCAGATCAGACCCAAAACAAAGATCACAACAGGAAGAAGTTTGACTTTAATGTCAGACACGCTGGAATTGTCTGATTTTTGTTCTGTTTACAAAGATTATTTGAGAACGGAAACTTTTAACTGGTGAGAAAAGATCTTCTGCTGCTCCGAGTCTCGTAGCTAAAGCTAATGCTAACATTAGTGCAGATTAAAAGAATAAAATCATTATTACCTTCATAATCAAACCAGCAGCATTCAGTGAAGTTCTTGTAACCTTCGTCTAACTTTAACCTGGTTGTCAGAGAGAAATAATCCACGACTCGTTTAATATAATCCAGAGGAATTTGAGGAATCAGCTGATCCACTGTTCTGACTGCTGACAGGATTACTGATATTTGATCTGTGATTTATGAACAATCTAAGAGGAGGAAACCAATACAACCAGGTAGTCGGTACTCTGCACTAGTGGATGTTCTCTGAAGAACAGAATGTAGCACTGCAATATAGAACTGAGGTTGTCTAGAACCCCCTGAAGAACTCGGGTTCTGTTCACATGAGAACCGGTTGATGTTTCAGAGTAAAAGTCTTCAGCCGTCCCGTCAGAAAAAGATTCTGATGTCTGGAAAGGTCAGTAAATATGTTGAATCATCTTTTCTGAACTCCAGCTTGTTGATCTGAGTCTTTATTTATTATGAAACCGATCATTTGAGATTGAAGATATTTTCTAATCTAGAAAATATTAAAGCAAAGATGAAATAAAGAATAAAAGCTGACATTCCTCCAGCACAGGGGTGGGCAATTGTTTTGACCCGTGGGCCACATAGGGTTCTAAAATTTGGCATAAGGGCCGGACAAGGAGCAGATGGAAGGAGAGATTTGGTAATCAACCTCATAAACTAAAAAAATAATATGGAATTTAGAGAAAAACATGCTTTAATTTGGATTAAAAATTCACATATATTAATTTAAAAACAGAAAATTTGGGAGTTTTAATTTCTAAATTTTGATTTTTGTTCTCTTTTGGGTGATCCAATGGATCACCCAAAAGAGAACTAATTAGATTCTAAACGGCTCAGATGTGGATCTGAGGATCTGATCTCTGGAGATCTGCAGAAGAAAACTGTTTTTTATTTTTAAAAATGAACAAAAACAAACCATCTGAACTGAAACCATAACAGTTTATAAAAAGCATGAACTAAAAAAAAGCCTTTTCTGACAGAAAAATGAACCAGAAGAGCAGACAGGATTACAAAATAAAAGCTGGTAAAAGTAAAATGAAAGAATTAAATACATTTAAATATATATATAGTTCACACAAGTGGTAGAAATATGATAAATATTTCTGAACTTTCCATCTTACATGAATGTTTTTACTTGACATTTTCAGTTGTTTTTCTTTTTCCCGACAGCAGATATAAACTGATCTGGACGCCGGCCGAGTCTGACATCATGGAAGTCCTAAATAAAATGAAGGTCGACAGTTCGTCTGTGTTTTTCTCTGAGGTCCACAGAGTCCAGGATCGCAGTAAAACATCGTCATGTGGAAAACCAGAAGCTCTCAGGAGAGAGACGGAGACGTCCGAATGAAAGCTGCGCAGATCTGCAGCCTGAGAGGATTCGGAGGAGTTCAGGTCAGCCGAGGCAGCAGGAGGTCACTGCGGAGAAGAAAAGAGGGGTTAGAAACGAGGAGAAAGTAAACAAGTCATTCTGAAAGAAGATGTAGAAGATTGTATTGAGACTCTGTCAGGCTGAGAAGGAAAGGAACCAGATCCAAACAGAAGCTTGTTCAACACTGAACAGAACTACAGCAACCTGCACCAAACTACAGCAACCTGCGCCAAACTGTCCCAACCTGCACCAAACTACAGCAACCTGCGCCAAACTGTCCCAACCTGCACCAAACTACAGCAACCTGCACCAAGTTGCACCAAACTGTCCTGAACTGTCCCAAATTGCACCAAACTGTCCTGAACTGTCCCAAATTGCACCAACCTGCACCAAACTGTCCTGAACTGTCCCAAATTGCACCAACCTGCACCAAACTGTCCTGAACTGTCCCAAATTGCACCAAACTGCACCAAACTGTCCTGAACTGTCCCAAATTGCACCAAACTGCACCAAACTGTCCTGAACTGTCCCAAACTGCACCAAACTGACCCGAACTGTCCCAAACTGCACCAAGTTGCACCAAACTGTCCTGAACTGTCCCAACCTGCACCAAACTGTCCTGAACTGTCCCAAACTGCACCAACCTGCACCAAACTGTTCTGAACTGTCCCAAACGGCACCAAACTGCACCAAACTGTCCTGAACTGTCCCAAACTGCACCAAACTGCACCAAACTGTCCCAAACTGTACCAAACTGCACCAAACTGCACCAAACTGTTCTGAACTGTCCCAAATTGCACCAACCTGCACCAAACTGTCCTGAACTGTCCCAAATTGCACCAAACTGCACCAAACTGTCCTGAACTGTCCCAACCTGCACCAAACTGTCCTGAACTGTCCCAAACTGCACCAAACTGTCCTGAACTGTCCCAAACTGTACCAAACTGCACCAAATTGTCCTGAACTGTCCCAAATTGCACCAACCTGCACCAAACTGTCCTGAACTGTCCCAAATTGCACCAAACTGCACCAAACTGTCCTGAACTGTACCAAATTGCACCAAACTGCACCAAACTGTCCTGAACTGTCCCAAACTGCACCAAACTGACCCAAACTGTCCCAAACTGCACCAAGTTGCACAAAACTGTCCTGAACTGTCCCAACCTGCACCAAACTGTTCTGAACTGTCCCAAACGGCACCAACCTGCACCAAACGGCACCAAACTGTCCTGAACTGACCCAACCTGCACCAAACTGTCCTGAACTGTCCCAAACTGTACCAACCTGCACCAAACTGCACCAAACTGTCCCAAACTGTCCCAAACGGCACCAACCTGCACCAACCTGCACCAAACTGTCCCGAACTGTCCCAAACTGTCCCAAACTGTCCTGAACTGTCCCAAACTGCACCAACCTGCACCAACCTGCACCAACCTGCACCAAACTGTCCCGAACTGTCCCAAACTGTACCAAACTGCACCAAACTATACCAAACTGTACCAAACTGCACCAAACTATACCAAACTGTTCCAAACTGCACCAACCTGCACGACCTTCCTAACCGTCAAATCTGCGCAGCCGCATCCTCCCCGGACTGCGGTTGACGGGCTTTGCTGCTGCGGCGTCTGCAGGTGTTCTGAAATGCAGGTGCTGAAGGCCGTCTGCAGGACGGAGCGCTCAGCCGTGAAAAACGCCCCCCAGATGCACCACAAATCACTCTGCAAGAGGAGCAGCTGAAGCCTTTTCCACTTCAGGAGTCCCGGTCCCCGCCGTTCCTCTTTCATGCTGTCGCTGCTCGCCGCTCTGACCTCCAGGAGTCACCGGAGGATCAGAAGACGTGAAACTGGAGGTTCTTCTTCTGCAGTCCAGACTCAGCTGACAACAGGGACAAAAACGGGAAAGTTCCACGTCAGGTTTGGAGCTTTAAAGCAGTCCTGATGAGGATCCAGTGGAGATGGATGGGCCCGCCATGACGGCCCGGCGCTCACCTCTGGATGAACCCCCAGTCCGGTGGCGCCGGTGGGGAGCGTCCCCCCTCTGAAAAGGTAGAAGGAATTCTGCTCGCCTCTGGACCCCCTCCAGGACCCCGTGCCCCCAGTTAACAAGCCAGCCAACACGTTCTCTGTTGTCACTTGTTACCGCCTGATACGGCGCGCAGGAGGGGCCAATTAAACTCGCACTGTTCCCACACCGGGTTAGGAGTTTAGTGGGTCATGGAGACGGCGAGTTTCTCTAATCCAGACTGGAACGGTCCACTGCAGCGCGGCGGGGAGGTTCTCTGGAAGATCGGGTCTTCAGAGGAGGATGGGGGGGGAGAGAACGACGACCCACAAAGGATTGGACTGAAGAGATGGAGAACATCGATGCTTCGATTCCAGGGCTGAGTGATGTCCCAGAAAAGATTCGACTACGATTTTTTGTTTCTTATTATTCTTCAATTTTGAGTTTAAACATTTATACACATTTGTTTAATACATTAATAATCTAATTGTGTTTTGAACATCTATTAATCTGATACAGTAAAATAATGAGACTGTTAGTAGCACACAGTGTTCAGATCATTAACATTGTAAACATTGTTCTGCCTCTCCTGGAGGGCGTTTCAGTTCGGCCACTAGGTGGCGATCGTGTTATAGCATTACACCTTAATCCAGAAGAAGAAGACGGTATGAACAAAAAAAAAAACGGTTCTTTAGACCAGGGGTCTAAACTTTTTTATGTGAGGGCCACATAACTGTTTTCTTCTCTGATGGGGGCGGGGCCGGTTTGTAGGCTAACAGAAAAAATGAAACAATCACAGCCTCAACTTAACGATTTATGGTTTTCTAGAAAGCCACACAGGCAAATTTAAAAGAATTCATTTCTTCACAGAAAAATTACTAAAACATTTCATTAACTAGAGATTATTACCTGCGATAGATTAGTAGCTAAAGATGCTTAAACTGATCGCTGAAAACGCTAAAGCTGAAAACGCTAAAGCTGATAGCTAGCTAAAATATTAGTGAAGTGCCAAATTAACTGGAAAAACTCAAACATTTCTAGAGTAGCCAAACAGCTGACATTTAGCTCAAATATCTGCCAAATTAACCCAAGAAAAACTGGAAAAAATGTCTAAGTTAGCTAGAACAGCTAGCATAAAGCTAAAATATTAGCTAAACTCCAAAATAGCCAAAAAAATTTTTTTTAATCATCCAAAACATCTAGCATGTAGCTAAATGTCAAATTAGTCTAAAAGACTGGAAAATGTCTAAATTAGCCAAAATAGTTAGAGAGGGCCGGATCTGGCCCGCGGGCCGGATTTTAGTGACCCCTGATCTAGACCACAAATGGTTACTTTAAAAAATATTTCCTTAAGAATTAGAAAAATTCATATAAAGATTCTTCATTTAGTCAGAAATGAATGTTTACGTTGACCGAGTGTTAGCATCAGCCGTCCGATGGGAAATTCCATTAAACGTTAGCATCAAGCTAGCAGACTTTAGCTTTATGTGCTTAATAGATTTATATTATTTTTCTATTAAGCTTAAATCGATTAAAATCGATTTTTTCAACCCAAATCTAATCGATTCTGAGCGTAAATCCTGAAGAAATGCAGCAAAAAATGTTTTGTCAGATTTATTTTGTGGTTTGGTGAAACTTCATCCGCGTGTGAACATGCAGTTGTGAATTTTTATGGTTTTATTTGAGCCCATAGAAATCTACCTCAAACTGTGGTAAGTTTTATGTTTTATAAGAACTAAATCAAACTTTTTACCTTTTATATTATTTTTAAAAATTATTGCTGTTTACATTTTTCGCTTTACAAAAGTAAATTGTTATTTTATGAATATTTTCCATTTATTTAAATAATTTTAGCACCTTCAGTGACCTTTTTATTATAATTTATTAATTTAATAAAGTTAAACCTTTGACTTCTCTAGCGTTTGCAGCTGTGATGGCTTTTTTTTTTCTTTTGAAAATGTAAATAACTGTTTTTAATTTCAATTCTTTAAATGTTTTCAGAGGAAATGCAGTTTTTCTGAACCTTTGTGATGAATCTGTTTGAAACGATACTGAAATAAATCCGACTTTCATCATTCTAATAGTTCACTGGAAGGAATTATTTGCTGAATAAAGTTTGTTTTTTAAAGGGACTCAACCGGAAGTTGCAGATGAAACTGGATTCTCTCTGTTTTAGAGTTAAAAATGTGTTTTTGGTTAAATGTTTGATAAAAGGTTGAATCTTTAAAGGTCTGACTCATCGCTTTGTGACTCAGATCTTCTGGATGACCTTTGGCGGCGTGGACGAATCCTGATTGGCTGGAAGTGGCTGCGGCAGCCTCACTCTGAGGTCAGATCTGGAGTCAAAGCGTTTCAGGTGTGAAGGCTGAAACGTCGGAGCCGCAGGTTCTGTTTGTGCCGTCTGCTCAGTAAACACGGTTCAGAGGATCTGAGCGCCGACGTCTCAGGACCAATCAAAACCGTCCAACCAGCAGATGGCTCGAGTTTTACCGCTCTCGCTGCTAAAACGGTTCCAGCTACAGGAGAAACAAACCAGAAACATCTGCAGAAGTCCGGCCGACTCGGAGGAGCTAAAGAAGACGTTTGACCCGCGGGGATCTGCGGCCTTTGACCACGAAAGAAACCTCTGAGGCGTTTCCTGTCTCGCCAAAAAACAGAAGATTCAGTCAACTTTTATAAATGCTTCTGAACCAAAATATAGTTTTAATATATTTACAGTTATTGAATTATTCATTTATTTTACTTTTGACACACAAGTTCCTTTCAAAATAAAATACATCCTGTGTCAAATAAGCTCCTACCCCAGATAGATGGATGGATGGATGGATGGATGGATGGATGGATGGATGGATGGATGGATTGGATGGATGGATGGATGGATGGATGGATGGAATGATGGATGGATGGATGGATGGATGGATGATGGATGGATGGATAATAGATAGATAGATAGATAGATAGATAGATGATAGATAGATAGATAGATAGATAGATAGATAGATAGATAGATAGATAGATAGATAGATAGATAGATAGATAGATAGATAGATAGATGGAATTTGACAATTATACAAAAAAGGAAAAAATAGTGAATAATTATATAAAAAGTCATTATTGTATAAAATAATTTTATTTTACATAT
This sequence comes from Oryzias javanicus, assembly GCA_003999625.1. Lineage (NCBI taxonomy): Eukaryota > Metazoa > Chordata > Actinopteri > Beloniformes > Adrianichthyidae > Oryzias > Oryzias javanicus. Next base: position 24,810,041 of record CM012458.1, read on the forward strand.
TATTTTAATATTTAAATATTTGTATAATTTTAGGAAATATTTGTAAAAGTAACAGTTTGTTTTTTGCTCATTCTTTCTTCTTCCTCTTGAATAAGGTGTAATAGTAAAGCAACATCGCCGCCTGGTGGACAAACTGAGGGAGGAGCAGAACAATCGTTGGAGCTTCTCTGTTTGATACTGGATCAGATTCATATAAATATATTCAGATCATGTAGTAGATTATTAATGTATTTATCAATCAAAATGATTAAATTTTAATTTTATTTAATTGAATTGAGTGGATTTGAAAAAAAGAAGAAACTGTAGATGACGGACATTTCTGTTGTGTATCTCTAGATGTGTCTGTTACACATCTACTGTGTGTTCTTAGATGTCTGTTATTAAAATAATAAATATTGCAATTTGACATCCATCCATCCATCCATTCATCCATTAATTCGTTCAGTTTTAGAACCCCTGAATCCCTTTTGGTTTGCCTCACCCAATCAGGGATGAGGCAAACTTTTGGACTCTTTTAAACAGGAGAATTAGACAGTAATTCCACCTCTAAAGAGAAAAGAATAACCTGGAATGTGGACAGAAACTTTGATTTTAAATAAATCTGAGGATTTTGGAGTTTTTAGTTCAAAACTGTGAATTCTGTCGGGGAGGAAGTAGAGTTTATTTATTTATTTTTGTCAACACTTAATATGTTAACAAAAATCTTTTGACATTTTTCGTTTTAAGTTCGACCTAAAATCAATAGAAAGACCCATGTCTGAGAATCTCTTTTTAAAGTTGAGTTCTTTCATTTTCACTTAAATATTTTTAGGGTTTGTAATTTAAAACACTATAAAGCAAATGTGTAAATGTTCCAACCTCAGACTCTGTCAGCCCATTGGCCGTTACTATGGCTCCCTCTAGCGTTCACTTCAGGTATTGCAGCGCGTCTGTGTGGAGTTCAGCTCGGATTTGGTTTTCTTCTTCAACATTTTCTTTGTTTGCTTCACATTTTAAACCCGTACGGAACCAGATCTGCAGCAGAATCTCAAAGTTCTCGGTTGAAGGTGTTTCCATCAGAAACTTACCTGTTCAGGTAGAACAGCTAGAGGGTCCAGATCTAACAGAGAGCAGGAAGGATGAGGAGACACAAAATAAAAGCTTCTGGGTCCAGTTTCCCTCAGAAACTGGTTTAGGTGTAAACGGTCCGTTTAGGTCCATCTGGACAAAAGAATTCTGTTTTGATTTCTAGACCAATGAGGGTCAAGAGTTTAACTCGGGCTGACGTGCAGCTCTTTCAGCCCTCCATCATGGACCTTTTACCCCGCCTTTATGACCTTTTAACTTTTTTACCCCTTCTATGTAACCTTTTTACCACTCCTTTGAGGCTCTTTTGCCCCTTTGTAGGGTTCTGTTGCCCCCCTGTGCTCACTAGTTCAAGAAAAATGAAAGTTCCAGGTCTCACCTCCAGCTGGCCCCGCCCACTCCCGCCTCTTCCTCTGATGTGTTTTCTTTTAGTAAAGGTGGAACTGAGACTTTGTGGCTCCATTTGAGTTCTGGTTCTGACCCAAACGGATCTTTAGGTGCTGATGGTTTGACCCGGGGTGACCTCGGTGGGTGTGGGGGGGAGGGGTTCACAGGTTCAGTCTTTCAATGATGACATTGATTTAAAATGTGATTTTTATTTTATTTTATTTTATTTAATTTATTTAGTCATTTGGGGTCATAAATATGTCTTCTCTCTGGCGGGAAATGAGACCAAAGTGATTTTTTTTTGGGGGGGGGGGGGGGGGGGGGGGGGGGTGTGTTTTTACAGCATCTGCTCCAATCGTTGTGCGCGTGCGTGGCCGTGCTTGATGACAGCCTGCTCTCCTCCTCGCTCCCTCGCGCGCGCGGGCGGAGCCTCGCGGGCGGATCGGTGATGCAGCTGAACGCAGGTGGAGACCGCGGCCGGTGACGGACGCTCCATCCGCGGGAATCGAACCTCCGGGATCTGCAGGAGGAAACGTCCATCCTGGAGGAGGGCTCGTGAGCGCGCGCGCGCCGGAGGCTGACGTGACGCTCCGCGATCGGACCGACGGCCGGAGCCCCCCCACCACCCTGCACCCCCTCCCCCCGGTGATATGCGGGGATCACGGCGATCTGGGAGGATCAAAGGGGAACAAAGCAGCGGACCGAAGGACGAACCGGAAACCGGGAGGTGAGAAGATCCGCATGAGAGTGAGCCGCCGCCGCCGCCGCGTCACCGGGAACGTAACACCCCCCCCCCCCCCCCCCCCCTACCCCCCCATCACCTAAATATGCACCGAAAACCGGATCCGATCCGGTCTCCATCCCTGACTCAGATGCGGCGACAGGCCTGCAGCGCGTGAGCAGGGGCGGATTTCACTGATGGGGGGGGCAAATGCATGAAGGGCCCCCCCCTTCAAAACCTACAAAATACAGTCACAGATTAATCTACTAAAAATGAAAAAAAAAAACATGAGAGATACCAACATTTAATTTTTTTAAATCAAAATGATCATTTCAAACTTTATTTTTGACTTTTTTCATTATTTCTTATTAGATATCAAGGCAGTGCAACATTAATTTAACTGTTTTCAGTCTCTTTTCTTTGTGTTTCTGTTTTTATTCTAAACAAATGATCCAGCACTTAATAGTACTTATACAGACATTATTTCACATGATATAGAAACAAAGTTTAGAGACAGTAGACTGTAGAAGTGACACACTGGATCTATTCACCAACGTTCAGTCATTTCTTAACGTGTTACAAACAATTATCTTAATATTCGACTAATCACCGATTATTTTTTCCAATTAGTCGATTAATCGAGTCATGCTCAAAGTGGATGAAAAGAACAAATCTTAACATCATTAATTTAAACTAACTGAAAATATGATATTATAGCATCGCCTGTAATAAAGCTAGAGGGAACGCCGTCATCTGGATTTGGGTTCAGAAGATTCTAGTGCTGACAGCTGAAAATGCTGAAATGCTGAAATTGATAGCTGAAAACACTGAAGCTGAAAACGCTGAGGATGAAAATGCTGAAGCTAATAGCGGAAAACGCTACAGCTAATAGCTGTGAACGCTAAAGCTAATAGCTCAAAATGCTGAAGCTGATAGCTGAAACCACTGGAGCTAATACCCAGCTAAAATATTAGTTTAATGCAAAATGAGTCTAGGGAACTGAAAAAAAAAAAGTTTAAGTTAGCCAAAACAGCTAACTAGCTATCCAAGAAGCTTAAATCCCATCGACTTCTACAACAAAATAAACAGCTGTAATACCATTGGTCGGTCAGAATAAACTTTTTTTTTTAAATTTTCTTGATAATCTTAATTTTTTTCAGGATATTTTTTTATTCATTTTATAAACTGACCAATCAGACACCTCAATAAAAGTGGGTGGAGCTAAGTCAAACACTCTAAAGCTATGTCCGACCCCCCCCCCGCATACCTACTTTTACTTTTTTTTTTACGACATCAGCGATTTCATTAAATTAAATTTAATCAAAACAAACATTTCATGACGTTCGTTCTAATAATGAAAATGTGGATAGTTTATTTAAAAAAAAAAAAATTTTTGCAAAAACTATATATGTACTAATGTGATTAGCATCGCCGCACGCTAGTTTTTCGCAAAGACTTCTGGGAAAGGAAACGTCACTAGAACATGGAAGGAATTCAGACATTCTTGAAAAGTTTGACAGATTTTGTGTAAGTGATAGGGGGCGTGGCCTTCCAACAAGCTCACTCCTGATTGGAGAGAGAGGTTGCCATAGAAACTCAGACCGACTCCGAGACCCGACTCCAACATGGCGGCATCCTTATGGCAAAAATATGACTGTATTATAATAAACCCTTTTCTCACTCCAGGTCTTAGATACAGTCGACGGTAAAGTGTAAACTCTAAATTTATCATTCTATGAATATCTCTCTAACATTTGATCGTCTTTAAACTCTGGATAAATAGTTTTGGCTCCATTGAACCTCGACTGGTTTGATCTTTTTTAATCTAAATAAAAAGACTTTCAACGTGAGAAGAGAAACGAGGGAGAAGTTTGGAGTCAGCTGGGATTTTATTCAATTAAAATAGTCAAATTTTGTCTTTTATAGAATAAAAAACTAAATAGAGCATTAATATGAAAGGAAATTCCAGGTTTTCTGTGGGTTTTCCCGCCGTTCGCTCGGCCAACGCATCAGGACGGCGTCCTCCAGACGTTCACTCGCTTCCTGGTTGACTGATGACATACATCTCTGTGGGGGGGGGGTAGACTGAAAGATCCTCCCGATTCTCTCGGCCCAGTAACTCTGTTATAAATAGCTCCTCTGTGAGCGGATGGACGGACGGCGGCGTTTCTCCGTGGTTATGTCACCTCCCTGAAGGGAGAACCTCATCTGGTGTGAATCTGTGCTCATGCATGCGCACGTCTGACCCTCCCCCTCCACTCCTCTAAGCCTGTAATCCCTCCCCCTCCCTCCCTCCCGCCGCAGAGCGATCCGACGATGGTCGACCCCTCGGACGTCGAGGAGCAGAGCCAGTGTAAGGAGCTGGAGGCCCCCGCCGTGGCCCGGGACGACCCCCGCCTGCCGGAGCCAACCGACGGCGCCACCACCGAGGAGGAGGGAGACGCCGGCTTTGAGACTCCGCCCACCGGCAGCTCCGAGCCCAGCCCCCAGCATGCCGCGTCGGCCGCCTCTCAGGAGGCGGGGCCTCCGCAGCCGCACGAGGACGCGCCTCCCAAGATGCACCTGGACCTGTACAACTTCGACTCCCCGGCGGCGGAGGGCAGCCGCTACGTGCTGACCAGCCCGCGCTCGCTGGAGGCGTGCGCCCGATGCGGCGTCAAACCCGTGGAGCTGCTGCCCCGCCCCCTCGCAGACTTCATCCGGGAGTCCCCGGGTCACTCCATGCGGGTCGCCACGGGCCTGTTCGAGGTGTACGAGAAGGACCGGCACGCCAAGCTGCGGCAGTGCCGGGAGGAGCGGGAGCGGATCGTCCGCGAGGAGAAGAGGAGGATCCTGCAGGCGGCGGTCAACAGCGGCGGCGACAGAACCTCACCCGGACCCGCCCCCGAAGCGAAGACCATCACCCCGACGCTCAACACCTCGCCAAAGTCCGCCCCCTCGCGGTTTACCAGGACCGCCTCCGTGACGTCGTCCTCAAAGGGCGGATCCGAACAAACGAGAGCCCCCCGCCCGCTCTCCGGGCCCCCGCCAGCAGGGAAGAAGGCCCCCGCCGGCAAATCCTCCAACACCTTCCCCAGATCCACTCCCAGACTGCCCTCCTTCCCCAGAGCCAACTCCACCCTGTCGGGTCAAGCCCCGCCCCCGGGCGGCGCCCCCAGAGCGCCCCTCGCCCAGCACAACGGACACCTGCACTCAAAGCTGCGAGGCAAGAGCCACTCCCTGGAGTCCCTGCAGAGACGGAAGGACCCCTTCTGCTCCTCCACCTCCACCACCACCTGCACCTCCTCCGAGTCCGGAGCCTCCTCCTACTACAGCTGGGACGGCGCGCGGGACCGCTGGGCCAAAGCGTCCAGCCCCCGAGCTCGCACCCTCGCCACCTTCAACTCGCTGATGGGGCGCAGCCTGAGCCTGGGCGACCTGAGCCACTCCCCCCAGACCACGCAGAAGGTGGAGCGCATCGTGAAGGAGGTGAAGCGCCGCGGCCTGAAGGCCGTGTCCGAGCGCGACCGCAAGATCGCCGCCCTGATGCTCGCCAGGTACCAGGAGGAGGACATCATGAGCCAGACGCGCTACGTGGCGCACCTGCAGTGGGACAGCGAGCGGCGCATGGAGGAGCTGCGGCGGGAGCAGGAGGAGCGCGAGAAGCAGCGGGCGGTGCAGCAGTGCCAGCGGGTGTGGCACACGCAGGTGTCCACACGCCAGCGCAGGATCAGCATGCGCGAGCGCCAGTCCGCCGCGGCCAAGATGCGGCAGGTGGAGGAGAACGAGGAGCGCTGGAAGGAGCTGGCGGAGCAGCAGGAGCGCAGCCGCCTCCTCAAGCTCCAGCAGGCGGCGCGGGAGGAGAAGCACAAGAAGGCCCTGCAGGAGCAGAACCTGAAGGCCCTGGAGGAGGAGCGGGCCGCCGTGCTGGAGCAGGAGCGCCTCCTCCTGGAGGAGAAGCTCACCATGGCCGAGCTGAAGCGGCAGGAGAAGGAGCACCGGGCGCAGCAGGAGCGGCAGGGCGTGAACAAGGCGGAGAGGAGGCGCCACGCCGCCCTGACCCAGGAGATCGCTCGCAGGGAGCAGGAGGAGCGGGAGGAGGCCAAGAGGGCGGCCGAGGAGAAGCTGAAGCGCTCCTTCCAGAACTACGGGCAGATCGTGGAGAAGCGGGGGCAGGAGCTGAAGGAGAAGGCCAAGCGGGAGGAGAAGCAGATCCAGAAGGCTCGGAGGGCGGCGGAGAAACGCGAGAAGGAGCAGAAGCAGCAGCTGGAGGCGCGCGCCAAGGAGGCGGAGAAACGGGCCCAGCAGGCGGCGCTGGTGGCCGAGGAGCGCGCCAGGGAGAAGGCCCAGCGGGCGGGGCAGAGCCGGCAGGAGAAGGAGCGCCTGCAGAGGCTGAACCGGAGGCGCGTGGAGGAGGAGGAGCGGCAGCGGCGCCTGGAGCTGCTGCAGTCCATCGAGAGGAAGCTGGAGAAGAGCGAGCAGATCTTCAGGGAGAAGAAGGCGGTGCTGGAGAGCGCCCGCTCCGTGGCGCGCGCCTCCTTCCACGTGCGCGACAAAGTGAGGGAGGAGACCAACACGCGCACGTTCGATAAGATGGTGCTGGAGGCGCAGCTGAAAGCCAGCCTGGACGAGAAGCAGCAGCAGTAGCCTCCTCCTCCTCCTCCTCCTCCTCCTCCTCCTCCCATCAGCTCCTACCAAACCTTCATCTCACGGATGCATTAAGACCGAACGATGGACAGCACAGCAGACCCCCCCCCCCCCCGCCCCCCGCCCCGTCTGCTTCGGCGCCATTGTTCATCAGGAAGTCCTGAGGCTTTCCAGGAGTCACTCTGTGGGGGAGGCGGCCTAATGGACCTCCTCTGTGGCTCCGCCCCCTGCCCACGCCTCCAGGTTTGAGATTTAAACGTTTTTTTCCCCTTTTGGTTTTTAACGTTTGATGTTGAAGCTTCAGGACGTCCCGCCGTCGTCACGGCGACGGAAACCCGGACGGACCTGAGAGTCTGCAAACGTCTGCAGCTGCTCCTGCAGGGAGTTGAATAATTCAGGCTAGGACCTTCATTCGGGGTCATCCGCCGCACCCCCTCCCCCCGGCGGTCCGAGCGGGTCGCAGCGTCACGTGGAGCGGCCGGTGCTGATGCTGAGGGATCCTGAAACGCAGCGTCAGGCCCGATCCCACAGGCTTACTGCTGATCCAGCTCCGATTATCATCTAATCTGGAGCGCTGATGCATTATGAGAAAAAAAAGCTTTAAATGCAGAGAATTAAGAACGAATGCAGGTCGGAGGAAACACGAAAGCATCCGAAAATTCTGGTTAGAAATGGGAAAAAATGAAAGATATGAAAATGGAAATACATTTATAAAAACGCCAATAAAAGTCATAAAAACCTTTAATTCATTGTATAATTTTAAAAGAAAGTTGGAATAACTTCTGAATCTCTTTCATTCTTAGTTTTAATTAATATTTTTGTTTATTCTCTTTAAACTGGTTATAATATTTCTTTCTAGTTTCTTTAATTTTGTCAGTTTTTTTTATATTTTTGGTCAAAGTTTACACTTTAATGTTAAATTTATGTTAGATTTCTTCTTTAGATAAAATATTTTTTTTATTTTTACAGAAATAAAACTAAACTTTTAACACTTAAAAACTTTAGTAACTTGTTTTATCATTTAAAACGTGTTCAGAAGAAGAGAAAAGAAGTTTACAGAAAATCAATAAACTTGAAGAAAAATGTCATGAATCAAAGATCAAAGACAACTAGAGAAAATGAATGAAATAAAACCAAGTTAAGGAAAAGAAATGAAGACATTAAAACCTGTCAAATTAAGTCAATTTATGACTAAATTCATGCAAAAACATTTCAACCTTTAAAATAATTTCTCTTTTTGATTTCTAAACAAGTTATTTTACTTTAAAGATCTTTTTTTTTTCCACTAATAGATCAGTTATTTTTAGGTCTATGCAAGTTTTCCATTAATTTAGATCCAATTTAAAAGAAAATGTTTGCGAAACTGCAATAAAATGAACACAAATTAAGAGGAATTTGTTGTTTTTGAGTCGTTTTAGACATAAAAACTAAAAGAAAAGTCTGTAACAACAATTAAATGTCATTAGGAATGAGAAATTATAATCTAATATAAATTCTATGGATTGAATGAAAGAACAGAATTTTTTTTTTTTACTTACAAATCAACAACATATATATGATCAAATGCAGTTTTGTGTATTTTTTCACACAAACCTGTGATTCTGTGAAACATTTTGGACTCATTTTAGAAGATCTCTGAGCATTTCTGCTTCTTATCCAGACGTTTCTGCAGAAAAAGAACCTAAAACGTGTTCTCGTCAGTCGTTTTCTCCATTTTGCTGCAGATCCTGGAGATGATGAAGAGCAAACCCTGCAAGACTCCTCCTCCAAATCCAAACTCCTCGGCTTCCGACCGCATCGGCGTCAGACCCCCCCGCCCTCCTCTCAGGTGGATCCTCACCTGTGGGCTCTGCATCCTCATCTCATCTTTTCTACTGTTTTCAGGTGTATCGTTACTATGGAGATAGAACCGTCCGTGTTCCTTTGGACTTTTGTAGAGAACTACACAATCAGTGCAAACAATCTGGAAAATAAACTTTTTCCGTCGTGGACTCGACGCTTCTTTGATGTTTGTTTGGATTCTTCATTAAAATCACTAACGTTTCTCTGAACCGTGACCGAAAACATGACTACAATTCCCATAATGCACTGAGAGGACGTCAGATTCTTAGCTAACAAATCTAGCTAACCACTATTGTGAAACTTAAATGCATGAATCTCAAGCTGAATGAAACTAATGAACGTGTTAGGAATGTGGGCGTGGTTAAAGAAACATATGGAGACACAATATGATTTTTGAATAAGTTCAAAAATTACAAAATAAATACAATTTACACAACTTAAAATTAAAATTTGAAATTTAAAAAGATGAGAAAATGTCAAGTTTTTACCAGAAATTATTCACAATCTAAATTCAAAGCGGCTGATAAGAAACTAATTATCAATTAGTATTTAAACTAGGGATGTCCCGATCCGATCACGTGATCGGAAATCGTGGCTGATTACATGGTGGATGACTCGATCGGTATTGGAGTTTTTCCTCCGATCAGTATCGGATATTTTATGTATTCTTATTATAATCAGCGCTTTATATTATTAATATTATCATTCCAGATAAATACTCCTCTAGATGTCAGCATGTCATGAACAGATTACAAAATGTTGCCGCCGTAAAACCCGGCAGAATTCGGCAGCAGTTTAAACTGGATGCTAACATAAACAAGCTAGCGATGTGGTCACGGATTCAGACTTCCGGGATCAATAACGCTTTTAAAAGCGCTTTAAACTGAGAGCCAGTGTCTCTTTTAGTTTCTCTTAACGTAAAAAACACAAATAAAGGCATTTAAATGGAAGAGTTTTTGTTTCTTTTTAATGTTAAGCCCTTGGTGCTGCACAGCAGCTGCTAACTGTGCTAAGCTAAGTGCTAGCTCCATGATTTAACTCCTCAGGACCCGAGCTGTTCGTTGATATGCCCGTTTTATTTATCTGACAGAAATAAAAGTTAAAATTAAAATGACTACTTTGTTAATAAAACCAAAACTAATCACATAATCTAAAAACAACCCCCCCAAAATAAAATAAATAAACTAATAACTGAGCTATAGTCATCAACGATCATCAGGAAATTTATGCCAAAAAAAATCATCTTTCATTTTTAAGAATTTTAAATGAGGACAAGAATCACGTTTGATAAAAATGTTCAACAGCTCTAAAGATTTTAAAGCTAAAGTCACTAAACTTTATCATGTGACTAATTATCAATTATAACAAGAAAATAGTTACTTTTTTTCTAGTTCATATTTGCTCCATTTTCTTATTATATATTAAAGCTACTTCACAGAAGTTTTCTATTTAAGTCTTTAATGATAAAAGAAGGTTAATGAAATATAATTAAGGGACAAAACAAATGTTTTTAGGTTGTTTTAAATGTGTTATAAAAGTATCGAATCGGGACTCCACAAAATCGAATGACTCGGAATCGGATCAGACCCAAAAAAAACCTGATCGGGACATCCCAATTTATATTAATCTTTTCTTTCTTACTTACTGAAGTCTCACCTCAGATTTGTGTTTGAATGTGGTTTTGTGTGTTAGTAAAAAGCAATTTCTGAGTAATATTTAAATATTTGTGCGTGTTGTTACTTTCAGATTGTTGTCATTTTAGAAAGTTGTGTGAATTATATTTTTTTATGTTGGAACTTAATATATTGTATTAGATACAAATCAAGAACTACGTACGCACACATCGAGGGGAAGTCTATTTTCTCTCCATAAAATACCCTCCGTTCCTAAGGAAATCCAAAAATTTACTTTTGCTAATTTTCCTAAAAATGACATTGATCTGTTTGTCACCCCCAGATGAACCAAAAATAAAATGGTTGCTATGGAGATAAGCCAACAGAAAAGACGCTATTTTGAATAAACTGTTTTATGAATTTGTCACATGCCAGGGTGGGATAGTGGGGGAGGGGCGTGTAGCGGCCGCTCGGCCTGTGGGGGCGGGGGAGGGTACCATCTCAGGGTTGTACGACGTCCTCAGTGGGATCAACATCTTGAGGTGACTGGTCGGAAAAAAATAAAAGATTTTATTTCACATAAAATCTAAAAACTTTTGACTTTAAATGTTTCATTGAGTTTTTTCTGAGGCCTAAAAACTCCAAAGCACATCTTTCTTTACTTCTTCTGGTGACTTTCTTCTAAAACTGAACAAAGTTTTTCCCTGAAGTTTCTTGGTTTCAATTAAAAACTGATGAATTAACGTTTTCACAGAGTTTATTGTCACATCTTTACATTTACCAGTGAACTTGTTGCCCTAAACGAGACTCGAACATTAATCCTAAAAGTGCATCAGCCTCTTGAGCTGAAGACCTCTCGGGAGGAGGAACCCTGCGGTTCTCCTCTGTACCTCCTCCTCCTCCTCCTCCTCAGTCCGGGCTCTTGTTGGCGGCGGCGGCGGCGTCCTTGCTGGTGATGATCTTGTACACGCTCTCTCTGAAGCTGCTGTCGGAGGTCAGGCGGCGCGCCGTGGCCCGCAGCTCCTCCATGCTGCCGTCTTCAGAGCCGGGGACGGCGAAGGACTTGGACTGTTTCACTGGAACGATGAAGACGGACGAAGATGAAGATGAAGAGGATGAAGATGAAGAGGATGAAGATGAAGAGGATGAAGAATGAACTAACAAGATTAAACAAGATGAAACAAACTAACAATGAAACAGGAAAAGAGAAGATCTGAAGACCCTTAAAGACATTAAAGGTTGAGCCTTTGGGGCAGATGGTAGAGTGGTCAACATCTGACCAGAAGGTTGCATGTTCAATTCCCCACCATGCTCGCCCTTATGTGGACAAGTCCTTGACAAGACACTGAACCCCTTTTGACTCCAGATTATAGATCGACTCACTGAGGGTTTAATTAAGGTAGAAAAGCAGGTGAGTTCATTTGTACAGGTGAATGTTTGTGTCTGCAGGTGAGAGAGTGCGTATAAACAGGTGAGCATGTGCGCAAGTGAGAAGGTACGCATCCGCAGGTGAGCGAGTGCGCAGGTGAGAAAGTGCGCAGGTGAGAAAGTGCGCAGGTGAGCGAGTGCGCGGGTGAGAGTGCGCAGGTGAGAGAGTGCGCAAGTGAGCGAGTGCGCAGGTGAGCGAGTGCGCAGGTGAGCGAGTGCGCAGGGGAGAGTGCGCAGGTGAGAGAGTGCGCAAGTGAGCGAGTGCGCAGGTGAGCGAATGCGCAGGTGAGCGAGTGCGCAGGTGAGCGAATGCGCAGGGGAGAGAGTGCGCAGGTGAGTGAGTGCGCAGGTGAGAGAGTGCGGAGGTGAGCGAGTGCGCAGGTGAGCGAGTGCGCAGGTGAGCGAGTGCGCAGGGGAGAGTGCGCAGGTGAGAGAGTGCGCAAGTGAGCGAGTGCGCAGGTGAGCGAATGCGCAGGTGAGCGAGTGCGCAGGTGAGCGAATGCGCAGGGGAGAGAGTGCGCAGGTGAGTGAGTGCGCAGGTGAGAGAGTGCGCAGGTGAGAAAGTGCGCAGGTGAGCAAGTGCGCAGGTGAGCAAGTGCGCAGGTGAGCGAATGCGCAGGTGAGCGAATGCGCAGGTGAGAGAGTGCGGAGGTGAGCGAGTGCGCAGGTGAGCGAGTGCGGAGGTGAGCGAGTGCGCAGGTGAGCGAATGCGCAGGTGAGAGAGTGTGCAGGTGAGCGAGTGCGGAGGTGAGAGAGTGCGCAGGTGAGCGAGTGCGCAGGTGAGCGAGTGCGCAGGTGAGCGAGTGCGCAGGTGAGCGAATGCGCAGGTGAGCGAGTGCGGAGGTGAGAGAGAGCGTAGGTGAGAGAGTGCGCAGGTGAGCGAGTGCGCAGGTGAGCGAATGCGCAGGTGAGCGAATGCGCAGGTGAGAGAGTGCGCAGGTGAGAGAGTGCGCAGGTGAGCGAGTGCGGAGGTGAGCGAGTGCGCAGGTGAGCGAGTGCGCAGGTGAGAGAGTGCGGAGGTGAGAGAGTGCGCAGGTGAGAGAGTGCGCAGGTGAGCGAGTGCGCAGGTGAGCGAGTGCGCAGGTGAGCGAGTGCGGAGGTGAGAGAGTGCGGAGGTGAGAGAGTGCGGAGGTGAGAGAGTGCGGAGGTGAGAGAGTGCGGAGGTGAGAGAGTGTGCAGGTGAGAGAGTGCGCAGGTGAGCGAGTGCGCAGGTGAGCGAGTGCGCAGGTGAGCGAGTGCGGAGGTGAGAGAGTGTGCAGGTGAGCGAGTGCGCAGGTGAGCGAGTGCGCAGGTGAGCGAGTGCGGAGGTGAGAGAGTGCGGAGGTGAGAGAGTGTGCAGGTGAGCGAGTGCGCAGGTGAGCGAGTGCGGAGGTGAGAGAGTGCGGAGGTGAGAGAGTGCGGAGGTGAGAGAGTGCGGAGGTGAGAGAGTGCGGAGGTGAGAGAGTGTGCAGGTGAGCGAGTGCGCAGGTGAGCGAGTGCGGAGGTGAGAGAGTGCGGAGGTGAGAGAGTGCGGAGGTGAGCGAATGCGCAGGTGAGCGAATGCGCAGGTGAGCGAGTGCGCAGGTGAGCGAATGCGCAGGTGAGAGAGAGCGCAGGTGAGAGAGTGCGCAGGTGAGCGAGTGCGCAGGTGAGCGAGTGCGCAGGTGAGCGAATGCGCAGGTGAGCGAATGCGCAGGTGAACGAATGCGCAGGTGAGCGAGTGCGCAGGTGAGCGAATGCGGAGGTGAGCGAGTGCGCAGGTGAGCGAATGCGGAGGTGAGCGAGTGCGGAGGTGAGCGAGTGCGCAAGTGAGAAAGTGCGGAGGTGAGCGAGTGCGCAGGTGAGCGAGTGCGGAGGTGAGCGAGTGCGCAGGTGAGCGAGTGCGCAAGTGAGAAAGTGCGGAGGTGAGCGAGTGCGCAGGTGAGCGAGTGCGGAGGTGAGCGAGTGCGCAGGTGAGCGAGTGCGCAGGTGAGGGAGTGCGCAGGTGAGCATGTGCGCAAGTGAGAAAGTGCGCAGGTGAGAGAGTGCGCAGGTGAGCGAATGCGCAGGTGAGCGAGTGCGCAGGTGAGCGAGTGCGCAGGTGAGGGAGTGCGCAGGTGAGCATGTGCGCAAGTGAGAAAGTGCGCAGGTGGGAGAGTGCGCAGGTGAGAGAGTGCGCAGGTGAGCGAATGCGCAGGTGAGCGAATGCGCAGGTGAGCGAGTGCGCAGGTGAGGGAGTGTGCAGGTGAGCGAGTGCGCAAGTGAGAGAGTGCGCAGGTGAGAGAGTGCGGAGGTGAGCGAGTGCGCAGGTGAGCGAGTGCGCAGGTGAGCGAGTGCGCAGGTGAGCGAGTGCGCAGGTGAGCGAGTGCGCAGGTGAGCGAGTGCGCAGGTGAGGGAGTGCGCAGGTGAGCGAGTGCGCAGGTGAGCGAGTGCGCAGGTGAGCGAGTGCGCAGGTGAGCGAGTGCGCAGGTGAGAGAGTGCGCAGGTGAGAGAGTGCGCAGGTGAGAGAGTGCGCAGGTGAGGGAGTGCGCAGGTGAGAGAGTGCGCAGGTGAGAGAGTGCGCAGGTGAGAGAGTGCGCAGGTGAGAGAGTGTGCAGGTGAGAGAGTGCGCAGGTGAGAGAGTGTGCAGGTGAGAGAGTGCGCAGGTGAGAGAGTGCGCAGGTGAGAGAGTGCGCAGGTGAGCGAGTGCGCAGGTGAGCGAGTGCGCAGGTGAGCGAGTGCGCAGGTGAGCGAGTGCGCAGGTGAGAGAGTGCGCAGGTGAGCGAGTGCGCAGGTGAGCGAGTGCGCAGGTGAGAGAGTGCGCAGGTGAGCGAGTGCGCAGGTGAGCGAGTGCGCAGGTGAGCGAGTGCGCAGGTGAGAGAGTGCGCAGGTGAGGGAGTGCGCAGGTGAGAGAGTGCGCAGGTGAGCGAGTGCGGAGGTGAGAGAGTGCGCAGGTGAGCGAGTGCGCAGGTGAGCGAGTGCGCAGGTGAGGGAGTGCGCAGGTGAGCGAGTGCGCAGGTGAGAGAGTGCGCAGGTGAGAGAGTGCGCAGGTGAGAGAGTGCGCAGGTGAGCGAGTGCGCAGGTGAGCATGTGCGCAGGTGGGAGAGTGCGCAGATGAGACGTACACCAGTGGCGTCTGGACGCTCTCCTCTGGATCCTGCAGCTCTTGATCCGGCGCGCGGCGGCTTTATGAAGGTACACGGCGTTCTTCATGATGGCCGGCAGCTTGGCCTCGATCTCGGCCGCGCAGATGCATTCCTCGAAGAACTCTGCAGAAACACGAGCCTCAGTGAAAGCCGTCGGCCGGTCAGCTGACGCAGGGGGGCGGAGTCAGCTCACTCCTCAGCTGCGTCACGTCGCCCTTCATCTTCTCGTCCCGCTCTTTGCTCCTCTCCACACAGTTCAGGCCTTTCTCCAGGTCCTGCAGAGCCTCCTCCGCCTGCTTGAGTCGGCGCTCCAGCTCCACTCGAGACTCGATCTCCGCCTCAACAAAACCACATTCCGGATGTTCAAGTCATTCCAACTTCAATCGTTTCATGACATCGATCTAAACATTTGTCCTGTAGTTTATTATTTGATGGTTCGATAATCAGACTAAACTCAGACAGTGAAGTCTGCACCTCAAAAAGCAGCAGCTCAGTTTGTTTTTAGCCGAGTCAGTGCAGGTCGAAAGTGCCAAGTCATGCCGAGTCATGCCGAGTCATGCCGTGCTACCTTGAGCTCGGCCTCCGTCTGCAGTTTGTCCACAGAGAGCTGAGACAGCGACTGCTGCAGAACCCGGGCCTGGCTGGAGTAGTACTCCCGCTCCTGCTGCAGAACCTCGGCCCGCTGCTCGTTGTCCAGGAGCCTGAAGGAGAGCGGCGCAGGTTCAAGACCGCAAAGACGCTGCACCAGCGTCCCGTCCCGGTGTTATATAAACCCGCCCTCACTAAGAAAAAACTGTTTTTACATTTAATATTTAAAGTTTTCCAGAATTCAACATTTACATACATCAGAGGTTCTTAACCTTTTGATTCAGATGTTAACACATTAATGTAAACTGAATATAAAGGAATAACAGAGAAGAGAGAGGTTTGATCCTGCTGGATTCAGGTCTGCTCGGCTGGAATCTGCTCTCAGGCGGGGGCGTGTCTGTCTGCTCTGATGCTCGCCTCTCATAACGGCGGTGGGCGGGGCTTCGGCGGAGAAATGCTGAGTTTCTGTGATTTTTCTTTTTTTTACAACACCAGTGGTTGTTGTCATCAACTCGTGTCGGTCCTAAAATAAAATTATTCTGTTTCCTCCGTGTGGGATTTTTAATCGTGTTTGAAACGGCAGCAGAGCGAGACGTGGTGCGACATGGCGCTCGCAGCCCCCGGCACCCCGACCGCCCCCCTCCCCCGCTACAGCAGCTTGATCAGGACCAAACGAAGACGTCAAACTTATAACAGCAGCCAAACTGGCATTAAAAGACCTTAGAAAATTAAAAAATAAACAACTGCCACCAAGTGGTAGAAAGCTGCATTCAAGCCCACTAGGGGGCGCTCACGGACCGAGATCGGGCCCCGTGGTTTATAATCACTATAGATGACTATAATAATAATAATATATAAATTATTTTTTTATTTGGCTTTAAAGAATTATTTTATAAGATATGCTGGATATTGTTTATTTTTCCATAAAAGTTGTCAATCGACTAAATCGACTTTTTCCAAATAACTATTTTACAAAATAGATTTTAAAACTAAAAAATGTCCTTTTTTGTTCTTTTTTTCAAACACAAAGCGTATCTAGGATTATTTTTTAGGCATTTCATTTTTTTTTCAGTCAAAAACTGAAAGTTTCTGCTTTTTTCCTAAATTCTAGAAGAGTAGAATTAAATATAAAGATTTATGATTTGATATTTTAAGTTAGAATTTGAAAAAAATCTAAATATAATTTTATAATTCTGGAGAAGATTTTTTAATTTCTCAAAGTGATAATTCTACAAAATGAGATCAATTTTACATTAAAGTGTAGCTACTTTATAAAAGGCTTAATTGTACTTTCAGGTTTTTATTTTCTAGATTTGAAAAACACTTTTTTCTTTTTTTTAATGAATTGAGATAATTCTGGATCTTAAGATCTTTAGATTAGAAACAGTTTAGATTTTGAACAAATATGAATTAAAAAAACAATCTGTTATGATGCTTAACAGGAAGTTTCCTGAGGGGAAGTTTGAACCCAAAACTTTGACATGCTGGTTGTTCTCATTAAATCAGGGGTCCCTAAACGACGGAAAACTAAGGAGGCTACGGTTACGGTCCGAGGGCCACTTGCATACGCTAATCAGGGGTCCCCAACCCTCGGGTCGCGGACAGTAACCCTAACCTTTTACCAGTTTGTGTCCTGAGGAATGGGGACCCGACAGTTAGCAGGTAAAAAAACAACAACAAATTGGGGGCACCCAGAACATCAAATAGTGGCGCAGAGGGGCCCCCAACCGTACGCCCACTTATGACGAGTCAAGAGTGAATCAGGAGCCGACGGTAGAAAATGCAGTTTGGAAAAGATCTCATTTGTCCACAGACTTCTTCTGATGCATCCGCTTGAAGACAAAAAGTAGTGATGTCATGCGATTAATAGTTGTGCGATTAATTAATCGTGACCTGTGATTAATCTAATCGATCGATTTAAATTGCAATTATTTTTAACCCCAAAAATTGCTGTTAATAACCTCATTTTTTAGATATTTTAATTCAAATTCATGACACGTCGCAGTAAAAGATTAATATAAAACTAATAAGATGGCTTTATTAATGTTTTATTATTATTATAAAATACTTCCAAGCTTTACTTTGACACAACCAAATGTTTTCAATCTTGAACAAATAATAACATAAAAAAAACCATCAGGTCCAGAAATGCTTTAATTTATCACATCAACAAACTGTAGAAACAATTTTCTGATTAATCCAAAGAATATTGAACACAAACTTGTTATTCAATCCATAATTCAAATGTTGATATACTTAATTTCACAGATTTTTATTGTTTTCCTTGAACCTGTTTGGTGAATTTGATCATTTTAAAGACTGAGATGAAGCAGAAAAGAAATAAAGAATCTAAAAAGGAAGAAATGAAACACAGTGGAGGAATTCAACTCTTAAGACTTTTGGTTTTTTCTTTTTAAATAAACTTTTGCTTCATTATTTGGACAAAAACACACTAAGAGGTGAAGTTTCGATCTTTTTTTAAACTTCTCATGACAAAGGAGCGAGAGCGGAGCGCGGTTCGTGAGGCCGTTACCACGACAACGTGTAATGTTAACTTAAAAAAAATTATTAATGTATCTAATATTTGTCTTTAATTCACCATGTATGAACGGAGCAATAACACAGAAGAAACCGTTTGACAGGAAAATGAGATTAACGTGATTTAAAGAAATATTAATGCACTAAAACGATTAATTAATCGCGATCAATGTGAGGAAGTGAGGGGCTGTGAACAGGTGGATGATGGGAAGTCAGAGGCGACTCGGGGTGACTTTGGGCTGAGCTCTGCCGAAACTGCGCTGTAAACGCTGTATGCTTTAAAATATTATGGCTAAAAACTAGGGCTGCCACAAACGATTATTTTAATAGTCGACTAATCACCGATTATTTTTCCGATTAGTCGACTAATCGGGTCATGCACAAACTGGATGTAAAACACACATCTTAACCATTATTAGCTTTAAACAAACTAAAAACTAAATATATCCACACAAGCATTATCTGTGAAAATGCTTGTGTGAATGCTGTAAGCTGAATTTTGAAGCTGAAGCGAGTGACGACAGCGAAGATGCTGAAATTGATAGCTAAAAACACTAAAGCTGATAGCCACTAAAATATTAGCTAAATGCCAAATTAGCCTAAAAAATAATTAAAAGCCTCAGCTGGCCAAAACTGCTAGCATGTAGCTGACATGTTAACTTAACTCCAAAATAGCCTTAAAAACGGAAAGAAATCCTAAATTTTTCCAAAAATAGCTAGCATGTAGCTTAAATATTAGCTAAATTCCCAAAAACACCCTAAAAAACTTTTTTTAAAAAGCTAAAGTTAGCAAAAACAGCTAGCATCTAGCTGAAATATTAGCTAAACAACAAGTTAGCCTAAAAACCGAAAAAAGCCTAAATTAACCAGAATAGCTAGCTTGTAGCTGCAATATTAGCTAAACTCCAAATTAGCCTAAAAAATAATTTAAAAGCCTCAGCTAGCCAAAACTGCTAGCATGTAGCTGACATATGAACTTAACTAAAAACTGAAAAAAATCCTAAATTTTCCAAAATAGCTAGCATGTAGCTTAAATATTAGCTAATCTCCAAAACACCCTAAAAAATAATAATAAAAAAAGCTTAAGTTAGTCAAAACCGCTAACATCTAGCTGAAATAATAGCTGAACACCAAGTTAGCCTAAAAAAACTGAAAAAAGCCCAAATGAACCAGAATAGCTAGCTTGTAGCTGAAATATTAGCTAAATTCCAAAGTGACCTAAAAAATAATTAAAAGCCTCAGCTAGCCAAAACTGCTAGTATGTAGCTGACATATGAACTTAACTCAAAAATAGCCTTAAAAAACTGAAAAAAAATCCTTAATTTTCCAAAATAGCTAGCATGTAGCTTAAATATGAGCTAAATTCCAAAACACCCAAAAAAACTTTTTTTAAAAAAGCTTAACTTAGCCAAAACAGCTAGCATCTAGCTGAAATATTAGCTAAACACCAAGTTAGCCAAAAAAAACTGAAAAAAGCCTAAATTAACCAGAATAGCTAGCTTGTAGCTGGAATATTAGCTAAACTCCAAAATAGCTTAAACAAACCTTGATAAATGCCAAAATAGTCTAAAAAGCTAGCATATTTTTATAACTTTCAACTTTACGACACTCTAACTCCATATATTATAAAGTAACGACTAATCGACTATTAAATTAGTTGTCGACTATTTTAATAGTCGATTAGTCATCGATTAGTCGACTAATCGTTGCAGCCCTACTAAAAACTGAATCTTTGTGATTAAAATTCCACCAGAAACGCTTTGAAAACGATCAGAAGAGGAAAAGTTGTAGATCCAGAGCAGATAGAAAAACACAGCTTCTACAGTCGGAGACGGCTCCTCCCACTTCCTATCAACTTTCTCACTTTTGGTTTTTAAGTTTGTTGATATTTTAACACTAGAAACCGTCAGCATTGATCTGACATGTGAGGAGGAGGAGGAGGAGGAGGAGGCGGCTCCTCTCATGCATTAGATGTGTTTCCAGTGCTTTAACAGTCGATACCAGCAGCCCGTAATACACCGCCATCCCATAATGAGCTGCTGGATCAATACACATTAGAAGTTCACTCACTTCTCGTCGGCCTGCTCCTTCTCCTTCAGGAGGATCCTCATCTGCTCCTCAATGTGGCGCAGCTCCTGCAGGAGGCCCCGCTCCCCACCTCCCTGCTCCTCCTGAGCTGCTGGAGCCTCCTCCTCCTCCTCTTTCTCCTCCTCCTCCTCCTGGTTCTTCTCCGCCAGCTGCTCCAGCCGGCGCCGCTTCTCCTGGGACAGATCCTGCCGTGGAAACGCAGCAGAGACGCTTTAACTCCATCGATCGTTCACGTTCAGCTGCTGAGAGTTTAACCGGAGAAGATTCACCAGCAGGACCTCCATTCAACTCATGAGGACAAAACCCCTCTCAGGACTGAAGTAGGGCTGCCACGATTAGTCGACTAATCCATGACTAATCGACTATTAAAATAGTCGACAACTAATTTAATAGTCGATTAGTCGTTACTTTATAATATATGGAGTCAGACTGTAGTAAAGTTGAAAGTTATAATGACATTCTGCTAGCTTTTTAGACTATTTTGGCATTTATTAAGGTTTTCAGGCTATTTTGGAGTTTAGCTAATATTTTAGCTTCATGCTAGCTATTTTGGCTAATTTAGGCTTTTTCAGTTTTTTAGGCTGATTTGGAATTAAGATAATATTTCAGATACATATTAGCTCTTTGGCTAATTTAGGATTTTTTCCGTTTTGTAGGCAAATTTGGAGTTTAGCTAATGTTTCATTTACATGTTAGCTAGCTAATTCTAAATGTTTACAGTTTTTTTAGGCTAATTTTGAGTTTAGCTAATATTTCAGATACATGTAGCTATTTGGCTAATTTGGAATTTTAAAGTTTTTTAGACTAATTTGGAGTTTAGCTAATATTTCAGCTACATTAGCTTGCTAATTGTAAATGTTTACAGTTTTTTAGGCTAATTTGGAGTTTAGCTAATATTTCACTATTTCAGCTAATTTGGTTTTTTTTTACAGTTTTTAGAGCTAATTTGGAGTTTAGCTAATATTTCAGATACATGTTAGCTATTTTGGCTAATTTGGAATTTTTAAAGTTTTTTAGACTAATTTGGAGTTTAGCTAATATTTCAGCTACATGTTAGCTTGCTAATTGTAAATGTTTACAGTTTTTTAGGCTATTTGGAGTTTAGCTAATATTTCAGCTACATGTTAGCTTGCTAATTGTAAATGTTTACAGTTTTTTAGGCTAATTTGGAGTTTAGCTAATATTTCAGCTATATGCTAGCAATTTTAGCTTATTTAGGATTTTTTTGTTTTAAAGCTAATCATATTTCAGATTTTCTTTACATCCACTTTGTCCATGATCCGATTAGTTGACTAATCGGAAAAATTAATCGATGATTAGTCGACTATTAAAATAATCGTTTGTGGCAGCCCTAGTCTGAAGCACGGCAGAAGGAGCATCATGGTTTTAGGTTTTCTGGTTAAATCAGATCTCGTTTGAATGTTATTGAAGCTGTTAGTAAAATAATCAGTAAAGAGAGTTTTTTTTTTTTAAACGTCAAATCTCATAAAATCTTAAAGCGTTCTCGATTTCCCAGCAAGCCCTGGGCTGCACGGCGCCCTCTGTGAGAAATGAATGTGGCGCCCCCTACAGGCTCTTGGAGTCAGATTTCCAGCTTGAGCTCACTCTTGCCTGACTTCGCCACCGATCAGCTAATATTCATAGGAAAGTAGGAGGGATTTCAACTGTTAAACGTTAAAAACAAACAATAAACTGACAGTTAAATACGTTTTAAATATATTTTTATATTATTAGTTATTTTATTTATTTTTTTTAAATAATACTTTTTTTTTTTACATGAACATGAGTGATAAGTAAAAAAAAAAAAAAAAATACACAATCATTTGCGATCGTGCCCCCTCCAGCAGATACACCCTAGGCGGCCGCCTGTTGCCTATGCCCAGAACCGGCCCTGTCGATTCCCCAAACAACACGTTTACATGGATGAGGAGGAAACCTTCGAACACGGAATAAATTGAGCACGGAAATTTAAATCTACTTTGAAAATGGTTTAATCAATGACTACAAATCGATCAATAAAAACTGCTCATCCTCGAGGTACGTGTTTGGAATTGTACATTTGTATTTTTTCTTTCTCAATGCTCTCCTTTGTTTACTAAATCTGCAGAATATTTTATTTTTTTTTCTTTCTTACTGATTGATTTTTTTTTAAAGGAACAGACGACAGAGGTTTTTCTTCTTTCTGCTCCATTTACATTTTTTTTTCATGTTTGATTTTCAGTTTTATTGAATAAAATTGTAGAATAATTGTGAATTTGTCTGAATATGGAGCTCCAGAGATAAAACGTTATCAGTAATGTTTAAAGAAGTGACGACACAGAACCTTCTAATGTTCTCTTTAGACGAGTCCTCTGTTCTAAACCGCTGCAGACGGATGAATGAATGAACTGTTGGAGTCGACAGAACACATGCCAATGACACCTAATGCGAAGGGGCGGGGCTTTGGGGATTGTGGTTTTTGGTGGATTAAAGACATTTTGGCTGGACAATTTTTTTTTCTTTTTTTTTTCCCAGAAGGATAATGCAGATAAAACTGAATTTCAGATATTTATAGAAGCTTCAGATGAATGGACTTAAGTTGATGTTTTAACTGTCATAATAAGTCTTTGAAGGTTTTAACCACAACCCCATAACCTAAACGTCTTAAAAAAAACATTTTTCATGTTGATCTGAAGCCTCTGTTTCCAAAATCTCCTCTGAGGGGGCGTGGCTTCTGGAGCTGAGCAGAGTAGCTCCGCCCCGGATCCCAATCCAAACTCTTATTATTTTACTTATTTCTTATTACATTTGTTCTCTTTCATTTGGAAAAATTACACACGTACATGTCAAAAACTGAAAAAAAAGTAGAAAAATATGATTTTTCTAAGGGGTACTTTAAAGAAACGATTTAGTTTCAAACTGTTGTAACTTTAAATTTTTCGTGTGTAAATTGTATTTTGCATTTTTTGGAATTTCATATTTTTTGTACTTAAGCACAGAATATATTCTATGAGTAACAAATGAAGAATTCCGCACACATAAATCGGGCTGAGACCATTTTCTCTCCATACAGGATAACCCGACCACCCACAGCACCTGTACAGGTGAACTGAGACTTTGGAAGAATTCCCACAATTCTTCTGCCCCTTTTCGTATATTTTCCAGCATGTAAAACTCAATCACAAACATCAAAACGTTCCGCTTGTTCAGAACTTTACTGCTTATATTTTTGGTATTTATAAACTTGATAGTTTTTGAGATATTTAGCTAAATATTCCTCATAGGAAACGGATGAGAAAGTCTTCAAATTTTATGTAGATTAACGACAAGCCTTTAAATATTTTCATGGGCGATGTTATGAATTATTTACAGTATTTTTTTTAAAATTGAGTTTACCTAATATTTTAACGAGCTAGCTTTTTTGGGTAATTTGTCTTCTACTAAGGTTTTTTGGGCTAATTTAGAGTTTAGCTAATATTTTAGCAACATGCTAACGTTTTTGGCTAATTTGTTATCTACTGAGGTTTTTAAAGGCCAATTTAGAGTTAAGATAATATTTTAGCAACATGCTAACGTTTTTGGCTAATTTGTTATCTCCTGAGGTTTTTATAGGCCAATTTAGAGATTAGCTAATATTTTAGCAAGCTAGTTTTTGGGAGTAATTTGTCTTCTACTAAGGTTTTTTGGGATAATTTAGAGTTTAGCTAATATTTTAGCAACATGCTAACGTTTTTGGCTAATTTTTTTTTTATCTCTTGAGGTTTTTATAGGCCAATTTAGAATTTAGCTAATATTTTAGCAACATGCTAACGTTTTTGGCTAATTTGTTATCTCTTGAGGTTTTTATAGGCCAATTTAGAAATTAGCTAATATTTTAGCAAGCTAGTTTTTGGGGGTCATTTGTCTTCTACTAAGGTTTTTGGGGCTAATTTAGAGTTTAGCTAATATTTTAGCAACATGCTAACGTTTTTGGCTAATTTTTTTTTATCTCTTGAGGTTTTTATAGGCCAATTTAGAATTTAGCTAATATTTTAGCAACATGCTAACGTTTTTGGCTAATTTGTTATCTCTTGAGGTTTTTATAGGCCAATTTAGAATTTAGCTAATATTTTAGCAACATGCTAACGTATTTGGCCAATTTCTCATCTGCTGGGGTTTTTAGGCTAATTTGGAGTTTAGCTCAAAATTTAGCAATATGCTAACGTTTTTGGCTAATTTCTTATCTACTGATGTTTTACTAGGCCATTTTAGAGTATAGCCAATATTTTGGCAACATGCTAGCATTATTGACTAATTAGTTTATTGAGGAATTTCAGGCTATTATGGAGTTTAGCTAATATTTAAACAAGAGGCTAGCTTTTTTTTTTTTTTTTTTGCTAATTTGACTTCTACTCAGGTTTTTTTTTTTTTGGCTAATGTTGAGTTTAGCCTGTATTTAACCACAAGCTAGCTTTTTAGGCTAATTTGGAGGTCATATTTAAGCTACATCCTAAATATTTTTGCAAAATTGGCATGTATTAAGGATTCTTAAGCAATTTTACTACAAATTTTTCAGAAATTGAGGTCAACTTCAGCACTCTTTCCTAGTTGTTTCGCAAAATTTCCAGTCTTATAACAAATTTAACATTTTGCCAAAAGCTTTTCCATTTTGATCAATAATATCAGTAAAAACATTCACACTAGCATTATCCCGCCCGGTAATGAAAACGTCATCGTTATCTGTAGTTTTACATCTAAGGACAACAAAGTGTGTCTTTTTAATATATTTTTCTGTTAATTGTAGGTTGTAGTTGTGACATTTATTACAAATGTCACAACAATCTGGTGTGTAGCGTCCCTCCCTTCCTGTCGCTGCTATAGCTTATATATATTTAAATGTTACATATATATAAAAAACGTTTGTAACTGGCAGGTTTTGTTTTTTTTTCCAGACTAAACGTTTCCGTTTTCGACGTCGTACCTCGATGGATTTCTGCAGCGACACCGTTAAGCTGCTCAGCTCCTCCTTTTCCCGCTCCACCACCTTCAGGGACTGCGCCGTGCCGTCCAGGTCCCTGCGGGCGCACACGTCAAACGTGAAGAACCGCCGCCATCCAGCGCGCCTGAACCGCCTGAGCACTCACAGTTTGATCTGCTCCTGCTCCGCCTTCAGCTCCAGCACCACCTCCTCAAACTTCATCTTCTCCTCCTCCAGGACCTGGTTGAGACGCTCCAGCTCCTGCAGACACAAACTCGACCTCTGATGACCTTCTGTTTCCGCTCAATCGGCTCCACTCCGAACCGGCGCTCACCTCTCGCTGTGCTCTCTGGTGGCTGAGCTCCTCCGTCTCCTCCATCAGTTTATCTGAAGGAAAACAACCACAGCTGACTCCTCCCGCACCTCCTCATCCAGGAGACCTCCTCCAGCTTACCCAGGTACTCCTGCTTCTCCTTGGCCAGCTGGAGGCCCTGCGCCTCCAGACTCTCGATCATGGCCTCCCCGAGCTGGGCGTTCTTCCAGGTTCTGTCAGGATGAAGAGCATCAGGAGGTCACTGGTGAATTCTGGCTGGAAGCGCATCCCGAATCCCGCTTCCTTACACTTTTCCCGACTCCTGGAGCATCTCCATCCACTGGAGCCGCTCGGCCTCGGACTCAGCGGCCAGGACGACGGTTCCCTGCAGACACAGAAACATGAAGCTCCAATTCACAGTATGTTAAAGATTTTGCGTTTAAGCCTCAAAAGTAACCAAATTACAAAACAAAACCTGAATGAATTAATCTTTTGATCAGAGGGACGAAAACTTCCTCATTTCCTCCAATGAACTCGTCCTAAAACGCCGTGATCTCACCGTGAAATCCTCCAGGTTGATGACGATGGCGAAGGGCATGCCCATGTCTTCGTTTGTAGACACCACGCATCCCCCCAGAGGAATGACCCCCTGAGACACACAGACACACCTCATGTTCTTCTAAACGAGTCGTGTCAAACTCAATCGCATAAAACACACCTTAGATCACGGGCCGAGCAGGATGAACATTTATTAAACACTCTAAAACTAAATTCTTAAAACTTTTAAACCGTAACTTTTTAGCATAATTATGAACTAGATATATAGCATTACCTGTGATAATGCTAGTGTGAATGCTGGAAGATGAATGTGGACGCAGAAGATGCTGAAATTGATAACTAAAAACGCTGAAGCTGATAGCCAGCTAAAATATTGGCTAAATGCCAAATTAAACTATAAAACTAATTTAAATTAGCAAAAACAGCTAGCATGTAGCTGAAATATTAGCTGCTAGCATGTAGCTTTAATATTAGCTAAACTCTGAAACAGTTAAAAAAACAAAACTAAAACAGCCAAAACAGCTAGTATGTGGCTGAAATATTAGCTCCTAGAATGTAGTTTAACCCTTTCGCTTTTTTACATAAAAGTGGGGTCATCTGGACCCCATAAGAGGGCACATGGGTTAAATATCAGCTAAACTCCGAAACAGCCTAAAAAACAAAAAAAAAAAACAACTAGCCAAACAGCTAGCATGTAGCTGAAATATTAGCTGCTAGCATCTGACTTAAACATTAGCTAAACTCCGAAACAAAAATTAAAAAAATTAATTAACCAAAACTGCTAGCATTTAGCTTAAATATTAGCTGCTAGCATGTAGGAGAAATATTAACTGCTAGCATGTAGCTTCAATATTAGCTAAACTCCAAAACAGCCTAAAAAAAAAACCAATTAGCCGAAACAGCTAGCATATAGCTGAAATATTAGCTGCTAGCATGTAGCTTTAATATTAGCTGCTAGCATGTAGCTGAAATATTTGCTGGTAACGTGTAACTTTAATATTAGCTAAACTATAATATTAGCTAAAAAAAACAAAACAAAACAAACCTAAATTAGCCAAAACAGCTAGCATGTAGCTTTAATATTAGCTAAACTCCGAAACAGTTAAAAAAACAAAACTAAAAAGAAAATTAGCCAAAACAGCTAGTATGTGGCTGAAATATTAGCTCCTAGAATGTAGTTTAACCCTTCCGCCCTCCTACGCTTGTTTACATAAAAGTGGGGTCATCTGGACCCCATAAGAGGGCACATGGGTTAAATATCAGCTAAACTCCGAAACGGCCTAAAAAACAAAAAAAAAAAAAAAATTAGCCAAACAGCTAGCATGTAGCTGAAATATTAGCTGCTAGCATCTGACTTAAACATTAGCTAAACTCCGAAACAAAAATAAAAATAATTAATTAATTAACCAAAACTGCTAGCATTTAGCTTAAATATTAGCTGCTAGCATGTAGGAGAAATATTAACTGCTAGCATGTAGCTGAAATATTTGCTGGTAACGTGTAACTTTAATATTAGCTAAACTATAATATTAGCTAAAAAAAACAAAACAAAAGAAACCTAAATTAGCCAAAACAGCTAGCATGTAGCTTTAATATTAGCTAAACTCCGAAACAGTTAAAAAAAACAAAACTAAAAACAAAATTAGCCAAAACAGCTAGCATGTGGCTGAAATATTAGCTCCTAGAATGTAGTTTAACCCTTTCGCTCTCCTACGCTTGTTTACATAAAAGTGGGGTCATCTGGACCCCATAAGAGGGCACATGGGTTAAATATCAGCTAAACTCCAAAACAGCCTAAAAAACAAAAAAGAACAATTAGCCAAAACAGCTAGCATGTAGCTGAAATATTAGCTGCTAGCATGTAGCTTTAATATTAGCTGCTAGCATCTGACTTAAACATTAGCTACAACTCCGAAACAAAAACAAAAAAAATTAATTAATTAACCAAAACTGCTAGCATTTAGCTTAAATATTAGCTGCTAGCATGTAGGAGAAATATTAGCTGCTAGCATGTAGCTGAAATATTTGCTGGTAACGTGTAACTTAATATTAGCTAAACTATAATATTAGCTAAAAAAACAAAAACAAAAGAAACCTAAATTAGCCAAAACAGCTAGCATGTAGCTTTAATATTAGCTAAACTCCGAAACAGTTAAAAAAAAACAAAACTAAAAACAAAATTAGCCAAAACAGCTAGCATGTGGCTGAAATATTAGCTCCTAGAATGTAGTTTAACCCTTTCGCTCTCCTACGCTTGTTTACATAAAAGTGGGGTCATCTGGACCCCATAAGAGGGCACATGGGTTAAATATCAGCTAAACTCCAAAACAGCCTAAAAAACAAAAAAGAACAATTAGCCAAAACAGCTAGCATGTAGCTGAAATATTAGCTGCTAGCATGTAGCTTTAATATTAGCTGCTAGCATCTGACTTAAACATTAGCTACAACTCCGAAAACAAACAAAAAAATTAATTAATTAACCAAAACTGCTAGCATTTAGCTTAAATATTAGCTGCTAGCATGTAGGAGAAATATTAGCTGCTAGCATGTAGCTGAAATATTTGCTGGTAACGTGTAACTTTAATATTAGCTAAACTATAATATTAGCTAAAAAAAACAAAACAAAAGAAACCTAAATTAGCCAAAACAGCTAGCATGTAGCTTTAATATTAGCTAAACTCCGAAACAGTTAAAAAAAACAAAACTAAAAACAAAATTAGCCAAAACAGCTAGCATGTGGCTGAAATATTAGCTCCTAGAATGTAGTTTAACCCTTTCGCTCTCCTACGCTTGTTTACATAAAAGTGGGGTCATCTGGACCCCATAAGAGGGCACATGGGTTAAATATCAGCTAAACTCTGAAACAGCCTAAAAAACAAAAAAGAACAATTAGCCAAAACAGCTAGCATGTAGCTGAAATATTAGCTGCTAGCATGTAGCTTTAATATTAGCTGCTAGCATGTAGCTTAAATATTTGCTGCTAGCATCTAACTTAAACATTAGCTAAACTCTGAAACAGCCTAAAAAATTAAATAATTAATTAATTAACCAAAACTGCTAGCATTTAGCTTAAATATTAGCTGCTAGCATATAGGAGAAATATTAGCTGCTAGCATGTAGCTTCAATATTAGCTAAACTCCGAAACAGCCTAAAAAAAAACAATTAGCCGAAACAGCTAGCATGTAGCTGAAATATTAGTTAAACTCTGAAACCGACTAAAAACATCGTAGTAAATGCTAAAATAGTCCAAAAAGCTATCAGAATGCCAATTTTTTAAAATTGTAATTCTTTACATAATTATGAATAATAAAAAAAAGGCAGGAATATTATTCCAGAATAAATCAACTTAAACCTTAAATAACTTTCAATATTTTACTGTCTATAAAAGTATATTTTGTCAAAATGATTCAAGTTTAAATGAGCGAAAGATAACATTAATAAAAAAATAAAATAAAATGATCTAGAGGGCCGGATCCGGCCCCCGGGCCTCGACTTTGACACGTGTTCTAATAAACCTTGACTGGTTTTGGTTTCACAGCATGAAGTTCTAACAGAAGGACGGCTGCTCCTCACCTTCGGGTGGATGTTGAAGAATCTGTTGCTTTCAAAGCTCTTCTTCTCGTTTTCTCCATAGTAGAGCAAGAAGCTGTCTTTGATGATGAAGAACCTTCGGAGCGAGGAAGACAACGACAGCTGCAGTGAGCGACGCTTGAGGACAGAAATCAAATCGTCCTGCAGACGTTCACATGTTTAGATGCTTTAAATCTCCATTTTCAGGATTCAGATGCTGAGTTCCAGAAGCAGCCAGTAGGGGGCAGCGGTGTGCAAAGACTTTATGGGCTGCTACAAACTTAGACCAAGAAAAAGAAGTCAAATTATAACAATAATAACAATATGTTGAGGTTTTTTCACTCGTTTTCTTTGCCACCGTTAAATAAAAAAGAATGGAAATGAACAGAAATAAATAGAATAGAAATAAATAGAACAGAAACGAATAGAAATAAATATATAATAAAATAGAACAGAAACAAATAGAAATAGATAGAGTAGAATAGAATTAAACAGAAACAACTACAATAAAATAGAAACAAATAGAACAGAAACAAATAAAATAGAAATAAAAAAACAGAAACGAACAGAAACGAACAGAAACGAATAGAATAGAATAGAATAGAATAGAATAGAATAGAATAGAATAGAATAGAATAGAATAGAATAGAATAGAATAGAATAGAATACCTGAAATAAATTCCAAAGGTTGTCAGATGCTCATAATCACTTTGGTATGAATAAATAAATAAAACCATAAAAACAATTAACATCTATTAATGTAAAATAGTTGAAAGTGTTAAATAAAAATAAAATAAATCAATAGAATCTTCAGAAATCCAAACCTAATATAATAAAATCCACAAAACGTTCAAACATTAAAATTCAATCCAATAAGTAAAAATGAATTTCAGCTTTAATACATTTCAGCTTCTGCAAATCTCTTTTTTTAAACATTTTTGTTCTTAAGTTCTGTCAATTAAAAACTCTTGAATGACTAAATAGTTATCAGCAAAATCAATATAAATGTGTCTATTGTTGTGTTTATCTTTTTTAAAATAAATGAACCATTTTAAGTTTCATTTCTGAGTTTAATTATAACTCAAGAAATCGCACTAGGATTTTATTTTAGTTTATAGAAACACAAACGTCTCTTTAAAACACATTAAATTCCGTTAAATGACAGAGGTTTTCATTCCAAACTTTCTTCTCCATCAGAATTAAACAGTTTTTGCTTCTCTGAGCAAAATTTCAACAGAAATTAATTTGAATTTATTCCATCTTGAACCAAAATTATTTCTTGTTTTACAGTTTCTACAAAAACTGAAGAACATTTTTGAAAATGCTGCAGCAGGAGAAGTAAAGGAGACGAGATTTACTGCTTTATTCTCATTAAAATGTGTTTCATCGCTTTAAAAATAAATCCAAAACAATTAAAAGTTTTGAATCATTAAATGATTTCTTCTGTATTTTTCTATTTTGTTCAACTTTAAAGTATTTCTTCTAACTTTTCTTTCTTTGAAACAACAGATCAGAGAGGTCAGAGGTCACCGCCCCCCTCCTCCTCACCTGCGGGACCACTTGGCCGACGGGCGTCCGAAGGGCCTCTTCCACAGGACGCCGTGCAGCTGCACCTTGGTGCTGATGTCCAGAACCTCGGAGTCCGACTGCTCCATGGACGACCAGGGCGACAGCAGAGAGTTTCTGGATGAAGAGGAGAACATCCCGCTGGGTTCCCGCGCTCGGCGCGCTCAATAAAAAAAAAAAAAGGCTCCAGCAACGCCTCGCAACGCACCCCGGGGGGGCAGCAGGCAGCGTCCGCCGCAGCGACAGCAGCAAACAAATCCCAATAAGTCAGCAGGGTGGAATGATGCGGCTGCCAATATCAGCTGGAGGCAGACCGCGGGGCAACAGGGAGGGAGGGAGGGAGGGAGGGGGCGAGCGAGGCCGGTCGATACGCTGCAGCCGCTGAAAGATTACGGCAGCTCGGGGGCCGTGGAGCCCCCGCGCCCGGACCCGGCAGATGCCTGGCTGCATGACTTTCGAGGGCTGACACGCAGCTTTACTGTCACGGGGATCAGATTAATTTGCAGCATGTGTCGGCGCAGAGCGGCGGCAGATTACGCCGACGGCTCAGAAACCAACATCAGGGATTTTCACTTTTCTGATTCAGATCAAATCGCTCGACTGATGCTGGGAGGATCCTTCGGAATCCTGGAGGGTTTTCCCACACGTTTGTCCTCGAAACTGAACTTTCTCCTGAGAAATCCTGGATGAAGATCGTTTTCTGAAGCTGCAAGAATTTAGAAAGAAAATCCTGAAAATGATCTGCAGGAACAAACGCGCATCTACAGAAACTTTATGATCCTGTTTATCTGATGTTTCAACGTCGCATGAAGACAAAACAACTGCAGGAAAATCTAGAAATGATCTCCAGATCTCTCCTGGATCCTCTTGATCAGCCAGCAAAACCAAGTCGTCTGTAAAAGGTTTAGAAGTGACCTGACGACTGGTGACTCCAGAGAGAACGAGCTCAGTAAAGCAGAGCTCGCTAACATGCTACGGTGAACCTTGCTACAGTAGAGTACTTGACTAGGACTCGACTTGGACTTACCTGCTGTGGACTCCGGATTCGACATGGACTTGTCTGCTGCTGACTCGAGACTTGCCTTAGATCGGCCTGCTATTGACTCAGGACTCCACCGGACTTGTCTGCTATTGACTTAGGACTCGACTTTGAACTGCATGCTGCTGACTCTGGACTCGACTCAGACTTGCATACTGTGGACTTGGGACTCCACATGGACATGCCTGTTGTTGACTCGGGACTTGATTTGGACTTGCCCGCTGCTGACTTGGGAATTGACTTCGACCTGCATGCTGTTGACTCAAAACTCAACTTGGACCTGTCTTCTATTGACTTGGGACTCGACTTTGACCTGCTGACTCGGGACTCCACTTGGACTTGTATGCTTTTGACTCAGGACTTGATTTTGCCCTGCATGTTGTTGACTCGGGACTCCACTCAGACTTGCATACTGTGGACTTGGGACTCCACTTGGACATGCCTGTTGTTGACTCGGGACTTGATTTGGACTTGCCCGCTGCTGACTTGGGAATTGACTTTGAACTGCATGCTGTTGACTCAAAACTCAACTTAGACCTGTCTTCTATTGACTTGGGACTCGACTTTGACCTGCTGACTCGGGACTCCACTTGGACTTTTCTGGTTTTGACTCAGGATTTGATTTTGCCCTGCATGTTGTTGACTCGGGACCCGACTCTGACTTGCACACTGTTGACTTGGGACTCCACTTGGACATGCCTGTTGTTGACTCAGGACTTGATTTGGACTTGCCCGCTGCTGACTTGGGAATTGACTTTGAACTGCCTCCTGCTGACCCAGGACTCCACTTGGACTTGTATGCTTTTGACTCCGGACTTGATTTTGACCTGTATGCTGTTGACTCAGAACTCCACTTGGACTTGTCTCCTGCTGACTTGGGACTTGACCTGCATGCTGTTGACTCGGGACTCTACTTGGACCTGTCTGCTATTGACTTGGGACTCGACTTGGATTCGCCTTCTGTTGACTCTGCACTCCACTTGGACTTGCATGCTGTTGACTCTGATCTCAACTTCAACCTGCATGCTGTTGACTTGGGACTCGACAATGGACTCGTCTGCTGTTAACTCGGGATTCGACTTGGATTTTTTTGCTTTAATTTACGACTTTTAATCTTGTAAATACA